>JAODJX010000049.1:10062078-10111147 GCA_026776945.1 Isichthys henryi | reverse complement strand
CCCTGCGATGGGCTGGCCCCCCATTCTGGGTTGTTCCCTGCCTCGTGCCCATTGCTTCCGGGATAGGCTCCAGACCCTCCCGCGACCCAGTAGGATAAGCGGTTTGGAAAATGGATGGATGGATGAATAAGACATATAATAATCCCATATAAATTTGATCACTAGTGCGATGGAGCACAGGCAGGTCAAACGTCAGAGCCTGCTGCACAGGGACTACTCCAAACAAAAGTACTTTTTGAATTTCAGGAGTTCCCAGGAGTCTCTACTCTGCGTTCATCATAACAAAAAGACAAGCTGTCGAATGTCTTTACGCACGTAGCTGATACATTGCATACTGGTATTACAGCGAAAAAAAAATTAATAAATGCAAAAAGCATATTGGATTCTGAAAATTAAAACTACGTGACTTCCTTCGTTTCTTTGTCCCTTTGAACTTTAAGTGCAAAAAAAAATAAAATAATGGAACGATCCAGAGCTGGACAGCATGTGTGTGCAATGTGTATAACGCAGGCATTTAACATGGCATATAAAGTCTTTAAAAAAAACAACAGAATAAAACATATTTGATTAAGGCAATTTTCTTGATATAGTCCAAAACCAGTGCTCTCAGCTTCGAGAAAACATGTAATTTAGACACTATCTCTCTGGAAATCTCGACACAGGATGTCTCAATAATCAGCAAGTTTTCCCTCATGGTCAGGAAGTCTATGATGAGTGTAATGTAATCATTTCAATGTATGTTCATACAGACTTCTCCTTCATATCGTACTGTACCAAGACAGGAGGCTTGGCAAACACCGAAACCTTTACTCTCCATAACCAGCTGAAGTGACCTGAGAACACCCCCTCCATTTTCTGCTCAGATAGACCTGTGAGACATTGGCTGTTCCTTGGATTAAACTATACTGGTAACAGGATACGTCCATCCAAAGTGATTATATACTCAGGTTACCACGGCCCCTTTTCCCAGAAGAAAAAACGTGAGAGAATTAAACTAAATGGGTCAGACGTGCTGTGCAAAGAAATCTGGATGCCGTCTGCTTGACATCAGCGTCTGTAAAGCCGGCAACTCTGCACGACAGTTTCATTATCTGCCTGAACACCAGTGCTCCATATTGAACAGGACAGGACAAGACAGGACTTTATTGATCCCACACTCGGGGAATCTTGTTACAACTAGGGCTGCAAAATTCTAGGATTTTTCACATTAATCCCCATATATTCCCATTAATTCCTATGGAAAGTTTCCAACTTTCCCCCATCTTAACTTCCCATAAAATGGAAAAGGTTTCTGGTTGGACATATCAATTTAGAGAAAATCGTGCAATTACCAACAGAACAGGGTTCGCCGAGTCAGGCTTATCAAACCGATTTAAATATGGATCACTTTAGAGAGAGAAGAATGCAAACCACGAAAGTATGCTTTACCTAGTGATGGGAGAAACAAGTGTTGGAAACTAACACTAATTGGAGTTACTGCATGCTGTCCACAACTGCCTGGGGTAAGTAAATCGGATTTAATGAAATATCAACAGGAAAATGATTAAAACGTCCCCGATTGACAGCAGCCTGAGATCCCAGCCACAGTAGGTATACAAGTCCCATTGATGCCTTCAGTACATCATTTTTGCGGAGTTAGAAGTACAAATTGCGTTTTAAATAATCTTAAATTAAGATATGGGGGGGGGGGTAGACTGAGGTTTCGCTGAAATCAGGGGTTAAGGCAGTACAAGGCTGCCTCCCTCGCCAGCTTATCTTTGCCACTTGTTTTAAATGTTTAATAGCTGCCCTACATTTTTTTCCTTTTAAAAGTCACGCAGCAGTTTTATTCACATTTTCAGAGCTCAGTTCACGGAAATGCATGATAGCTGAAACAGACTAATTATAACTTCAGTCACCCGTGATCCAGTTTCGCAATGAAAATAAGGTAGCCTACCATTAAGTTTCTGAACATTTGCTGGTTAGCTTTGTGCACTTTCCAAACGGTTAACGTCATGTGGGGTAGATAGACAAAACCCGATTTCCGAATAAATACCCGCGATTAAGCCCCATACAGAAATCGGCGATCACTGTCACTGCGATTTCACGCTTTACTGGCACTCTCGACCGAAGCCCATCTCATCCAAAAATAAACAAATAAAATCCATCATGCAGTCATTTTGTGTGACCACCGTAACATAGCCGGACCGCAATCAAGCCGTGTTTCCCTCTCATTATTTCCCACCTTCCTTAGCAACGTAAAATTTAATAAAACGTATTGTACGAATACATTTTCCTCACATCACCTTATACCTGCTTGAGGTACGAATCTTACTCCACATTTGCCTGGAGATCTCTAAATAAACACCGAATATGGTATTCCTTCATTTACACTAAAAGTTATTAACCCGAAGTGTTTCCATACCCTTTCACCAACACATTTGGGGAGGGGGGGGGGTGTACCCCCCCTCCCCCAGTAATCAAAACTAGCCAATACAACACCCTGGACCCCTATAAATTAGTGGACACCTCAACCATCCCTTAACCCAAAGTTATGCCCTTGCTGCAAATCAAAACACTGGCTACAAGGTTTAATGCACTCCGGAGATTTAAGCACTACCACGTGTAGGCTAAATTAGTAAGATTATAGTGAAGTGAGCACAAAGTGAGGCAGCTATTGTCTGTATAATCTCCACGCTACCCGTCTTAAATATCAAAGGCAGAGAAGTAGGTCGCAGGTATAAAACTGTATCATGATGCTGCCTAATAATACATTCGAATTAGTAATGACTATGAAACACAACAAAATGGTAATCGAATAAGAACGGGAACAACTTTTAGTCGCGTCAGTTTTGTATATCTTCGTTCCGGTCTTCATTATTATTCTTACATCTAATTCTTGAACACTTATTCCATTAAGTTCCCTCGGCAGGCCCAGAAGGAAACTTTTCTAAGCGCTGAACGTGTCGATATATGGTACAACCTCGTACAACTTTCCATGAAGTTGCAGGACTGGGCAACGATCGCAAGCACGAAGGCAAAAGATCAGTGTCAGGACTGTCGACAAACTCGTTATTTCACATTATGACACCTGGCAGTTCGTAAGTTTGATACTTTGCATCATCAGCAAGGGGAAGCAAGAGTTAAAATAAAATAAAAACTATGGATAATAAAGTGCAGAGTATAATCATCATTATATTCATTAACAACAACAACAATAATAATAGTAATAGTAATAATAATACGTCTTTTGAAGTAGTCGTCTTTTAAAGTTCTATACCAATCATATCATCATCCTATAGACTGCCAGTAGCAGCTATTTTAAGAACATTGGTTGAGTTGCGATAGATTTACCGATAAAATGACATTAACAGTAGCCTACATCTGAACACCATATATGGAAACAATTTTATGGGGGGAAACTGTTTAAATCGATTTAACATTCGCCCTGAACTTACCCACCTCTCATCGGATTCTGAATCCACGGGATCCCCCCCCCACCCGCTAAGGTGGTATGACTGCTCAGTGCCTCAGCAAAACCCAAGAAACACTGGGATTATGCTATATATCTGGACAGTAAACGTATGTTCAAAATGGCAGTTTACAAAGCAATGGCATATAATGTGATTGCAGCCGGTTCGTCCACATGGCGCCTGCATATACCACAGATCACCGAAATAAGACGAGTCTGGAAGCTGAAAGCGATGCTTTCGCTCAATGACAGCCTTAGAAAAATGACGCGCTGAGATGCAGCGAAAACGGTACTGACCCCCTAAATTTCACCTGTCTTAGGTCGCTACCGCATGAAAGTCGGACTGCATTTTGATGCATTTCTGCCAAAATCCAACCTACACGGTGACCTGTTTAAACAGGTGCATCCACACAAGTACAATCAAAAATAAGGAAACCAAAATGACGCTCCGCGAAAATCCCCCTCGACCTGTCCGCAAGCCCCACTAATAACACACACAGAGCCCCTTTTCAGTCTTTCCGTCTCGGCTATCTCAAAACAAGCCAGGATTTCTCCATACGTGATTTAATATCTGCGCTATCCAATCGCGATCTCACAACTTTCCAGGTGCCCGTAATCTGTATTCATCATGGTCGCATCTCCAAGCACCGAACCAGCAGCAGACGCCAAAAACGTGTTGATTTCCATGAGTCACCCGATGCAGCCTTACCTTCAACAGCCATTATGCTAGTCATCTTCTAATGCGCTCATTATTCGGGCAGCTGTGGATTCGGTGTTACATTCAAAGCTTTGTACATTATTATTTAAGCAGCATTTTCCCTTCCTGCTGCAGACCAGCGCTGACAAAATCAAGCGAGCCGCAGAAAGCCGAGTGGTTTCGTGTTCAAAGAATTGTGGGGACTGTAGTTAGAATAACCGGTTTGGGGGACCGGGGAGGGTGAGCCTGCTTGAATGCTCTGCTCCAGTTCGCTGTCTGACATGTACAAGAAATGTCCAAATTAAAGATGAACCCTAGTCGTCACAGTACTACACATCTCCAGCCAATCTGAGTGATTTGCATATATATATATACGCTAGACATTTTATATGCCAGTGATTTTTCAAGATTGGGAATTGTATTCACAAGACATCCTTTGCTGACTGGAAGGAATCTTCTGCTGTTTGAAAGAAAACACTGAAAATTATACACACGTCGTGTGAGTGATGGTGCAACATTTACTCACATTGGTTAATTTTGACTAGTGAACCTTGTTTAATGCCCCCTCTGCACAAAATACCAAACGTTTGTTTACTTTAATGGGCATTTCTTTTATAGTCCTTTACATATTATGCGTTTCTCGAATTGGTTTGTCATATGTCACTTACATTTAAGTAGGCCTATACTTAAAATATCTAGCACCTCATTAATTAATAAACTGTACTACAATAATGGAAGTATGGTCAGATCGCTCTCCACAGACCTGCATATAGGTACGCTGTGAATAATTAATCGTATGTGAACGTTTGAAGACTTAGTCAGCTCTGTTCCTGCGGCCTTTACATAGCGACCATGATGTCGAGTTTCATTGAGGTATGACTAATGCCTTCCCAGACAGCACACATATGCCGAAATGACATGGATTCCATATCAGGCAGAAAGGCTGAAACAACGTCGATGCCTTTCACTTTATATCAACATTGAATCAAGGTTTTGCCACCATCAATTTTTCAATATTGAAAATCTGACCAAAAATCAATTCACTTTCAACGCTGCTAATTTAACACTGACCATAATTCAACGTAATTAACTATAATTCAACGTTGAAACAATAACACACAAGGACACTGGAATTTGTTTTAGGGGGCATTAAATCCCCCCCCTCCAGAAATAAATGTAAACTAATTAGTTTCTCATTCGTTTTCATTAAAATTAGACCCCCTAATAAAGGTTTAGCTCGCCTTTTCGTACATCTCCTGTGACGCTACTGACTTCGCCATGCAGGTATGAACAAACCGCAAAACAGCACGTACTTCATATTTTGATGAATAGGCTGGCAGCTGAAAGTATGCGGAAGACTGCAGTGAGTTTCACATTGCTCCGATTAATTGACGACCGTCATTACGTGACACCTAGACGTCTAATTGAAAGAGACGGCAAATATTTTTTCTCATTCCAGGAACCAGGAACTCATTCCAGGTTGCCAGGAACTGAACAATAAATCAGCACATAAGTTCTGGGTGAACCGCGTCACTTCGGCATATTTATAAACAAATGTAAATTGATTTTTCAAACTGAATTATAAGATACTAGTATACATTGGAAACACCGCATTATAATATCTCCTTGATGGTGGTATCGGTTCCTTCAAATTTTCTGCATGTTTCTAGATGAATTCTTCCGTCAGACCAAAGATATGCAGTTTAGATTCACTGGTAACCATTGTGGGTCGACATGATGATGCAATGGTTAGCACTGTAGCCTCACACCTCTGAGAGGCAACATGGCTCCATATGTGTGGAGTTTACATGATCTCCTTGTGGGGTTTCCGCTGGTTACTCTGGTTTTCCATCCAAAAACATGCTCAAGTTAATTGAAGTGGCCAAACTGCCCATAGGTGTGCATGTGTTAGAGAATGGTCTGTGAGTGTGCCCTGTGAGGGGTTGGCACCCCATCCTGGGTTGTTCCCTGCCTCGTGCCCATTGCTTCTGGGATAGGCTCCGGACCCCCCGCAACCCAGTAGGATAAGCGGTTTGGAAAATGGATGGATGGATGGATCCAACATGGTGTTTGAATAAGGACTGAAAAAGTGCATCATACAAAATGTCCACCAATGAATTACATGCATTCACTGAGGTTTCATTTAAGAAGGTCCTGTTTGTACAGTTGAAGTCTACGTTATTTTATGTTAAGATTTACTCATACAAGTGACATCCGATTTAACAATATCAAGCTAATATATAAAGTACTGAAGCAGGAGAACAGGATTAAAGTCGATGTGTTTTTAGAGAACCAAAAACTGTTTCTGTGGGGGCCATACGTTTTTGTGAAATGATTTTCGACCCAGTAGATAGACCTGTCTTGCGGGTGGGGTGGAGAAAAAAATAGCGTTAAGGAAAAAATGGAAACACTTCACTTGACGGAGCACGTAATAACTCAGTTACTATTGAAGTACAAATCATGAACAAATCATGAATAAATATAGCGGGTACTTGAAAAATGCGTAACAAATCATTAATGATGAACAAACATGATATCAGTATTTCACTTCTGTTATTCATTACTTGTTCCTTCAATAGTTCCTTCAGCACTTCCTTCAATAGTTCACAAAGGTTTACAGAATTAACAGATGCAGTAACAAATATAGTAACTAGGTAACACAAAGCAGGCGGCACGATTCATTAATGATGAATTAACATGACGCCAGTCTGTAACTAAAACGTAGTTAGTGGTTAATTAATACATAAGTAATAGCATAATACTATATTGTTTGTGCCCCGTCAAGTGAAGTGTTAACGAAATAATGATACTGGCAAAATAAGAATTGTGTGTCTGTTAGGCGTGATCTCAATTAATCTGGTGATGTGCATATTGAAATGGGCGAAACGTGTGACAATATGTAGAGAATGCACGCCTGTTGTTCTACTGTGGAATGTGAAACGCTTGTTTATAATTCCTCCCAGTTCCTTCAACCGGTTAACGATCCCTTTTCATTCTCGGGAAAGGATTGCCTTTCAGGATTATTATGTGTAATTTCCCAAAAGCGACAGGCACACGGTAGAGGGGTTTTCCAAAAGTAACACAAAGTATACGCGTGTGTGCGTCATTGAAGAATATGAAGCTGAAAACAGGAAGTGGATTTAACGCATCACCATCGCTTAAACTATTACTAGTAGGTGCAGATGGGTTTTAACGCTGGAGCTGAGAATGACGCCGAAGAACGGCAACAAGAAAGTTATTACAGTCATGTATCCATGCATCCATTTCATGTTTCCATCCACATACCCACGACTCATCACACACTACAGACAATCGGTTTCTTCTCTTAACTGGATAACACACATGGAATGGAAAAATAGCAACATCCAAGCCTTACAACCTCACTGAGGACGAATTCCTGTAAACTTTTAAAAATGGTCAATTTCTATATTTAAGTGGATTTTATTAAAAGAGACTCTATCGCACGGGATATGTTATGGAGCTTAAAGGAAGGCCAGCCAGCCACAAAGGACAGCCTGTACACCGTCTCCCACACCACAGACCAGCGGAGATGTCAGCATTGCTGATCTGTCTATTTGCAAGGTGCAGCTTGCGTAGAATACGACAGACGCGCACGTGGAATTGGCTGATAGTAATAGAGCGCCATCTGCTGGGAGAAAGTTAAAAAGCAGAAATTCAGTTAAAAATTGAGCGAAGTTCTTTTCATTAGTACGAATTCCAGTCTCCAGTGATTAACGGTAATAACACAATTTAATGATAAAATCAAAAGACCTATATTGCAAACTAAATATTATAAGGCACTTGTGCGTTCATCCCGGTACTGTGGGTTGAGTTATTAGGAGGGAGGCAGCCTTGGGTACTTACTGGATGGGCCATCATACTTTGAGCAATTTAGAGACACTAAACAGGCTAACGGCATGTTACTAACTGCAGGAGATCGAGAGATCATACAACCTCCACTCACACGGAGCGATTTTTAAATATCCTATCGAATTCGCTGTAAAATACGGTAGTTCTAATGATAAAATGCATTTTCTTAAGCAGAATTTCACATTTTTTACAGCTAATTCCCGGAAGTGGAAATGCAATGTGTGATTAGTTTCTTTTGCACGTGATTTATGTGAGAAGCCTGACAGTTTTTTTTTTAACTGGATTCAAACAGCACCTCGCAGCAGCCCGTATAGATCAAACAGCAGAACTGCAGGTTTTTTAATCTGTCATTTTCCCCGTGACTAAGATCTTGCCTCCCAGCTACATTGCCAAATCACACCATCGCCCGTCTCAGTACCTAATGTTTTATTATACCAAAAACAAAATGCTTTACAAACTCCAGTGTCCCATTTTTCACTATGAAAAGTTTATGATGTTATAAAACCAGGAATATAAATTCAAAACATAATGAGAAAAAAAAAATCAACTTTAAACACAACTTTGAACTGTTGAGATAAAAGGTATAACTGAATAAATAATATATTTATTGAGCCTCTGTAGTGCATCCTTTACCCAGAGTGACTACATCTGACGTTTCTACCTGTCTACGTAGTTTAATTTTAAATCTGGAAAAATACAGTCATATTCATCACACAGAAGTTTCTTAGGTGTGCTCTGTTAGCTACGTGTCACCTGCCATAACATCAGTCTTAATAAAATACATGCTGCAGGAACAGACAGCCGCTCTCGTTTCATCCATCCAGGGATGTTTTGGTCGCAGTTTTTTTGCCATCAGACAAGGAGTGTGATGACGATGTGGTCGTCCTGGCCTTGCCACAGCATCTCGCCCTCGAAGGCCACCTTGCCGTGTTTCCTGGCTCTCATCAGGATGCCCACCACCTTGTCTGAGATGCGTACGTATCTGTCAAACAGCTCGCCGAACGTGACTCGGATCCGGCCGTCGGCACCCGGCTCGGTCATGGTTCGGATGATGAAGCACATGTCGTCGATCTCGCGGTGGATGTGGGCCTCGGCTCGCTTGGCCCTCTCCGCCGTCTTGCTGCCTTCCTTGGGCCTCCCATATCCCTCCTGGCCCTTGTGCAGGCGCGTGGACATAGACAGCTCGTAGTCGAACTCGTCGCTGAACGGGTTCAGCTTTTGGTCGATCTCGTGCTGTGAGGCCCAGTTCTGCCACTTGTTCGCCAGGTTCCCGACAGGACTGTACTTCTTCGACACCGAACTCAGTCTTTTAGTCTCGTCCACATCTCTGTTTACCCTACAGAAGTAGCACCCAGACACAGGGACAAAGAGACAAGTATAGAGGCAAAGAGATGAATACAGAGTAGCATTCTAATTCTAGTATGCATCAGCGTCTTTGTACAATCAAACCATAGTGAAACTTACACTGTAGATGAAGGTCTTTTTATCCTAACCCACGATTCAGACGTGTCTATTGCATCTGTTGAGGAGTCTTGGGTGCTGCCTGTCTGTATGGGTTTGCCAGGCATGATGTCACTCTCCAGACTTCTCTTGTCCACCTCCGAGAAGCTACTGTCCTTCGTGTCCATGCTGCAGCCCCGGTCACCCTCTGGACTGTTGGCCTCCTTCGGCCGTCGCTCCTTCTCCACCTGCTTCCATCCTTTGGTGAGCACCGACACTACGTTGGCACATTTGCGTCGGCGCGTCGGCGAGCCCTTGGCCTTTAGCATCCTGTCGACGTCCTCCGTGGCCTCTTTGCCGTATCGCTCGGCGAGCAGCCCGATTCCCACGCCTTTCTCCTGCACGCTGCTCGTCACCGACTTTGCCACCCGCTTGGTCTTGATCTTGGAGGCTTCTGGGATGTTGCTGTTGACCTCCTCCAGGGGCTGTAGGGACACCAAGGTATACTCTGCTGCACTGGGAGGGGCCGAGGTTGGACGAGTCTGCTTTTTGGAGGGGACTCTCTTCGAGTTCGGCTTCCCCTCATCCTGCTTGCCTGAGGAGGGACTCCAGCCCGAGGGTTCGCTGGCTTGCTTCTGTTCATTGTCTGTCACCCACTGCTGCCAGCTCTTTGCCAGGCTGCATACTGTGCTCAGAACCCGCAATTTCTTGATGTTCTTGTTGGCCGAAGGCTTCTGATTGGTCACATCTGGATTGAGGACCTTCTCTGACATTTCTGCATATATATATGTACGTCTTGCCTTTTGCTGTCGCGCTCCACCCTGCAGCTACTTTTTGCTGAATTCTTACAGGCCGTTTTCTCTATCCCGCCATTGCCTGGCCGCCGTGTGCCGCAAGTGAATGTATTCTGACGGTGGAAAGTATTCGGATCACGTCCACCTCTCCCCGTCGATCGCCTTTCTCTGACACTTGCTCCCACCATCCCCTAAGGCTCGGATTTCATCACAGATCACGCTTCTCAAAAATGGTAAACAGGGCTACGCGTTAAGGGCTTCTTAAATCCCCCAGAGGCCATAAACGTTAGAATCAACTGTCGGGATTAATTAAAAGGAGCGGATGGCTGCGATTCACGGATATCGTCGCAGATCTTGACTTGCCAGTCCCAGTCCACATGCATCACAGCAAGATTTATTCAGAAGTGTAATATGACACCCTGTGACACATGACTGGTAAAAAAAAAACATATATGTGACCCTCCAGCACAAAACCGTACGGAAGTCGCATGGCCGTATTTTTAGATATTTTTTGAGGATTTTTTGTGCTCTTTCATTTGATACCATAATCCTAATTTCAAATTTTTGACCCAAGTGTACAGTTTTGTGCTGGAGGGTCACATATAACTGTAATAATGTTTAGGTTTTTGTTTGTTTTTGATACTCCCAGTGAACACATTCAGTGTGATTCATCTTGTACTGAACTGGTGAACCTACATGACCACACCAGTATGGACGGTCTTTCCTGAGCTGGGCTCGTCTGTGCATCTGCAGCTAAAGTTGGGGTTACGACTCGGTGAGCAGTGATCCGTATCTGGCTTCCAAACCCAGATCGCCCCCGTCACGCTATTTTAGGATTGAGCATAGTGCACATTGCATTCTTGTAATACGTTCTCCTGCACTTTATTGGTTTATAAAACTGTAAAAATATTGCTTTAGCAAATTTTAGAACTGGTTGTATATAGATAATGTCAGATACCTCTGTTTAATCACTTTTGTATGTGGTATTTGCATGCATATAAAATACTCAGGCATAGTTTTTATGCCTTCTGGCAGCATCGGACTTCCTCCTACAGTCATGCAGTCAAGCTAATCCTTCAGCTTCCCCTGGTGTGTGGTGCGGTACGGCCGTGTGTGCATATGTGTGCAGGTACTGAATATAAGATATTATGTTTACCATTTGTGTGGATATGGTATATTCCGAAGAAAGGGGTGTGGTTTCTGTTTGAAGTCGAAGGGCAGCTTTACAGGTCCCACTGACCTGTTTCGGAGAAAGGAGTCACATGACCCAGAGGGGAATGTTGCACTCTGCAACTCGGTAAAAATTTGATACCTGGAAAGGTTGCCTTGCCCTCACCTCCAAAAGTCAGCTGGAGGATTCCTGCCTAAAGCATTTTACTGGCATTTTATTTTTTGCAGTGACAGTTATACGTTTATTTGTTTAAAGAGCTTTTAAATTGTCATTCAAATTGTTTTTTTTTTTTAATTTTATGCAGCAGTACATATTCTTTTGGGGAGTGACTGTGTGCATATTGGAAGCAGCGATTTCTTTATTTTTAGCGTCTGGAGGGTGCAGAAACAGATGGGAAAGAGACAGCTGTCGGCGGCCTGTCATGTATAATGGAAGGCAGCCACTGAGCATGCTCAGAGATTCAGCTCTCTGGGGTCCTAGTCTGACTCAACGGTGTGTGATCAGAGTGGCTGGCAGGCTCCCACTGGTCTAGTCTCTGATCGATGTGTCTGGGATTTAAAGGCTCACCACATTACATGACAATGAACAAATAAATGCTGACAAAACAAGATAAGACAGGACCAATGCATGACTTTATACACTTTAACAGAAACATAAATGCAAAGACTCTACCTCACTGATAAATAACATCCATCCATCCATCCCTGCTAATCCTGTACAGTGTTGGGGGTCATAACGCTTTTTTTTACTAATGAAAAACCACAAATCATGCATCATTAGTTTGAATTTAAGGCAAAGGCTGCACTTAATAATAATACAAGACACAATTCAAATTTTCTTGTCTAGAAGGGAAAAGCAGTTAATCAATAGACACATGCTGTCATTCCTAGTCATACAGTACATTTAATAGTAGCCTGGAATAATGAGTGCTTCCACTGGTGAATGACAGAACGCAGGCAGGAAGGATGAACAATTTTGCATGGTCTGCTTGGTTTTACAGTAACAACAGACACAACAGAATGATGTGTTACTTTCTTGACTATACCTTGTAGTAGACTCAGGTCCCGTTGATCGGCGCTGCTTCTGTCCAGCAGAGGGAGCCATTTCCTAGGTACAGACAGGCCTGTTGCCCAGAAGCATAGCCCGAGTGCTGTTCCCATTCTGAGGATGGCTGTAATCATTCCTGCTCAGTAAAGGTCCTTAGAAGGACAGACCTGTGGGATACAGAGCAGAACAAACCAGGAGAAAAGGAAAGAAACATCATTTGATATTAATTAACATTTGCATTTTCTGTACCCAAAACCAGGTGCATTGATAAAAGAAACTGCCTACTGTTAGATATGTTAAACATGATAAACATAATTCACAAGGAGCATAATACTATAGTCTATATTTTTAAATGCATATTTTGTATTTTGCCATTTATTCACTATTTAAGTCTTTAAAGTAGACCAGCTATTCATCACAGAAGATCCCAAGACGGAGGAGCATTTCCACTCATCTGACTCTTGTTTCTTGCTTTTTAATGTCTTGACGTGCATGATTTATTTTTCCATCCATCCATCCATTACCATTTGTACCGCAATGCTGTTCTTCATCAATGAATATAGAGAAAGAGGAGTTCCTTCTTCATTTTCATTTCATTTATTGTAGGTAGATTAGTGTTGGGCCTCACTTAGTTTGGTTTTTTGGTTGTTTTGGTCTAGTTCAATCCCAATGTGAGTTTCATGTTTTACCTACAAAGTGTGTAAATAAAATAACATTTTTTTACAACTGGTTTCCATGTATTTTTGTTGTTACTCACTGTACCCAGACTGCATCGCTACTTAGTTGTAGACTGGAGAGTAGCACCACAGTGGCGGGATGCAGTGACAGAGTCAGACGGAGGATCCCAGACCTCCAGAACCTTGAGATACAACCTGAAAGAAGAGGACAGAAACTCCAAAGGGAGATGGATGATGGCCGGCCCTGGGGTCACACACAAATTCTGGAAGGGGGGGCACTCATGGTTTAATCTTTTATCTCCCAGAAATAAATCTGTAGCTTTCACTTAGCACACATCTATATAGTCGGCACAAGAAATAATGTACATCTTCCAGGATGTGGAGGAAATACACAGTGGATGGCTCTAAAACAGCTACTTTTGATGGGTTGTGCAAATTATAACTCCTGCGAGTAAGACAGGCCAAAAGCCATGCAAGACATCACCAGCAAAGCGGCGGAAATGGCTGCATCAGTGAGCATGACAACGGCTGCCTCAACAGGCTTCAGGGACTGGGAGGAATTGCTGTCCTGTTGACCTCATCTGGCCGAAGCCACAAAATCATAGCTGTACAGTGTCATGAAAATGCATGTGGCTCCATCATCTGTTTCATCATTTGTTTCAGATCTTCACAAAAAATCTAATATTAGATATGGGGCCTGAGTGAAGTTTTATTTATTTTTTCCCATCTTTGGCTTTTCCCAGCCTTGCATACTCGGCTTCCAGGATAGACTCCTGCAAAGGACAAGCAGGCACAAAAGATGAATGGACTTTTTTCCATTTTGTAAATAAATGAAGTTACCCAGCACCCATTGCCAGTTACCCAACACTCATTTCCAGTTACCCAG
This sequence comes from Isichthys henryi, assembly GCA_026776945.1. Classification (NCBI taxonomy): domain Eukaryota; kingdom Metazoa; phylum Chordata; class Actinopteri; order Osteoglossiformes; family Mormyridae; genus Isichthys; species Isichthys henryi. Next base: position 10,097,114 of record JAODJX010000049.1, on the reverse strand, counting down.
CACTAATTGCCAGTTACACAACACCCACTGCCAGTTACCAAGCACCCACTGCCAGCTACCAAACACCCACTGCCAGTTACCCAGCATTAATTGCCAGTTACCCAACACCCACTGCCAGTCACCCAGCACTCATTGCCAGTCACCCAACACCCACTGCCAGTTACCCAGCACTCATTACCAGTTACCCAACACCAACTGCCAGTTATCTAGCACTCATTGCCAGTTACCCAGCACCCACTGCCAGTTACCCAGCACTAACTGCCAGTTACACAACACCCACTGCCAGTTACCAAGCACCCACTGCCAGTTACCAAGCACCCACTGCCAGCTACCCAACACCCACTGCCAGTTACCCAGCACCCACTGCCAGTTACCCAGCACTCATTGCCAGTTACCCAACACCCACTGCCAGTTACCCAGCACTCATTACCAGTTACCAACACCAACTGCCAGTTATCTAGCACCCATTGCCAGTTACCCAGCACCCATTGCCAGTTACCCAACACCCACTGCCAGTTACCCAACACCCATTACCAGTTACCAAGCACCCACTGCCAGCTACCCAACACCCACTGCCAGTTACCAAGCACCCACTGCCAGCTACCCAACTGCCAGTTACCCAACACCCACTGCCAGTTACCCAGCACCCATTGCCAGTTACCCAACACCCACTGCCAGTTACCCAGCGCCCATTGCCAGTTACCCAACACCCACTGCCAGTTACCCAGCACTCATTGCCAGTTACCCAACACCCACTGCCAATCACCCAGCACTCATTGCCAGTTACCCAACACCCACTGCCAATTGTGGCTTACAATTGTAGCATGCTAAACCGCTGTAGTGCAGTCATTCACATTCCCATCAATAGGGTGCCACTAACTGACCTGGGGTGAGTTTATCAAAGCCTTCTTAACGCTACGTTGTTAGTAAGTTCTATCTTTTAACATAGAATTTATGAACGACGTAGTGTTAAGAAGGTTTTGAGAAACCGGCCGCTGAATATTAGTCTTTGGGGGTTCCATGTGTCCTCAGGCTCCACAGCCTACAAACATGACTTGTGGGAAGGTATGCGTGCCCTGTGATGGCTTGGCACCCCATCCTGGGCTATTCACTAACTAGAGTCCAGACCTCGCAACTCTGCATAGGACAATCAGGTATAAAAAAATGGATAGATGAATGAATGGACAGGTGGGTTAGTCTTTAGATTAAAGAAATGAAACTGTAGTACCCAGAGGGAACCAGCAGGGGGATAATTTATATTCCAATTTCCAGTTCTGTCATGTTCATTGGCAAAAATAAAGTTTTCCATACGACTTCTATACTATGGCTTTCGACTGAGATCAGTGGAAACCATAAAGCTTGTTGCACACGATCCAAAGCCTCTTTTATGGATATATGTACCAAACACAGTTTAAAGAATCTTGTCACCTGTGGTTCAGTAGAATTCCCAGACAGTCTGTTATGATCCAACCTAGGGGTGGTACTGGTGGGGGGTTTCATTAGACGAAAAAGGATTGTGAGATTAGAATCATTTGGAGATGGAGCTGCTTTGTAACCTGGTGCGTTTCAGCTCCAGCTGAGATCCTGATGACTGATACCTTTTTGAACCCTTCATTGAATTTTGATTCTCAGCTGGGCACCGTCTTAAGTTTTTAATCTTTTCATGTATATCTGTGGAATACACTTCTTTCACAATAACTATACGTGCATATTTTCTTATTAATTCTGTAATATTTATAATAATATACATATTTCATACTTACTTCACTGCATTCTGTTCCTGAATAGTTAAATAGCTGTATTATAGAATCATCTTAAATTGTATTATTTGTAAGGTTTTTTCCAAAAACAAATCAAATGATTCAATGGATTAAGGTAAAAAAATATTAACTTACCCTTGTTCAGAGACGAATGACTTGAGCAAATCTCAAAGGAAATTGATTACGACTGTGTCTGAGTAATTTAAATCAGGCTTAATTGGCCTGGCTTTGTGCTTAATTCTGCCTCATTCCCCCGAACAAACAGCTGTAGTTCTTTTGTTTGGACAAAGACACGTAACGTAATAGTGATCCTACCCTAAAAGCTATTGCAGTTTAAAGACCCATTTTCCATATTCGTATTGTTTTCCGTAACTGTGAGCTGGGCTTTTAATAAGTACATCATTTGTATTTACATTAATATCATATCTGAGTCTTTGATCTCTTCTTTGAGCGACATTATTCTTCTGAAGAGCCTTGCAATCACACTTGTATTGGAACTGACCGGCACGGCGCAGCTCTTGTGTTGTTCCTCCCGGATAAGAAAAACATAGGGTAAAGAAACATTTAATCACCTTGTGTGTTATTATACAGTTATAAATGAATGATCAACATTGTCTGAGCCTTAACCTCGTGGAGGGATAACCTGATCCCCACCCCCAAGCAGGGTGAACTACAGACGGCCTCTTTCCTCCTTTCACACAGATAAATGTAGATAAAGGACAGATAATCGTGGGCCTACATGGCAGTGCACACTTTGTGTTCATTCTCAGAATGTAGCCTGTTTTAGTGAGTCTAGCATTTGTTACGGAGGTGTTGCGATTTTCCCCAGGATATTTTGAAGCGTGATTAAAAAAAAAAAAGTTCGCAGTTGTGCCAAATTTTGCCAAAACAACCGATGCCAAAACATAATGCATCACATCGCTTTGATTGATCGTATGTCTGTTTGTAACGGGCAAAAACACATCAATGTTAACAGTTTTCATTTAATCCTTATTTACACGTTTCATTCTTTTCAGTGAGACGCTGTACTGTCTGGAGGATGGAGAGGATGGAAGAATGTTTGCCCTCAATCTCATTTTCGGCATTTTAAAATAATTATTGTGCACATTATACCGTAGCACACAGTCACTCACTGGAAGTTCAGCCTGGCGGCAGGTATGCCAACGCTGACAGCTGCGTGCTTGTGGTGTGGGCCTTTTGGGTCCCTCATGCCGCTTTGGACAAAAGCAACTGCCTAATAAACACGTGAATGTTTATTAACGGTGGCCGATAATGCTTATGAATAAACAGTCTCATAGTTCAAGTCAGAGGTTCTTACACAGATGTAATTCATGGTGATAATAAACCCAGTGATCGTCTGGGACAAACTGATCTCCTCTCCATTCAGTGTCGGTTCTATTAGTCTTGAGAAGTCAAGACCAATTTTAAAGTTCACTGGTGTGCAGCGTTCTGTGTCTATAGTGTGTCGGCAACAGAGAAACTTTGTTTTTCATTGTGAAATAACATATAAGGACACGTTACTGCTGATAAAATAAATCAGAACTTGATGTTGTTGCAAGAAGTTTAATGATCAAGAGTTGCGAGAGCAAATTGTGACTTATACTGCGGTTCACTGTGGGATTGCACCCCATCTGATCGCACCCCATGTCGCTTTTCTTTCATCCCGTAATTGCACTATTCGTCTTGTAGTTTTGAATGTTTTATGGCGCTCTGTTCGCACCTTTAATTTCCCATTCGGGATTAGCGAAGTTTATCTGTCTGTCAGTCTGCCTGCTCTGCGCTCCCCCGTGTTTCTGCTGTTGCGTTTATTTGCTCCCTTGTAGCTATGGGTCTGCTGCCTGCATTCACGTTACTCTTTACAGCGTCCCGTGTCGCGTCTCTTCACTTCGCAACTCAGAAACGCAAAACCGATGTTCAAAGAGGACAACGCTCTACCAAGAATCACTGTAAAATGCATGGGGAGCAGGTTTACAAGGACAGAAAATAGCGCGATGATGAACAAACTGTGCTGACATAAAACAAACACAAGAAAAATGTGAATATGTATTTTTTATTCCCGAAGGAGAAGCGATATATCATTATAGAAACTGCGTTCCCTTTTCAGACTGACTACCTCACATCTTGGCGGACTCAGAGCTTTCGACGTTGAAGAGTAGGCGTACAGTATATTTTGACTTTGCTATATTTGGACACATTTGAAATCCCGCAAGCATTACTGCTGCGGGTAATAGTGTTTTTGGAAAATGTACGGCAAATTATTAGAAGCGTTTATGAAATTTCTGGTGTCTTTGTGCGGTATCTTCACTGACTGAAATTCAGATAAAGTTTGTCATTATTATACAACAACCACTGTGTCTCTGTATATATCTGATGTAAAATGTCATCATAATTGCCCGTGCAGACGAGAATGAACCTGACAAGTTTTTTTTTTAGGTTCCATCAGCTGCTGTTAAATCTGAGACATTTGACAAATGATAAACAGGAACCAATTAACAGCATACGGAGTTTTCACTAAATACCGGATTGTATTTTACTGGCAGATGTTTAAACTCTGAGCTGGTTTTTAGGTGGCCAGACATCTTGGCAAATAGCATTTTCTTGACAGAAATTGGGAGGTTAGAAAATGAGGTGAGGTAGGGTTATTTGAAGAAATATGTTACATCTACAGCTCTGGAAAAAATTAAGAGACCACAGAAAAATTTTCACTCTCAGTTATTTCTCAATTTATGGATACACACCTGTGTAAAAAACATTTTTTTGTAAACTCCAGCCTGATTTTTCTCTGTTTCTCATTAATGACGAGCTTCTTCCTGGCTTTATGGGTCTGCAGTCCTACTTCTAGCCTGATACACACTGTCCTAGCTGTGCACTTCACATCACTTAATGTTTCCCATTCCTTTTGAAGGTGAGTTGAGGTCATCCTCTGATTTATGAGGCACAGCCGGATAAGCTGACAGTCTCTGGCATTAGAAAGTCACTTCTACCCTCTACCTGGCTGGTTTGTGGTCATTCCCAGTGTCTCCTGCTTCATCTCATTCTTGAGTACTGCTGTCTTACAAACTTTGAACCTGAAAGCAACTTACTCCTCAGTGTAGCCTCAGCCAGCAGAACCTGGATTAAACCAGGATTTAACAATAAAAAAAAAAATAGAGTGGTCTCTTAATTTTTCCAGAGCTGTATATATAATCAATGCCATTTGTATTGCCAGTATTTGACATTCCAGACATATGTTTTTAGTTTTTATACTGTACAACTGTTATATGTGGAGTGAAACATGGGCAGTGTGTAGAATAGCAGGTTAGGATGCTGTGCTTGTCATCGGAAGCTCAAATACCAGGGCTGGCTGAGTAAATATCTCTCATATCCATCTGTATAATACAGAGCAGCTCTCACCTCAATCCTGATACCATCAAATCAATCATTACTTGGCTCGTGCGTGTTGGACTTGGGTGAGAACATTCAGATGGAGCAGCTGGCGGAGCCCTGGGGCTGAGGTGAGAGCTTATGACCCCTGAGGTTCACCATCTGCCCAGAGGACTGTGGCCATTTACAGGTTCCTGGAAGAAAGTAGATGGAGTGTTACGGAATGACACCGGGGCCAATCAGCACCCTGTCACCACAGTCACATGACACCTTTCACGGTGGGGTCTGGGGGGCCATGAACGCACAGGCTTGGTACCAGAGGACATATTAGGGGTGTTTCACAAATTTTCACTTTTTTTAAGTGGCCATTGGGAACACACAAAGGAATTTTTGCTTTATATTAAATTTAGCTGATTAGCTGATGTTTCTATGAAAAACAACTTACAGTTCATTTATACAGCTGGACGTTTTACTGGAGCAAAACTGCTTGGTCTCATGTTCACTGGCTGCTGCTTGTCCCAAATATCTACAGTTCAAGTCCACGCACTTAACTACCATGGAACCATGGAAGCACTGAAAGGTGTCAGCATGACGGATGATCTGAAACGAACTTGATCAGAATGTCATACACACACTTACGCACAAGTTAATCACACAAGAGCGAAATTTTACCTGAAAGACTGAAGTCATACAGAGTTAACCCAAATCACATATAAACAGTTGAAATCAATCAAGCAAACAGCATTTCTCTTTGAATTAACCTTTGGATTTGGATATCGATTACGATACTTAAAACCTCAGCAGAACAGAAACCGTATGGATGTTTCACAGCAAAATGATTTTGCAAAAATTCTATTGGGGTTCATTTTCAACCCTCTACAAACCTCTGAGGACATTTTTAAAATAAACATATAAAAGTATTAAATCTATTACAAAGCACAGTATGGACTCTGTCTGGTATTTGAGACACCAGAACGCAGAACAGAACTCAGAATGTGATTTTTCTTTTAACCACATATTTGTGATGTGACAGCTGGGAAGGATTCTGGTAGATCCCCTCTTATCTGAGCAGTTTGTCCATAAATTAGCATTGTACTGAATTCCGTCGTCATTTTCCTGAAACTGCACAGTTTCATTCTGTCGAGTGATGCTCTTATGGATCTGGGAACATTTCACTGCTTGCTAAATAATCCCTGTGGACTGTAGCGTCGTTTGAAGGATTTCGTCTTACAGTGCTGGAGTGTTTCCACTTTGGGCAGAAATCCAGCATTGGCTCCTTATGTCAGATCCTTTACGGAACATTTAGTAGTTTCACTTATAGCTGATTAATCAGCGGAATACTTGTGAATAGGTGTTCATAATGCTGTGATAATTCACTACATCATTTATAGCACAAATAAATTTGTACACTGGATTTCCTGTTTCTATATTTCTCTAGAGGTCACATGCTGGTGACTGGTGAAACCCAGAGTGTATTGATATGTGAAATGTATGTGGGATACACAGGAATTCTGTGTGTGTGGAATTAGCGTGTTTTCCTTGTTCTGTGTGGGTCTCCTCCCACCTGGTTGATAGATGATGTCATATCATAATGTGCCATCTCACCACCGGGGGGTGTTGCCCATTGTCTGACTGGAAATTGCTCTACAAGTTCTTAACCACTTCCTGTGAGGCGCACTGGAGTTTATTTTGCCTTTCTGCAGTCATTCTCTAAAAATGTGCTCCACTGGCTGAAGCTGTATGTGTTAATGTCTCCAGCTGTAAATGTAACAGCTCTCATTTAATTCATGCAACTTTTATGATGTCACCTGTCGAAGTTACTTTCCTCATTAAATGGTCCAACAAAAGTACAACAACATGTCTCTTTTAAGGAAGCTGTTGAGTGTAGCTGTTACGAATACAGTTTTACACTTCAGCTGATCTGCTGTCAATGCTGTGCCTTACACACAGGCTCTGTTACTCTATGTCTGTTCCTTCAGGTCCTCCAAGGTACTTCACTGTACTTACTCAACGTATGCCCTATTACATGTTCTGCTACTCAATGCATGCTTCTGCACACTACTCTTATAGTGATTTCCAATATAAACAGAACTGGACACTGCAGTCGGCCTAATAGCCCCAGGCTGAGGCCAGCAAACAGCGAGGCCCTCTTTCAGGTTCACGGTTTGAGGTCCACGCTGCTGGCTTTTTCTTAGTGGAGCACTCCATCACTCCATCATGCACCCACCTACCCGGGTCATACATTTTTAAAAATCATTTTTCCCATTCACTGCATGTCATGGTTCACTGCTTATAAATGAAGAGATAGTACAGTGTTTATATAATGTTTCCATGGTCTAAAGTGTGTCTTTTAGTAGAAACGGTTACTATTGACATTGTCTCTAGGTTACTTTAGGCGAATGGTTTCCAAAGCCCTGGAACCCCAGCCAGTTGTTCTATACCAGCACCTGACAATCTGCTGATCTTCAGGTCATTAGCTCAGGCGTGCAGACACATGACACATGTACAGTGTGGCTGAGGGTGATTCAGGAGAGTTCTGGAATAACACGCCAATCTATTTAAATATTTGCATATCGATTTCCAAGAAATGCCTCATTCCTGGGAGGGAACAAGATAGGTACAGTTTGTTTCATGAAACCTCTCCATCCTTTCCAGCAACAACATTCCCAGCATTGATTCTTCTCATAATTTTCTGACAGTTTTTAGGACAGATTGTCATGACAAAAGAAGGGACAACCCAGACACAGCCTTCATGGTAAACTGAATGGGTACATTAAAGCAACAACACAACTGAATAGAAACAGTTGGACTGCAAGGAATTAAAAACAGGAGGCAGGTTTACCAATAAGACCTACACTGAGAAGTTCCGGGGAACAAAACAGAACTAAACTAACTACAGCAAGGGGAACAGAGCAATAACAACACTCAACACTACAAAGGTTAACACTGATCATGACTGAGCTAGAGAACATGACACAAGCAGGTACCTATATACAGTGGTAATGAGGACCAGACAAGGAACAGGTCTGAGTGACTGGGAGACAAAGGGAAGGAAACAGGATGGTCAACAGAGACCTCTGCTGGCCAAACTGGAACACAACAGGGGAGAGAGAGTCAGACCGTGACACAAATCCTAATAAAACAAACTCCAACCCCAAAAACTCATATTAACTGTGGGCAGCTCGCCTAGTACCTGTCTGGAAATGAGAGACCCTTGTCAAAGTGATGGGCTGTCAATGGAGAATTGTACACTTCTGTTAAATGCTTTCCTTGATTTGTAAAAATGCCAGATTTTTCACTAAAAACTGCTGCATTGTCCTTTCGTAAGAGGAGCCTAGATAAATCCATTAAGATAACACACAACTCCCTGAACTGTGCCAGACTTATAGTGCCCTTGAGCATAGACAACAGCCCTAATTCTACATGAAAGATTTTATTGACGCCTGTGAAGGCAGCAGTACATTTTTTATGAGATCTTTGGAAAGGTTAAACAAATATTCAGTTTAATGGCTTTAACACACTAACAATCACTAACAATTTGCCCTGCAGATGTAAGGAGTTTATATTCCTCGTTTGCCGTTCTGCTGGTTCTGCTGTATCGATGGTTCTCGCGTCAGATGCAGCTGGTGTTCCAGCTTAACGGTGTTGTCTTTGGATAATTTTCGTTTTCTCTTCGCCATGTGAGATGTTTTTGAGGCCGCATTTCTGTTTGCACCAGACCGAATGGATGAAGTCACATTTTTTGTTTCTCCAGGCATAGTCACGTCAGTCAGTAAGACTGTTTTTATCGCTAATTTCTTCCTGCATCTTTAGGTTTCATTTGACTGAGAGTTTAACGACGGGCGGCATAAACCTCCCCCCCGATACCCAATAAACATGGACCAAAATCTGATGTTGTGTCACTCTGTCGTTTAAAAAAGTTTCTCAGACCTTGTAAATGAACGCTAGAAAAAAAGTAGAACGAATAGGTACCTGCAGTTTGAGTTCTGCCATGTTTATATGGGTTTTTTCTGTCTCCTCCTGCAATTCAAAAATAAGCAGTTAAGTGAATTGGCATCTCTATCTAACTGGTTTGTCGCGAGTGGTTACTGGAGAATTGCATGAATACAGGGCTCCCTGCAAGGGTGGAGGTTAGCTCTGCTACCCTTAGCCTCAAACTGCCTAAACCAGTTACCTCATGCATAACTGTGTTTTAACTAGTGTCGCTCTCACAACTGGGCAACATCCATCATTTTGTACACCTTTCAGAGTTTTTTTTTCATGGCATGGAGTTGGACGCCTTCATTGCAACAGTCCATATAAACATCTGGCCCTTCTCATTCTGTTTGCTAAATAAGCGAGGGCCCTCTTTAACATACAAGCGCAGCGCCCAATGTGCTCTTTTGGATTACCTACATGCTCGTTTCGTTTCCCACCACACCAAGCAAAACACTTATAATAGTAAAGCCAATATGTTCTGCCAATAACCACTATTTGCACATAAAGCGTGAGAGATTAAATATCACTGACCTTTAGTAAGGAATGTGGAGTCCCTGTGCTCTGCGTTTGAAGTGTTGGGGAGGGACGGGCGTGGGGGGGGTATTTATACTTTATGCAGAACCATGGAAACTGACAGCCAATACATATTACAGACATAGGGTTTAGGGACTTGCCTTTGAGCTGATCTCTGAAACACTCAGAATCTGATTTGCATATTAGAAAGTAATAAACTGCCGCTCCTCTCTTATGGAGGTCTTAAGGAAGATGTTTAACTCGTCAAAGTCACAGAGAAACAGGTAGACCAATAGGGGTGAAGATTTACTGCTACACCTATTGTACAGGGCACGTTTCCTTCTTATTTACTAAGACATAAAAGTGCTTTGATAAGAGTCCAGCCTCACATGCATGGACACTAGCTGGAATTTAGTTATTTGTAAGGACATGATTTTTCCTCAGACTGCATTGCGAAGTGTTCCTGCTGCTCCCGCTGGCCTTTAGCCCCCTTCAGAGGCTGTGCTGTTCAGCAGATCCATCAGCTGCACTTTAACACGTGACTCGCAGCCACGCTACAGCGCCCAGCGAGGGGAACAGCAGTGTCACTGGCCTGCCTCCCTAGCCCTCAAATGTAATAATGCGAACATCAGGCTCACATTATTTCTAATCGAATTTCCTTTACAAACCAAAAAATAATAATACAGTCCCACCTGCAGCAGGGGTTACATTTTGCTGCAGAGATTTTGTTGAGATCTCCCCTGCCGTTTTGCACATTTGTGACCCAAGCTACACACTTTTTTCATTTCAGATTCTGGCTGAAAACTGCACTTCACTGGCTCAGTGGCCTTTAGGTGACTTTAAAAAGTACATTCAGCTCTCATCTTCTAAATGGGTCATGCATAGTTCTCTGAACCTTAGACTTGGAGATCAGACCAAATTGTGGAATCCGCAGATTACAGCATACCATGCTTTTTAAGCTTGGTGTATTTTAATGCTTTTTACCTTTAACGTGTTCTTACAGCCAATTACTAAATAAGCATCTGTGTTTTTTCCTCTAGATCAGGGGTGGTCAATCTTATCCAGAAAGGGCCGATGTATCACTGCAACTCCTTAATTAGATTACTAATTAGAGAACTGATTGACTGAAGATTCCTCACACCTGGGTTTGAACAGCTGACCTAAGGGTTATAATTATAATTAGGTGATCAGTAGTCATTCTTGACACACCACAGCACACAGTGCTCAACAACGAAACGTGTCCTCTGCATTTAACCCATATGTGACGCTGTGACATAGCAGCGGGCAGCTAATTCAGCGCCCAGGGAGCAGTGCCTGGGGGTGGTACCTTGCTCAGGGTACCTGCATTCACACTGGCCCTTTGTTGATAAGATTGCCCACCCCTGTTCTAAATGAAACGTAAATGTCATAATAATCATAATAAATAATGAAATTTGTACTTTCTGACAGTGTGTATTAATTCAGTTTTATCAACGGGAGCTCTACTCTCCATCGCTGTCAACATCACAGGTATGTCCAAACACCCCCCTGACATGCTGGTCACGACGGTCCCACTGAGAGCTGCTTCCTGTCTGTTTGCAGAAACAGGAAGTGGCTGGTCATGCATGTCTGCTGGGGGCGGAATTCTGAGCCTAATCCTGGGACCATGAGAAACGCCAGGTTGGTTCTCAGCTGGTATATTGACCTGGAGCAGAAACATGTCAAAACCATCAATATTAGTTGTATGGAACTTATGTTGTGGATTTTGCTGTTTGTCTATTTGTCTGGGTTTCCCTCAGTACACAGTTTTGTTAGTAGAGTGTGTTGTTTTCCTTGCAGTGCTGCAGGCTTTGCTGCTGACAGCCATGGGCACCGGGACCCCCGCATGCGAAACGCATTCCTGCCGGGGGGTCGGGTCACAGCGGGTCAGAGTGCTGAGAGATAGGCTGCAGTTTCCGAGCCACGGTAATTTGTTTGACCGCTGATTAGGCTCAGGAATGTGAGCGATGGGCAGGCCGGCGGCCCAGACAGCACTGTGTGGCACCTTAGCCATCCGTCACCGCCGAAGGCCGGTTACAAAGCGAGGCCCAAACACTCACAACGTCAGAAAGGCCGCCCCGGAGAGCGGGGTGGGAAATCCGACCCTCTCCTCTTACTGGCATCCTGAGTCAGTGTTGTCCAATCATTTGACTCAATGTGAGCCACGGGATTCTGCCCGGGTGGGAACAACAACGGTGGCCTGTGAGCAAACATGGAGGTGTGTGATCGGTGGGGGGGTGCAGCACATTAGTGTCATTCTGCTCGGCCTTTATATCTGTAATATAATACAAATACTGTTGTACATTTATACACCTTGATTTATTTTTAGACAGTATATCTCACATTATTGTAATTGCCATGCACCCATTGAGTAAAGGTCTGCTTCACACCCAGAGTGAGAAATATTACTGTATCACATGCCTTTATTATCCATGGTTTGTCATATTCTAGAAAAAGGATTTAACTCAAACAAAATTAAAACGCTTCCTCCAGCTAAAATCCAGGTCGTTCAGAAGCATTTTTCCCTCACGCTGCCATGGGTACCTTAAGCACTGCTGGCTCTGAAATGAAACAAATACACAGCTTTCCTTAGGAAAATTATTATTTTTTTACACGTACACACATCATATTACACCGTTTTAGTCTATTTATAAACTTGTTATTGCAAAGTTTTACATCCTCCAGAAGCTTCTTACATGCTTCTTCCTTTCGCCTGTTTCAAAATACCTGTCAGAAATATTTAACAGAACAAAACCAGTTGCTTTTTCACATAACAGCACACACTGTGCATAGTGTCGACACCGACACCCCATTATTTATGTTGTCCTACAGCCTTGCAGTATGAAGTATAGGGAGAAATGGCTTTGAATTTCTCAGCAGTACCCTAGGACACACCGGTGCCCACTCAGGCAAAACATGGTTGGAGAATATTTAGCTGTTTAAACAGCTGGGAGGTGCATCTCTGCCATCTTCACGCTGACCCTTGGCCCTAAACTTAGCTGTAACCTTATTAAAAAGCTGCAGGAGACTGAAAAATCCTCACTAGCTTTTAGCGACAACTGAGCTACAACAATGAAAATGTCACCATTGTACAAGTGCGTTCACACAACCGAAGATTCGTAAAATGTATTATCAAAGGAAAAAGACAAAATGAACAAGAAAACTCACATTTCTGCTTGTGTTTATGAAACATGAGGGCACTTCAAAACATCATTGCTTCATTAAAACGAACGGTCTCGACTGAGTTGGAGAATGTGAATCCAGGCTTCTCCAGAGAGTCTTAATTTTTGCAACGCTTCCTTTATGAAAAATTCATTAGATTGTAAGTCAACAATATTGCCATGAATCACTCCTAGTCATGAATATTTATATTGTTTTTACTGCTAGCATTACACCAGGATAAACTGATATGGCAGATGGATGAGTGCACACTAATACAGTATTATAGTTGGGTGAACACAGGTTCTTATAACCATTTTGGGGACCATCTTCATCACCCCCTCTTTCATCATCACAGATTCATGTGTACAAGTTGACTCACAATTATACATTTGCGGTGTTTTCAGAAACTACTAACATGGTTTAATGTTAATAAGGACACAGTTAAAGCACCACATATGCTTTAAAAGTACTGAGAATGCAAAGAAATTCATATTAATACTGTTTACGAAAAAATACACAATGAAAGTTATGATTGTATTAAATCTTTGTTTTCTTCTTGTATGCAGAGTCCTTCCATATCCAAGGTCCCAGAATGTGGGCTATCACATGTAGAAAAATCTCATGTGAATGTGATTCAGGTGTACCCCGATATGTGCGTATCAGTCAGGAATACCGCGGCAGGCTGTACGTTGGCGAGTCCATTTGGCAGCTCTACACCGCGGCCTCCGGCAGCTCAGCTATCTGCCCTCCAGCGGGCCATGAACGTCCGTCGTCCCGGATGACACACGCCTTTAGGGGCCTCTGCTCAAAGTCACCTTGCGATTCGCATTGTGTCCGAAAACGGCACTAATGATTTCGGTGACGATAAAAACAGACCAACAGATTCCACTACCAGGAGAAAAAAATAGCCGAAATAAACAAGCATAGTTTGTTCTTTTGCGGATATAATGCTAATGTTCAACAGCATTTTCTCTGTGCCAGCAACAGAAAGCACAAGTGTCAACAATCCTGTGGTTTCAGGTAATGTTCCCATTATAGACCGGCTGTAACTGTAACCTGCAGCTAATAGCCTTTACAGTTCAGTTGTCACCAAAAAACAGGTTTTTCCTCAGAAAATAACATGACAATACTGTGCCGTGTCTTTCATCTCCAGAAGAGGTCTTGAGGAAAACTAGGCTAGACCAAGATGTCTTTTCCTTTTGGATGTTGACCCCGTTGACGTCATTCGTTGGAAGGAGGCTTCCTTCAGAAGTCTGATGGGCGAATCATCATGGTCGTGGCACGAAGAGAGTAACTCGGACCTTTGAAGTAGTGCCACTTGATGCCGTTAAGCTTGCCGACATGTTGTCCTTTGTTGTAGTACATCCCGTTGAGGTTGGATGGGCCACAGGCGTCAAACCACCAGCCTGTACCAAAGACAGTTGTGGGGGAAGAGCTCAAAATTTCTCAGTGGCCACATTGTTCCTCTCATGCCCAAAAAAGGATTGCTTTTCAGCATATGCATCAACCAACAGCATATGCAAAATGCTTTGACAAATTTATGGTAACACTTTCTTTGAATCCCGCGCCTTTTAAAAATCTATGAAAACCTACATAAAACATTTACTGAATTCTGAAAACATTATAAATATTCATGAAAAGGCACAAGACGTTATCATTGTCTGTACCACTGTTCATCCTGCTGTCAGAAGCAGCACCAGCACCTGCCTGCCCCCTGCATTGAGACTGGAATCTTAAAATTTGGACTCTGAAGTTCAGGATTTTGCCATCTTGCTCATTTGACTTCCTCAGCCAGCCCTTAAAGGATGGACTCCCCCTTTGGGTCTGCTTCATCCCATTCTTCCTACTAGTGAGTTTTTCCTTGCCACTGTCGCCTCCGGTTTGTTCAGTGGGGGTTTTGGGCAGGGAAAACATAAAGCATTTTGAGACAATGTAATATTGTGAAAATTCGCTGTACAAATACAACTGAATTTGAAATTTGAACTGAATAATGCCCATGTTTCTTATGCATTATGAAAGCTTTATGAATCCTTTATCTATAATGCACTACAGATACCTTCATAATGCAGTACAAAGTATCCTCAGTGTTGAAACTGACCATTATAATGCATTATGAAGGAATCTATAGCGCATAAATGGGAGCGTCTTTGGAGCTGACGATGCATTATAATCAACAATATAATGTCTGATGACTGTCAGAAGATGATGTCATGCTTTATTAATTCTCATACCGACCATTATAATGCATTATTAAGGTATTGATAGTGCATTATAGATGACAGCTTCAAGTGAAGTGCTACCAGATTTTCTTCTTAGTATGATCAGCATGTGGAAAAAGCCAGTGAGCAGAAGAGAGACCAGCTTGTTCTTGTGACATCAGTGGCACAACAGACCTGGATGCAGAAAGTTTCCATAGTACACATGAAGAAATGGTGGAGTAGAAGCAACTCTACACCCCCGTAAGAATTGATATCACTGGGTAGGTTTTTTAATCTTGGGTGAGGTACACTCAGCCCTAAAACCACAGCCAGTGATCACATCTCTCCCGAACACATAGACTTTAAAGGAGTGGCTCTCAACCTCCATTCCACAGATCTTCACCTCTCCACTATCATAGGTTAGCGCTGATTGACACTGCATGTTGCTGGCTGCATTTGGGTCACAAACAACCATGGGTGGTATTTTGAGAAAGGCAAGGCGTTAGCACAGGGACACAATGCTGGGAATGGCGCTCCGAATGATGGGAGCTGGTACAGGTGGCAACGATGATTAGATGTGCTGAGTGAGGTACGTCCTGAGAGGATTAAGGGTGAGAGAGGACCTTACGTGTATGTTCCTGCGATAAAACATGCATGTAGGACAGAATCAGGAAGCGGCTCACCTTGCCTTAAGGTCAATATGCCAGCTGAAATCTTGGGAAGGGGCTTGAATCTTTAAGATTATCATCTATCATGAATTGTCTAAATCAGTGTTTCCCAGCCCAGTCCCCAGGGAGCATGGAGGGAGCAAAAACAGACTGTTTGTCGGCCTCCGAGACCCAGATTGGCAAACACTGCTCTCAGTTATGGGCTTAAACTCTAAAGCCCTATTCGGACAGGATTCCTTTTACCGGGAACGTAATTGCCAGCATGGTCCGTAATTTTAATCCAGTCTGAATCTGCCTCCAGGGTGAAAATTCAGGAACAAATTACCTACTGTATGTCAGCGAACAGGGACCTCTTTCAGTAACAGTAATCCGCAGTCTGAACTATCCTTTTGTTAATAAGGTTATATTTTTAAAGGGATGGCAATTTTTATCAAGTGGAAATAACATATAGGGGGTCCTCGGGTCACGACACAGTTCCGTCACAGTGACGTAACCCGAATTTTGGTGTAAGACGAAACACATCCATTTCCAATCTCTTTACGATGTCTTTTACCTCCGTCATGATGGCTTTCCTTTCTCTTGTCATTGCATATTCTTCCACCGCGTGCAACCAAACTAGTCCACCCACGCAGTCCGTAAGTACGACGCTAACGGCGTAAGCCGAAACAATCTCGTCTAAATTTTTTTGAGGTTCCCGAGGACCCCCTGTATACGTTAAAAATGGAGTTTGAATAAGCTACTGAGTTTTCCACATAAACATCTGTCAACATACCCCTACAGTTTCTCCTGTATCAAGGTTTTCAGTAGGTGCAGAGAAGACCAGCACTACTGAATACACCAATTTGTAAGCTACTACAGGCATATGGTTGTGAGGGAAAAGTTCTGCTTTTGTTTGTACTTCAATACTATGTTAAAGGGACAGGTTGCCAAAAAAAATGAAAATTCTGTTGTCATCTGCTTTCTAGACACGCTAACTCTGACATCAACATCAATGGTCAGGATTAGATTAATACCTCCACTATCTCTGATAATTTGGGGGAATTACACTGGTCTGAATCAGCCAGTCAAATCACTTTACAAACAAAATACCGAACCTCCTTAGGTAAACCTAATCCTTTGCAAATATGGTTTAAGTTGTTAATCAGCTAAGTTAATAACTAACTTAATGTAGTAAAGTTAGTAAACTTACAATCCATACTTAGCTGTTCAGCCTACACCATTCAGCAGCTTTCATGGCTACAGTTTATGATCCAACCTCACCCCAATGACCCTTTTTGAGGTCACGCATTTTTCTACTTGGCTAGGCGAACACTTAGTGTGTCACAGGTGCCGATTTCACGTGCCAGTCAACGAATAAATGGCAGGCCAGGTCCCACTCCAACCAGCTGAAATACCAGCTGGAATAGCAGTGCTAAAATACGACACTGCATTTGGAGTCCAATGCTCCCTACTGCCCTGGTTCACTGTACAGTCCGAAAGGCAGCATTAAGCTATTTTAAAGCTGTACTCTGTGCATGCTCTGTTGAGATGCTGGCTCGATAGACATAGCTGGACTAAGATATGTGAAAAAGTGATACTTGGAAAAAGTTGGGCAGATTCTAGCGGCCATGTAGTAAGGATATAATGAAGGGCATTTGTTGAGCATCCACTGTCGTTCCTACATGTTAGAATTCAAATAAAATAGGACAGATGAACAAAAGAAGATTTTTGTTTCCTCTCTCACTCTATGTAAATATGAATCCAAAACTCTACTTTTAATTTACTGCACAGTTTTATGAAAATAAAAATGAAGAAATTGCACGTTCAGAGTTGGGTGGACAATTGAAAATATGGTCACACTTGCTGCATATTTGATTTCTAAGCCGTTCGAGGTGGGAGCCTGAGCCTCAGTTTGGCTTGAGAGGCAGCCAGCGATCGACGTTCACTTTTCTTGGATAGTGGCTGCTTTTTAATCTCAGAAAGTCTTGCCTGAAAACAGACCAAGCAGTATGTTTCAAATCAAGATGTGCAGACACTGGCTGCTGGGAGCATGAGGTGTGGACGCCCATACAGGTTTCATTATTCACATGTGCGCTGCATCTTGGGTGACTGACAGTCATCCAAAAACTAGGTTTCAGTGAGTAATTTCGGTCTTTTATTTCCCCAACATGTCTCCTCTTCTGGAGAGTTATTGCAACTTTTGTGGCACTGATATAAACCACATCTACCTTTAGTTGAAGAAGTATGTTCAGAATTAATTTGTTCTGGCTTCATCCATTGGGCTTCATCTGATGGGTTTGTCTTCAGTTTGACCTTCGGGGCCCTCATATCTGCTGCGATGTGCATTATTAAATGCGCCCCCCCCAGAGCGCATGGCGAGAGCAGCTCTTACCGCCCGTCAGCATGACAGCACACTTGCACATGCAGTTGTCGTTGTCCAGGTCCTTGGTGCTGAAGTCCGCCCCGTGGACCACCATGCTGCTCTGCCGTCCGGCTGTGCCGCTGTGACTCTTCAGGAAGAGTCTGAGAGAAAGAGAACAGAAAGAATGGAAGCAAAAAATGGTGGGCCGGGGTGTGGAAATGAGGTCACCGGCAAAATTTAAGAAAGCTTCCTCGAAGGCAGAATATACTGACTCTGCAATCACACAAACTCACATTCTCATGTCTTTGATCGGACAGCCTGAAAAAACCTTCTGAGAATGAGTGATATAAAAATGAAAAAACTATGTGGTTCGTTCAACGTCCTGTTTGTACTATCATAAAGCCCTGTCTCAAAAATACCAGGGACAGAGACAGTACAGCAGGGCTGCATTGGGCTGATTATTGGTATCAGGTGTGTTAATTTTGGGCTGCACCTAAGCTCTGCAGGGTGGTAGCTCTCTAGGAGCAGTTTAGGGCAGCCCTGCAATAGACCAACATGTGTCAAGGTTTTTTTTTTATACAGGATGTGACATCATAACCATGGAGTGACACAGGTGCTGCTCCATGTTCCTTGAACCCATAACTCCAGCTATAAACCGTCCAGCATTTCTCCATAGTTTACTATGCCATTCCTGGGTTACAGAGCCGAGCTCGGCACCATCAAAGCCAAGACTGCATCTGTAGGAGAACAGGTCTTAACACACAGCCAGGCAAGATTACTGCTTAACCTATGCATAAGGAACTGTTACGCAAATAACTTGGCTCCTGGTGCATGAATGCCAGTGGCGACTGTCAGCTGGACAGCAGACCGTTACACGCCTGCTTTTTTTATAACATGTCCATGCCTGGAAATGGCTGACCTGCCAAAGCATTTGCCAACCATGGAAACAACAGCATACATTAATCACAGAGGCTGAGTGCAGTAATAAGCAGCCCACACACAAAGTGTTTTATCAGCTAAAAAGCATTAAAATATAATATTTTATATGCTTTGTTTAGTTAATAAATAGCTACAATATTAAATCAGTGCCATAATATAATTTTGAATCTCCAGACATTAAACTTACATTTAAATTTATCGTAAACTTGAATTCTGCTTCACTTTCAAACTGCTCTTGAGTGCTATTAAAAGGTAATTTGGCATTTCTTCCTATCAGACACAGATGTTGATTAACTCCTGCTGTCCTTTTGTTACCCCCCATTAATATACGGTAGAAGCCCTAAGATGAGATTTCAGGGCCTTGGAACACGGCTGAGATGCCGAGCCAGAAAAATGAAGCATGTTCTGATTTACGAAACCATTTCCGGAAACATAGCTCGCACGCAGACAGGCGTGTTACGGGTGGCGTTTCAAAAACTGGCCTCTCTAAAAGCATACCATGTGGACATAAGTGCAGTCACAGGATGCTATCGCTAATAACGCAGCATATATCCAGTGAGTTGGGCTTGGACATGGCGACTGTAGATTGAAAAAGCACCCCAGATTGACAGTGCTGGTAAACAGTAAGTAGTATTACTTTAATTATGGCAAAGAAAATTATATGCAAAAGAGAACATTGTCATACATATATCCCACCATCATTAGTAAGTCACCTTCTAATTTGGTTTTTAATTTTAGTCCGGGCCTGGAACTCTCTTATCCCCAGTCCTTACTGAGACAGGATCCAGGCCTACCACAAGCCTGCACTGGGTATGCAGTTATAGAAATTAGACAAAGATGGATGGAAATGGGTAGATTTGTTATTTCATTGCACTTATTCCTCTTGAGAATGTAGACGTTATCACCCTCTTTCACAATGAAGCCCATTAAGCTGAAGTTGCTCCACTCTGTTTTTGTCCCCATGACACACTGTCTATTGTTTGGCAAGGCAATCAAACACAGCATGATCACCGGAAGGGGGAAATTACCTAGACGGGTCTCTAGCGAATGCGGCTACTCTACGACGGATGCCAGAGGGCAGAGCGAGTCAAGCCGCAATACAACCGAGGGCCAGACGTCCGTAAAGACGAGCACCCGAGGGATTTCCCCATTAGGGCCTTTCTGTGAACCCAATCGACTTCATTAGAAACAGAAAAAAAGTCTCGCCGAGGCAGCCAGGGCTCATTACGATTTGATCTATAGAATTGGGCTGTGCAGGGCATGCAAGTGTTATAGGCCACAAATATGGAAGGGCAATGGCGAACTTATAGAAAGCTGCCACTCTCCAATGCAAGTGTGGCTGCATATCACCTATATCAGGTTGTAATTCGGCATATATGTTACATACCTATCTGCTCACACAAAGTATCAATTCAAAGTCAGCTCCTCGGTGTTAATCAGTTGCCCAGCGGTATGCTAGCTTAAGATTTGCAAAAAGTCTTTGTAGGCGCAAAAAAAAGGTTTCCTATGCAAACTGCTTACTGTCTCACCATAGCATTTAAATTGCTGCTGAATGCACGTATGTACATACATGTCATTCTAACGTGGGTGTAAACATGCTGTGATTAGGGAGTCATGTGGAACAGGAAGCAGAGGGTCATGTTTGCACATACAGTGCGGGTTCATTACACTGTCCTCTCAGCAAAGAGAGCGAAAGGGCCCAACGTGGATGAAGATCCGTCTTCAGGCATGGCTGAACACCCAGTTTACTACAGGGGTACACAGTTCAGGGAGCTCTTCTATGGAAGTGGAATTCCTTCCACCACACTGGAGAATAGAAGCCTGTAAATAACGCTACCTTTCCTGAAAGGGAGACGTGTCAGACCCTGCTGGGTCTTCCAGAGAGGAGTGTGAGTCCCCCCCACCGCAGTGTGGGGACCCAGCGGGGGCTGCTCACGGGCGGTCGGTGGCTGGCCATCACTACTTTTCCCATAGTGCACTTGTCTGTCTTCTGATGTCATGGGAGCCCTACATAAAATTTCTGTGTTTCTTATAAAGAACAGAAAACGGAGATTTACTGTACTTTATTCGCGCTCGCATCACAAAATGCAGCCAGCTGTGCTAACTGTCTGCAGAAAGTCCTTTAGCTACTCTTAGGCCTAATCACCAAGTTGTCTTCACTGGCAACCATTACTGCTTGTTTATGACCTGTGTAGTACTCTCTTTTTGGCAACAAACAGCATCTCTTCTAATGGAAGTGTTTAAAAGCACGTGTTGCGTACAGTGCTAAGCGAAAATGTAGCCATACCTAGCAACGTGTTTGGCTGCAATGCAAGCATAGCACTGAATAAGCATAATATGAAAAGTGGCCCTAGATTTCTTGGCGTTTTTTCATTGCAATTGATTGTGGTTTAATATGGTAAATAGTTCTGATTTATGCCATGGCAGTAAATCGGGCACAATTACCCGACAAGCCTACATAGTGTTGTGCATATTGCAAAATTCCAGGTTCCCGGAATGAGACTCAAATAGCGAAGTACAATAACTTCTTTAATCCTATCCACATGTCCAGCATCGTTCCTCTGTCCAAAGAGCACCCCGCATACTGCTGCCATTTAGCTAGACGGAGCCGACAAGCCATTATAGCGAATTGTTGTGGTGAATTGAGCACAATGCACTTCATAAATGTCTTCACGTTGCTTGGCTGCTGAATATGTGACAATAAATAACCACTTGCGCTGCTCAGTATAACAAGTAAAGACTATGGCAGTTTATTATAGAATAAGGGGTAGCTTTTTTTTGTTTATTTATAATACTTGTAGAGCCTAAATATAATGTAATGAGGAAAGCAAACCGTAGTGTCACCACCAAATAAGCCAATGAAATCACCGCTACTTAAATTTAAGAGTAAACATTCTTGTATGTTTACATTCATATCAAAATGTAGTACAAATGTAAAACTGGAGGAGAAAGGCTGACAAACCGAAGGTAAAATCAATCTGAAAGCCAGCTAAGTGATTTGCTTCGTCTGAACCGCAAATGCAATACGCACAACGGCATAGCTTAAGAAAACAATGAACCCACTCAGTGTACCATGTTATAAATAATCACCATCAAAGCCGAGAATGGGCTGTTCCTTTACATCTCGTTAGTGCTGACAAATGACAGAAACGAAAAGTCATGTAAATGACTTTTTCCAGTTCGCTGTTTCGACGGGTCCTGTTTACTTTCCCCCGCAAAAGCCACATGAATTCCTCCTTGTGCCTGTAACATTTGCCAAACGAGCCTGTTCCCTTCACCGAAATTCGACAATTTAAGGATTGGTTCACCGATGCTTTCATTGCTCACTGGAATAACATCAAATGCCCAATTCACGACGGTAATGTTACAGTGACTTTGTGGTTTTGTGCTGATACCCTGTGCTCGCAAATTCCTTTCTTCAGAGCCGTACCAAAGATGTCGGGTATGTGACAGGGTGGCTCTGTCCTTGGCACTGAGAATTGAGTTGATGGAATGGCATTCTTGACCATTTCGGCAATCAAACCATCCAGCTACGTGGTAATTGGAGAGTCCCTTACTGTGTTTCCAGAGCCGCATGCCACTGGCGATCAGGAAAGTACTGCTCGGAATCAGCTGAGGAAGGAGTTATCTGCATGGGGGTGACGTTTATGGGCTACAGAGTGAACCTCCATCTTCGCACATGATGAAGGTTTTCGGATGCAAGGTCAGTGTAAACCATTTTTTAAATAGTGTGTTAGCTTCAGACACTCTTGGCAGTGCCTAACAGAGCAGCTCTGGTCGCTTGGTTTCCACAGTCCTTTGTACCCCCATTACATTGCTGAATGTTATGTGTGAAGGTCACCTTTGATATGCTACTGTAGGTCCAACATGCGGCTGCCAAGACATAACGTGGTTAACCCACAAATCCAGCTCTTTTAGGGTGTACTCACACATGGCAATCCGTACCACACCCGAGCACATTTCAACCCCAAAATCCCGTTCTTTTGCCTAGTGTGATTTCTTGAAGAGGTGTGTCCAGGCATGACTCAGTTTGACGGTATGCATCTAGTGTCACCGTTAACCATGCCCAAACAAGGAACTCGGATATGATGTCAGTGAATGCAACTGGCCATTTAATAAACATGGCAGCCAAGGTGCAGTGTTTGCTGTACAGTTTGGCTGGCGAGAGTATCCAGGTACGACTGGGTGCAACACACAAAAACAGAGACATTTGGTAAAATACGAGACTATCTGCTTACACATGCAGCAAAATTAAATGAAAATGACTACAGTGCTTTCTCGATAATAAGAGGGCTGTGTGTGTCATTGTGGCCAAAAAGACTCCAAATTAGCCACAAAATAAGGACGCTACATTGTACCATGTAATAATGATTTCCTATGATTTCTTCCACACAAAACATCACAAATGATGATGAAGGTGTTCTCAGACCCAGAACATCAAGCACAATGTGAGCACAGACCAGCGGAGGAGTCGGGAGGAGGGACAATCGTGATTGGGCATGCTACAAGACAACCGGCTCGTTGCTAGGTGAGAATCCTTCCTAGCTCACAGATTCAGTCATGCTACATTCTAGGGCTTTCTACAGTGAATCATTCCATGCACCATTTCCTGCTGTGGTCCCCAGACGTGTTTGGCTATTCAGTCACTTCTTACTGTGAGGAACAGCCATTATCACGGAAACATGGCTTCGCTGAATATGTAGAGATGTGCACGTTAATCTAACCATCCAAGAGGCTCACGCCAAATCACGCCAAAGTCACTATCACTCAGAAAAGACAGCAGAGTGTTTCACTGTGCGACAGTGTGAATATTGACTTTGATCTAAAATACACTTTCCTGAATACTTGATCCTTAACTGATGTGCTCCCTTGGATTTACGCTCTCCTGAGTTATGGTCTACAACCTTCTATTCCCATCTGTTGCTATAAGGCATACTACAATGAATGGGCAGCTTGGAGCTCGTACTGAGGTGATTCTGACATCCCATAACAGCATGATACTGAGACCAACCTCCCCCAAGACTTCTCAAAACCGCTTTTTGGCAGGTCCACAATAGAAAGCACATCAAGTATATCTGAGAAAATCGTCTGAATCCAGAACAAATCTTTCCATTACAGTACAGAGAAATCCCTGGATTGAGGAACTAGCCAACTGGAGGAAAAGTATATTAAATAAAGATGTAAAGCGTCCCAAACAGTAAACATATAGTGTAACTCTCTGGTGAAGGTCAGTGTCGGCATGCATGTTTCAAGAGTTCACTTCCTGAAGCCATCATCACCTCTATGTCACCTCTATCTCTCTCTGTCCAATACAGAGAGCAAGATAAGCACCTCCCGGTTCATCTTCAATTCCTAGGCCGCCGTGACCCATGTCTGACGGCTCCATATCTGATCCAGGATGAGAGGAAAAAAAATATGAACACAGCAGCTTTTCCAAAGTCCTGGGTTCAGGGAAATGTTGTATTTCATGTCTGAAATGTTACAATAGCATGTGCAGGCACACCATGCACATTCCTGAAGAGTACAAATGGAGATCCTCTGATATTCATGGCTCTGTCCTCCTAGCGCATTAAAGTCAACATTTTTGGCTGACTGCACGTGTCCTCAGAAGCTTAATTTTCTCATAGAATGATTATGCTGAAATATTGCTTTTCCTTCTTTTCTTAAACTGTTCAGAAATACCTTATTAAAACAATACTACTGTGAATGTTTCAAACATCACTACATTGTCTTTTTTTATTGGAACCATATTGGACTCTTGCATCGCACACAGTTATATATGCAGATATATGCAGGCTATTCGTGTCAAGTAACATGAAAACAGCATTGATCATTTCAATGCAAACCCAATTTCGCTAAGCAGATTAGAGAATTTTAAGAACGAAACATTCTGCGCGTAAACACAATTTAAAAAACTGTTTCTCGGTTCCATAATGTAAATTGAGGTTTGCCATTTTCAGCTGTTTTTGAAACATATAATCTTGGCAATTTTTGGGGGTGGAATACAGTATGCCTCAATTGTTACTTCTAATTTGGTTCTTTTAAAATCTGCTGTTAAGACTTAAAGCCTAACAGTTACATAATACCGTACTGTAGGGCATACACTGCAATTTAGCTGACTTACATATTTAGCTGGGATGTTATGGATGGGTATGCAGTCTAACCTTAATTTTCTTGTAATAATTTTGTAGTGCTTTGTGGCAAGCAATTTGAAATTATACCTTCTCGTTTTGTAATCAAAGAATTTCACAAGGCTTATTATATGTGACACATTGTTTTTTGTTGACCTGGTTGCCATTAAATGAAGGTCTTGTTCGCTGCTGGAAACCCAGATATGATCTTTGACTCGTTTTATAAACTCTTTCATCAAGGAAACCAATATATAATAACGGTGAGCTGGATCAGATCCATGCAACACGGATTTCACAGGGTTGTATCGGGACAGTCCACGTTGGGTTTGCGGGGTCAGGTCATAAATGTCCCCCGTTCCACTTCAGAGCTGTTCGTACAGTGAAAATTAAAGAGCTTGCTTAACAGCGTGCAGTCTGGAAAATAAAAAGATTATTCTTTTTTTGTGAGTGTGGAAAGCAGCCACTTTATAAGAGGGGGAACAGCATGTAGCGTGGGAAGTATGAGGAAGTCAAGGGTTAGTTGGCCAGGTGGCTCCTTGCACAGATACGGCAGAAGGTGCTCACAGATAGCGAAGATGTTTCGGGAGGGTCTCTGATCCCAGATTTCTGCCAACCTAAGAGAATTTTATAGATACGTTCATAATGCATTATAATTCATTCATAAAGTATTATAAACACGGCTATAACTATTTATAAAAAGGCATGACACATTTTAGCCATGTTTATTATGCATTATGAATGCTCTATGAAGCTCTTGTCTGTAATGTACTGTAGATACCTTCAGAATGCAATAATACTTTATGAATGCATTATAATGCATCATGAAGGTATCTATAATGCATTATGATGACTGCTATAAGTAAAGTGTTACTGGGATTTTTTGCAGACTCTTGTTTATCAGGCTAACACCATTCCCAGATCCCTCCCCAGGAGACACTAACCACTTAAATACTGTACAATGCTACAATGACCCCACATTGCTTTAAGAGTTCATAACTCAGGGTTTCTTAATGTACCTTTCCCGAGGAATAATGTTGCAATTATGCTGCTTTTTTATTGTACTTCAAGACGATTCGCAAGTAAAATAATAAAGCACAAAAATTATAATAAGTTACAAAAAAGAATTACAGATACAAGGATGCTGAAAAAAAAGGTATGGGGATTTATTTCACATATTACTTGGAGCAGTAACTACTATTTTTTGTAGACCAAGCCATTTCCCTATAAGTATAGATATTGCAGAAATCGAATGGTTTGCAATAAAGGGAACATTTCTTCACTGTAAAATACTCATAATTTGATACATGGCAATACTTAGGCATTGTAGTCCTGCAAATGATCTCAATATAATCATTTTCAGACTGAAAATGCGCCTGTAAGCGTGTGTGGTTTATATTGTGTGCTTAATATTGCTGAACGTTTTTTTTAGCTAAGGTTGAGAGTAGACTAATGAGAGGGTTATGACTATTGATAGGTATGAGTCTGCACGGTCTTGCACATGCATCACGACAGAACGAGGAAGGTGGAAGTGGGGGGCTATTGTGGGGGGGCTGTCGCGGTGGGGGGGTGGCACAGGTCATGCTGGGATACACTGACAAATCACAAGCAGCAGAAACCGCTCTCTCTCCCCTGGTTCGGTCTGAGACTGATGGTGTGCTTTGGTCTCCTCCCCTGTAAGGCACGGCCTGATTATCATACCGCGAGCACTTCAGAGAACAAATCTATTTATAGAGATGCTGATTAGATTCCAGGAGAGCAGTGAGATGTTGTTCAGAAGCGCGCAGGACGTCTTCGTGACTTCTCTGCGCCCTAACAAGCTCATGCAATAACTTCTTTATTGAAAATAATTAAGCGGGCTGGAGATGCCGCCATGGGCCGACTGGGAATATCTGGGAATATGAGGTTTGATTAATAAGTCAGTCCCTTCGTGATAGTCCATTTTATTGGTGTCCTTGTCCCACATGACCACATTCATTTTGCTGAACCCAAAAGCTGATGTCATTTTCCAAATCTAATCTCAGCAGAAGGTTTTACGGCACAGTTGCTACGATTCACAAAAGAATCACATATTAAATTAATTTATACATCCCACAGAAACACAATGTGAGTTCAGAGCAGGACTTGGAGACAGGAAGCTAAGACCTGTCCTGACATCTCACAATTCAGGAAGACTTTTTAAATGACAAGTGACAAGCGGTTAAGTCCATAAAAATGTGGGTGGCACCAAAAATCCTGCCCTGATCCTCCCAGCTGGTGGGACCCCTTTGTTTGCAGCCTCGGAATGTGAAGGGGTGTCGGAAAAAAAAAGCAAAATACAAAAAGCAAATACAACAAAGAGGCCTTATTCTGAAGTGAGGTGAACTGCAAAAATGTACTAAGTGAAATGGTCAGGCATGCTGTTGGAAAAAAGTCAAAATTTGTACCTTTGAGGGTACAATTATTGGTCACTGGGGCTATGCCCTCAAGGGTCTGCCAATTGTACCCTAGATATAGGTAAATATACCTACTCTAAGGTACAGAAATAAATGTTGAGGAACATTTTTGTACCACTGGGAGAAGATTAATGTTGTTCGTACTCTTTCTTCTGACAGTGCAGTTTCCTCAAAGATCTGTCAGTACCAGTCAAAATTTTTGAGCATACCATAATTATCTACTGAAAACTATATGTAGTTGATCTTTTAACAGGAGTGGAAGTCAGTTTGCTGTACTAAGGATTCAGACTTTGAAATATTTTTGGCGCACAGACAAGGTGATCCCCCCACCCCCATACCTGTAATTCAGCTTCTCGTTTTCCAAGTGGAAGCTGTCGTACTGTGAGAAGGCCTGACGCCCATCCCAGTCCATTAGCTCCACCCGCAGGCTGTACTGCCGCTGGTTGGTGAGGAGGAACACAAATTCGTTCCCAAGCCAGTGTTCTCCAGATACACTTCCGAAACCCTGTGTGAGGGAGAGAGAGGGCCCGTCCTTTATTGCTGACATCAAAAGCTTGGTGACTGTGTGGCACAGATTGCATAGATTAGATTAGATTAGACAGACAGACAGACACTTTATTGATCATGAGGGACATTTCTGGATGACCAAGAGTTTGAGGACCAGATGAGCTGTGCTGACATGTTCTACACCAGTGTTTCTCAACCTAATCCTTAGGGTCCCCCAGACATTCCACATTTTTGCTACCTCCCAGGTCACCTAGCACACCAGAACTAAACAATCAAGCAACCAAGAACTCCGAATACCTGGTATAGGTGTGTTGGTAACTGGGACGGAGCAAAAATCTGGGGGTCCCAGAGGACTGGGTTGGGAAAACCTGTACTAGACAGTTATATAGTATGGCTCCCTACATTAATTGCACTCAAAAGTGACATAACTTAAATGTTTGTACACTGTAGTCATTCAATGCTGGTTTAGATCATAAAAACAATTCCAGGCATAAATGACTGTACCTGTAAAAATATGCAAAGTGAAACAGATTCACTCAAAGCTGCGTTTTCCTCTTTTTCATATGTGACTCTGTCCTGAGACCTCAAAAAAAAAAACCTACGTAATCCAACTGAATGTCATGTTCCTGCTCTTGCACCATTTGAGCAATTACAGAGTTTATTTGTGATCAAAATCATTCTGGCAACTCTTGTGATGTTTGTTTTTGACAGCTGCAATGCACAGCTGGTAATATTAGAACAAATTCCGGAATTATCTAAAGGCTGGCTCCAAATTTCAATTAATGGCTGGACTCCAGTCCACGACAGCCCACTGTGGTAAATATCATGCCCACTTCTCTCCTTACACGAGAAAAAGGCCCAAATTAATATGATTTTTTTTCCCTACAGTAACCGTTTATGCATTCTGCCCACTTCCTCTTGTTTTAGTTCCTTGCTGGTAGCATTTCTTCTCCTTTCCTTGTGTGTAACCTTCATGAAATTCCTTGCATTTGTATCTATGCGCTAGTTCCCGAGAACAAAACTGTCTTGGCTGTTTGCTGACCCTTGCGTGTTTTCATGTTTTTGTGGTATTCAGTGTTCCCCTCCAAGCATTAAGGATTAAGGGCCTGATTGATTAACTCCTCCGTGCTGGCCTCTTCTTTTGACGTTCTTCGAAAGAAGTCAGTCGCGAACTGCTTCGCGTGTGGAAATGACTTCCCAGGATGAATCCACAGCTCCTTCTCATCTGGCCTCCTGGATCAACCCATATGTGTGGAGCATATACCAGTGAGCAATGGCTGATCAAGAAGAAGAGATTCGCCAGGCTTCCCACTCTGAGAGGTGTCATGTCTTTCCCACATGTCACAAGTAAACTGGTCTTCATTCACCTCTCAGTCACACTTCAGCATCACAGGCTTCTTTGCCTCTCTGATGATCAATGGTCTCTTGATAGATAGGGGTAGTCTAGTCTTACTGGAGCTTGGTTTGTGATCCCTCAAAGCTTTGGGTTCCTTGGAAATTCACAGTTGACCGTAGATTAAAATCTATTCACTGGAGTAACCTGTCCCCGGAATGAAATGAGAGAGTCAACGCTCTTCATATTCGCTGTTCTCTAACTGGACTAACCACATGATACAGTAAGGACTGGTGCTACTGTGCTTCGCCAGTCCTGCACTGCACACAACAAACCTACAGGCCACTCAGAATTTTCCCAGGTCATTCCGCTCAAATCCAGATCTGGAATAGCGGATTGATGAATGTACACAGAACCGGTGCCATCTGGCATCCTTAGTAAGAGTGCTAATCACTTCTTCCGTGGATATCTTCCTCCTCTTTGTTTCACACAGTGCCCCCGCTTTCAATGGTACCCTCCCCTCCGACCCCCCGATTGTGTAGGGAAGCCCCTGGTGCACAGTGCTGGGCTCTCTGGAGTCATTGAGTCATCTTCCATTTGGCACATCTATCCCATTAAACTACAGGCCTGTCAGGGAAGCGATTACCCAGTGGGAGCAGCAACCTCTGAGGCTGATGTCAGCTAAGATCACTCAGATCACTCACTTCTTCTCATGTGGATGGCCAAAACAGCTGGCGTATTTTTACATCCATTCTTTATTTAACCTATTGCTTAGATTCCTCATTGGTTATTCATTAATGGAACGATGTAGCTAAACATGCTTCCGCATTGGCATTGTGGTTTGTGGTATGTGAGTGGATGTTCTGAACATCATTTCATTGGCAGTCGTTGTGGAGACCACATACCCCGACCTTGTGTTCACTCTTTAAAGGAATCAGCTGTACTATGGTTTGCACCCAAACTTGAGAGGATCTGGATCACAAATTTGTTTCACACGACCTGCAGTAACAAGCAATATTAGGTGCTGTCACATCGCCGGAACGTTTTTCTGGAACAAGAACCTTTTTCCGGAACCAGGGATTTTTGCTGCATTAATATTGCAGTTGAGCAGATGGAATTATTTCCATACCCCAATTACATTTAATGCATCAATTAATATATTTCTTTCTCCATATTTCTGCATCAGAAAATTCGATCCCAGACCAATACACTTTTGTCTAATATTGTTGTTACTGGCATTGAAACCTGCCAGCGATTATTAGCTGGATAAGGTTGCATAATTTTTTATTCTGTGGAAAACAAAAGATTGATCTGCTTGCCAGATTCAATAAGAATCATGATCGTGTCACAGGTCATATAAGTAAAAGATAAATAAATGGCGTGGAACTAACAAATAACTAACAAAATGACTTATGTATCCTCTGACTTTTTGTGTAGCGGTGTAGTTTTGTATGAAATTACAGGTGAAGTTTGACCTAACTTTTTGCATCCCCCGCGCTTATTTAACATGAAGGTCCCAGTTCCTGTGGCATGGTGTGAAGGTGACACACGAAAGTGGCCTGGAGCTTCAAAACTTCTGGGTTGAGATAGCCCAGGGGCTTGTAAACTGGAACCAGTTTCTGGAACTTCAGTATGAAAGCGTCTACTGAGACTGAGGGAGGTGCACTGGCGTTTTTACAGTCTGCTCCTCACCATCTTGTACTCCTTCCATGTCTTCTGGAAGTCTAATCTGCCATCCTCCCTGTGCTGAATCACGGTCCAACCACCACCTGCAGCTTCCATGTTGCAGTAGACCTACAAAGGTGGACAGAGAGCAGAGCTGAGACACAGACCTGAATGGAAAACCATCTCTAAACCCAGAACAAACCCAGACATCAGGGATGGACTTTGTAGCGCAACCGAAATAGGTTTTAAGTTAACACTCATTTCTCTGGGTTTTTTCATTTTATCTAATAAGCCATTTGGCTCATTAGCGCAAGAAACTTAAAACTGAGCTGAAGCAGCATTAAGGCACCTGGAGACCACAGCCTCCTAAAACATCGCATGCATGGCCGGGCTGGGCACCACTTCATGTCGCATTCATCTGGCATGTGAAGTGCAACTAGGGTTGCAAACGACTGGAAAATGTCTGGAAACTTGCCAGAACCTTTCCACGAGAAGATACGCTTTGAAAATTTTGGAGATATTGAACTACAGTGTGGAACTCCGCATAACAGTCTTATTTGGCAAAGAAAGCAAACTGTATGAATAATACACCATAGAATATATCTTATAAGCAGTGTGCTTTGATTCAGGTTATTTCATTATGCAGACACAATTACTCACAAGCACTTGGTTACACAATGATATCACTATTAGTGCCATCAAGACAACATTTAAGTTTCCTGTTATAGGCTAACCTGCAATTATTCCCATTATATTCCAATTAATTCCTAGGAAAGTTTCAAACTTCCCAGAATTTTGCCTACCCTAATCGCAGTTGAGGACATATCCACGTCCAGCAGCTCACCAAATATTTACGCACAATTAAGGGTTTGGCTCTTGAAAATGAATTAAAGATCATTAAAGACTCACCCAGACCTGGAACATTTCACCAATAAATGACACAAAAGCTTCTGCCCACCTTTTTGGTCTCCAGGACGTTGACGTTGACGTTGACGTAGAGCGTGTAGACGCCGTTCTTAGTGAAGCCGGCTTGGAAGAGATCAGCGCAGTCGTGGAACTTCTTCTCCTCGTCGGTCTGCTTCGTGCTGTTCGGCACCGCTGCAGGACAGCGCGCAGAAGGCACATGGTTACCTCCTGCGGCTTTGAACAGCGCACCGTGAGCGAAGAACCTTTCCAAAGAAAACACCACAGATGTGGGGAGCACAGGAAACAAACGGGGACAAGGAGTTGAAATAAACCCGTTAACCAGAAACAGTGCAGCCATGGGGACGAAAACGCTCAGCTGCATGCCATCAGATGCCAAACATGTCATTACGTCCCTATGACTGGTCACTCTGCTCCACGAGCTTTAGTTCTCCAATGACAAGATGCCACTCTATCACAATGACTGACAGGTGTGCTGGATGTGTGTACAACTCCGCCCACTTCAGAAATCATGCTTTTGTGATTTTCTGAATATTCCACCGTCTTTTTCACTCGTTTTTCTTTTTCTTCCACACAGTAGGGACAAATATTATGAGATCGTAACATCAGAAGGGCGTCTAATAGGTGGGAGTTATGTCTAAATGCCGAAAGGATTACACACGCTGCATAAAACGCAATGGCGATTAGTGGCAATGTCTCTATCCTCCCCGACAATCCGAATAAGAGGCGTTAAAAGACAGCCATCAGCACCATAGAACGGGCATTTTCTGGCTCTATCTTTGAGCTACACCAGTTACATTATACCTTTTGAAAGCCAGAAATAACTTGAAAGATGTTACTTATTACTATGCTGGCATTCTATGTTTTGTTATGGCACAGCAAACGTATTTTTAACGAATTATCTGACCTCATACTGAAAGCTTGAGAAGACTTGGCGTCTGCACTTATATGAATAAATATATCTGAAGACTTGAAATATGCTTTATGTTTTATGGTATATATATTAACTAACGCAATCTGTTTGTGTGTGTCTACAATATCTGCACGGGTGTGTGCGCGTAGATTTTATTAATGCGATATATTGACTGAGAAAATATTTTTGACTTCAATGCCACAGCCTTCATAGTGAGTTGAACAAAGAGCATTAGAAACCTTAATTGACTCCACGATCTATCACCGTCCATGTAGAAAGGGCCCGACTTTGACAGCGTTATCAAAATGTCAGTTGGACATGTGTTTACATCTGCAGATAATTATGGCCACAATATTTTGAAACCAAGCAAGGGGCTGAGGACAAAACACTACAAGCTATAAATTTTGAGTTCCTGTTATAACAAGTGGTTTATATTTACCCTCCAAGTTTAGGTCGTACCGGACTAAATTCCTT
Source organism: Isichthys henryi (assembly GCA_026776945.1). Classification (NCBI taxonomy): domain Eukaryota; kingdom Metazoa; phylum Chordata; class Actinopteri; order Osteoglossiformes; family Mormyridae; genus Isichthys; species Isichthys henryi. Next base: position 10,063,795 of record JAODJX010000049.1, on the reverse strand, counting down.
CCGATTTTTTAAGAGCCGCTCATCTCAGCTTTCAGCCTCATTGTTTTTTCTGCAGTGATTGTTGATGCGTAGGAGATGTAACTGAAAAAGCAAAATATGTCAGCGTTCCTCAGACGTGGCTTTGATCGCTATCCTGGGGCGGGACGCCTCACATGGACAGGCCCTCAGTTGGAAAGATCGTTTTGACCTTTTTAATGTGGTATTGAGTGTCACCAACAAGGATCTCACGCTGAGAGGGGTTGACGGCCCGCAACCTCGCACCGTAGGGACTAACACAACAAGGTAGCTCCGTCAAACCGCAATTTGCCACAAGCTGTGAATCCACAGGGTACGTTTGACGGCCTAACGATATCTATGTCAGACAAACGTCCCGTACTATAATTCAGAGTCAGTTTGTTGAAATGTGCTACAAGTTCACCAGCTGCGATTAACGCTCGGATGGCCGCCATAAGATAGCAGCCTAGAACAACAGATGATCTGGTACATAAAACACTTATGTCGTAATATCCATGGGCTGCAAACACTCTGTCTACCAGCGGGGATTTGTGTCTGACACTGGATTCTGTTTAAATGAAATGCGCTGCAAACTGTACTAAAGATTGTCCCTTCAGAATCACAGGACAGCATTTTCCCAATGTCACCCAGGGAAATCCATGCCGTCATCCAGAGAATTCAGCACCACTGTTGATTACAGATGACCTCCTACCCTAATGCATAGATGGTACGACCCTTGTAGGAGGAGTCATACAGGCCCCTGAAGTACAATTCCTATGTTGTTGGGGTCAAATACAACTGTTTTCCCTTACAGGATGGAGGTACGAAGGATATTTGAGTCTGGGCTCTCTGAGACGAAGAGATCTCTCCAGATATCTGTCTGACACATCATCATACCGACACAGAAACAAGAAAAGAGATTCTGATTCTCTTACCAGATGCAAACCCTACGAAGTTCAACTTTTGCCCCCCAAGTCTTGGAAATGCTTCTGAATCACCCTAAACCCGACACCTCTGTATGACTGACACCAGGGTCTATCAGCTTCTGTCATATGAACTTTTGCCACTGAGCTTTCGGACAGGCAAGCTGGCCTGTGTCTGACACAGCTATGGGGGCAGGAGCATTTCAGCCTGATAGAGCTCTGAGTACAGTAGTATTCATAACAAAAAATCTACCGGTGATTAATGCAGATCCGCATTGGCTGTGCAAAATCCTATTTTGGGTGCTAGGCAACGTTTCTGCTAAGGATATTGTTCAATCTCTTCAGCGAAAGCTGAGCTAATGACTAGCATTCACTGTGATCCCAGAGGACTGTCCTTACACAGTACTGTAAATTACAACCAGAAGTGCATTAGAAGTTTTCTAAAGCAGTAATATAATATCTAATTAATTATATTAGTTCTTTAAATCCCATAATTTCATACAGCATATTAGTAAGACTGGTGGGTTCAGCCTATCTTGATGAAATTACTCACTGAATTCTGTCCTGGATTTAAATGGTACAGACTGATGGAATAACTAAGAAACATGCTTATAAATGATGTTAAGTGTACAGAAGTGTGTCAGAGCCACTGTTTATCTAACACTGGGCATGTGTTTATTGCTGAGACTTGACACATGTCTCTTCTTTAACGGCCCGCTTCCTATCTCGCACCGGACAAGTTGGAAGCCATGGGACGACCTTCTGTGTGTGTGTGTGTGTGTGTGTGTGTGGGGGGCGGG
>JAODJX010000049.1:10045041-10061978 GCA_026776945.1 Isichthys henryi | reverse complement strand
CCACCCCCCCCCCCCCCCCCCCCCCCGCCCCCCCCGGGCGCCGCGGGGGCGCGCGCGCCCCCCCCCCCGCCCCCCCCCCCCCCCGCCCCCCCCCCCCCCCCCCCCCCCCGCGGCCCCCCCCCCCCCCCCCCCCCCCCCCCCCCCCCCCCCCCCCCCCCCCATCTCAGCAGGAGGCCCTGAGACGGAGCAGCAGGACTGGGGAGTGAAGTTTGTTCAGGCTGGTCTCCCACTCAGGCACTTCCAGGCCCCGTGTTCAGATGAAATTTACTGTGACCCACAGCGTCGGGGCGATGTTGCGGGGGGCTGGTGGCTGAGGCCCCACTGTTTTGCCCCATTTTTGTTGGTGGTTCCCAATCCCTCATTATAACTCAGGAGGAAGTGAATTCTATAGTCTATTAAACTGCCTATTTGTCATGTTACTTGGGACTCTACGGCCTCACTGTTGTGGTGTAATGAAGCATTAATATAAACAGCTTCTTGTGGCCGGAGAATATTTCTGGGGCTGAGATGTGTCATGAGCCCAGAACCCAGTGCGGGGTGGGTGGAGGACGACATGCTGTGGGGGACGAGCTTCCCACGGCTATTCCCATCTGGGGTGTGCCCCAAGGCTGTAGCCGGCAGCGGCAGGGTCCCTGCATACCTCCATCCTTGTTGCACAGGTTGAGCAGCCCATGCACCGTGTCCATGAGATCCTGCTGCTGCCGCTGCAGGGCCGTGTTGTTGCCAGTGGCCTGGCCCAGCTGGCTCTCCAGTTCCTGTATCACGTGGGTCTGCTTGGCCACCAGCTCCTGCAAGCTGACCTTCTCCTCACGCAGGGACTCCAGCTCCTCGCTGTGCCTGGCCTCCATCTCCTGGATCTTCTGCTCCAGGAACCTGGTGACATGGTTACAGTTGAAAGACATCTACCCTGCTTGATTCATTCCCTCCATTTTCTCATAAAAGATCCAGCTTTGAAGTTCCATGTTCAAATTGTACATCGTTACAGAAGAATTCAGATTATATATTTCATAGCCTCACAAGTCTTGTATTTTGCGGTTTTTAACTATAAACCCATTTGATCACGGATACTTGCATCGAGGCAGATATTTTTCTACTTACCAAATTTCAGTAATGTAAGATAAACATTCCCTACCGCTTATGAACAAAAAATATACAAATGTAATTAGGTAATTGTACATTATAAGCATTTAAGCAGCCTTAATTATATCAAGGAATGCAAGAAAATTATAAATACTACAGCGAATTCATTATTGGATTATGTGTGATCGATTCAGATTTCAAAAGCATTTCCTGTTGAGAATGAACACTACACATCTGAAAGACAGTATTCTACACAATAATGCTGCATGCAGACCCCACATGACAAAGGAAAATGTCAGAGGTGTCCTAGTCATGCCTGTCCAGGTATGACCATGCTTTGTTGAAAACCAGGAAGCTATGTGCTGTCCAGCACCTACATGTGAATAGCAGGCTATATTCTACATAGGCATTAGAATTACACTTTACATTTCAATGATATATGTCACATTGAAAATGCTACAACAGTACAAAACACAATAATCTCCACAAACCTTGCAGTTTCATGCATATGAAGTTGCATACATTGGAATACATTAGTTTTAACCATTGTTCAAACTACCCTTAACTAAAACCTTGCCTGCTTTTTTCCGGTTATACTTAAGGCATTGAATGATAATCAGATGTCTGAGATGATGAGCTGACTGTGGACCTGCTGCACGGAGGAGCCCCCGGCCCAGCTTAGGGGCCCCATCAGGAGCTGCACTGAAGAGCCCCTGACCCAGCTGAGGGGCCCCATCAGGAGCCACACGGAAGAGCCCCTGGCCCAGTTTATCGGCCCCATCAGGACCCACATGGAGAAGCCCCTGACCCAGCTGAGAGGCCCCATCAGGAGCCACACGGAGGAGCCCCTGGCCCAGCTGAGGGGCCCCATCAGGAGCCACACGGAGGAGCCCCCGGCCCACCTTAGGGGCCCCATCAGGAGCCACACGGAGGAGCCCCTGACCCAGCTGATGGGCCCCATCAGGAGCCACACGGAGGAGCCCCTGACCCAGCTTACGGGCCCCATCAGGAGCCACACGGAGGAGCCCCCGACCCAGCTGATGGGCCCCATCAGGAGCCACACGGAGGAGCCCCTGACCCAGCTGAGGGGCCCCATCAGGAGCCACACGGAGGAGCCCCCGGCCCAGCTGAGGGGCCCCATTACCTGTTCTTGTCATGCAGCTTCCCGATTTCGTTGGTCTGGACGAGCAGCTGCTTCTCCAGCTTGTTGGTGGACAGTGAATTCTCCAGCAGCTGGATCTCGAGCCGTGAAGTTTGATTTAGAACCTGCAGCCAGTTTTGTGCATAAATGACATGAGATCATAGTTATGAGGCAGGATTTTTCAACATACGCCGTGACATTTAAAACCTTTCCTTTCCGCACTGGTGCACAAGACCAGACACCAACAGACACATACAGAAATGCCGGGACACAAATACACACACACACGTTTGTATTTATATCTTTGTGGGGACCATCCATTCATTTCTATGGACATAGTCCTAATCCCATCTATGACACCTTAACCCCTCCCAGCCCTAACTTTGACCATAAGTAGCCAAACAAAATACAAGACTTTAGTTTTTTGGTTGCAGTCATAGATTTTATTATATTTTTTTTAGAAATCAGTTTCCCATTGCAAGGACCAAAACAGTATCCCCTGTAACATCAAAATAACAGGTTTTCTACATACATAATCCCCCCCCGCTACACACACACGCACACACACACAGATTTAGACACGCAGACACACCAACACACACACGCACACACACACACAGACAGAAATTCAGGGCCCAGAAATGTCACCTTGGGTTCTCCACTACAGTACATTTTGCCAAGTGTGGGGGGCCCCCACAAAATATTTTGGGGCCACAAAAATGTGGGGCCTTCAAATTGCCAGGACCTCCAAGCCCCTCCAACGCACACACACATACACAGACAGCGACACACATATACAGACAAAGACACATATAGTTGGGGTTAGGAGAACTATTTCTCTTGGATAGCTCCCCACAGCCCTTTCTCTTGAGGTGTCTGAAAGAGGAATATTTGAGTAATTGAGGAATAATTGCGTAAACGATGTACCTGCGTCTCCACATCCGTGAGCTTCCGCGTCTGCTCGGCGGTCTGGGACAGCAGGCTGGTGCCCATCTCCAGCATGGCGGCAGTGTGGTTGTGCACGGCACTCTGCCGCAGCTGCGCCATCTCTGACCTCATGCTCTCCTTGATGTAGTTCTCGAGCTGTCCCCGGGGAACACAAAGGCAGAAGCGTGAGGGCAGAGCTCGCCTCGAGACGGGGCTGCAAACTGGGGAAACGGAAACTAAACTCCTGTCCTTCGTAAAGTCTTAGTAAAATGTTCATGTCGGGGAAACCTCTCTGCGTACAGGCAGGGAGTCGGGGGATGCCCAGAAACAGATGTGGGCAATTTGTGAAGGAAGGAAAGGAGGGAAATAGTCGAGCACATTGTGAAAGTTTATCGTAAATGAGCCCCTTTCATCTTTATCTCCTGCCAGAACGTATGACAAAAAAGACAAAGAGTTACACACGCAAAAAGCTTTAACATGGGATAAGCATTTCTAGCTCAGCATATCCTACCATATTGACAGACTGAGGGCGTTTTATGAATTTGTAACCAGAGTTACCCTAAGGCTAAGTAGATATTTGTGCTAAAAATGTTGTACTTTTAAGAGGCTAAAGTTTCTTGACTATCACGTTGGTGTAATCTGCAAAGCCTTGAAACACTGACTGTCTTTGTCAGCTAACTCCGTGGGTCAGGCTGCGTAGGACGTCGAGACAATTCCCAGGAATAACAGACTGATAAATAATGTCACCCTCCATCCTGCTTCTGGTGCTTCCCAGAAGTGTCAAAGAGTGGACAGCACACCATCAGAAACCAGTACCATTTTTCTATCTTTGCATGTGACTGGGGCTGTACCATCAAGGGTCTACCAGTTATACTCTAGTTCTAGGTAACTGCTAGACCCTTGATGATTTTAAGGTACAGAAATGGACTCTGAGGAACATTGTTGTACAACTGGGGGGTACAATAATGTTGTTTGTACCTTGTTTGTACCTCACACAGTTCATTTCTGTACCTAAAAAATTACAATTAGCTACAGCTAGGGTAAAACTGGCAGACCCTTGAGGATACAGCCACAGTGACAAGCAAAGGTTATACTTTGCATTAAAACTGTTCTTCACATTAAAGGGTTAACTTTTGTCCGATGAAACGACTACAGAGAGAAAGACTCACTAATGGTATGAAGTCACCTGTGAATATGTACAGACGACAACTCTTTCAGTGTTTAAAATCTAATACCAACATTATCTCATTAACTGCAGGACCATTGAAGTTAAACCGCAACAGTTCCACATGCTACCTATATGTCAAACAGGCATTATGTAATCAGTCAGAAATTCTACAAAAGCCCTCTTTATCAGTCAGGTACACTGATATAGATGTAAAGAAACCACAATCTTCAAAACCAAAAGGTGCTTTTATCTGAAGCAAACACTGTAGTTGTTTCCATAGCATGCAGACAAGGTGGAGTTCAGTCAGTGTTTGTCGCGTCCAGTTTCGTTTTTTCTTTCACAGTACAGCACAGGCAGGGGACTGCTGTGACTGACCACTTGACAGGGAGTAGGGGCTGTGTTCAGGGAAAGGTCAATGACAGTGAAAAGAACAAGAGGTTTCTGCTGTCCTGTCTGTTTCTGCTTTCCTAATTATTCCTTAAAGAAAACACTTTGCTAAACGTGAAAATGGATCCGCCCCCTGTATGGGAATAAAACAAAGTTAGTATGCAACAAACATCTCAGTACATTTTTGGGGTTATGCATCCTCAAGGGATCAGACAAAAACCAAACTACTTGTAATATAAATTACTTTGCCCTTTTCCAGATTCACTTATCCAAAACAAATCTGATGTTAAAACAAAAAACACAAAGCTTATGGGAGTTTTACTTACACAAAAATGTTCTGAGGAAACAAAAAAAATGATTGGTTCAGAGAGGTGACCAATCAGATTGAAGAGAAGGTGGGTCCAAGCAACTAGAGGAGGCCGGATCAAGACATCTGATTGGCTGGTCTTTGCCTCTTCTAGTTGCTTATATCTGCCTCCTCTACTATCATTCTCACCAATCATTTTTCATTCTGCCCTCAGAGCATTTTTGTGTAAGTTAAACTCCCACAAGCAAACACAATACAAAATTGCTAGGTTGACTCTCAATTACTCCTAAACAGCCCCTTCCCATGAAGACATGGGATGAACAGAAGAGACATGAGCTGTCCACCAACACAAAAGTACATGGTATGCATGTTAAGAGGAAACCACAGTGCATGCTGACCTCATTATGCAAGGTGGGTGGACTGGAGAACAAGCAGATAGTGTGCTGATCTCAGGAAAACCCTTGTAACCAGAATGGAGGTCCTTTCTCTGAGTAAAGTTTCAACTGAATTGGGTAAAGCATGCAGGAGGCACGACACGAAAAGCAAGCTGTGGAAATCACAGTGCCTTGTTTACGGCACTACAGACAGACGTTGCCAGATCGCATCATCTCTGCAGTTAGCCACGTTTGTTCAGGTCTTCTTTGTATGAATGCCCATCGTTACTATTCTTCTGTTTTTGCATTAGTTTCATAATAGAATTCACCAGATCGCTGGTGGTGAATGATCCGGAATTCTCCCTGCTCCAAATACACATGGGCTTCGGTCAGAAAGTACCTGGACTTCGTACTCGGAAGCTAGGAGGGTAAAGTGTGTTTAATATGACTGATGTGGATCTTTGCTTTCGCACCTACGACCCCTCTGGGATTGTCTGCAAATGTTCAGGGTAGCAGTGCACGTTTGAAAGGGGCCTCACACAGACAATCTTCGCTTGTGTGCCAGCCTCACATCACCAAGCACAATGCCAAGCGTTGGATCTAGCGGTGTAGAGCATGCCGCAACTGGAGTGGCGACTCACGCTTCTTTATCTGGCAGTCTGATGGACGAGTCTGGGTTCAGCAGATGCCACGAGAACAGTATCTGTCTGACTGCATTGTGCCGACTGTAAAGTTTGGTGGAGGAGGGATAATGGTATGGGGTTGTTCTTCAGGGTTGGGCTTGGCCCCTTAGTTTCAGTGAAGGGAACCCTTAATGCTTTAGCATACCAAGACATTTTAGACAATTCTATGCTTCCTATGTGGGAACAGTTTGGGGAAGGAACCATCATGACTGTGCCCCAGAACACAAAGCAAGGTCCATAAAGACATGGTTGGGTGAGTTTGGTGTGGAAGAACTTGACTGATCTGCACAGAGCCCTGACCTCAACTCCATTAAACACCTTAGGAATGAACTAGAATGGAGATTGTGAGCCAGGCCTTCACGTCCAACATCAGTGCCTGACCTCGTAAATGCTCATCTGGATGAATAGGCAAAAAGGGGGGGGGGCAATTCCATGTTGATGCCTATGGATTTAGAATGGGATGTCATAGAAGTTCCTGTAGGTGTACTGGTCAGGTGTCCCAATACTTTTGTTCATGATTTCTTCTTGAGAAGTAACTGATTAACTAAGTTATCTGTATCTCCTCCAGTAAAGTGTGACCCTTTGGATAATGTCCAGACCTGATTTTGTGAGCAATGTCTGGAGTTTTTGTGCCAAAATGGCTTTAGACAATCAAATGAAAGCAAAGACCAGACCCTGGTGTCTCATTACACCAAGAACAGCTTTATTTTTCACTCATTGGGGGGTTTGAGTGCTGCTCTGAAAAGGAACAGTCTAATGAAGTGAGTCGGTAACCAGTCCCAAGCTGTACAATTCTGTCACACGAAGCCAAACCCATCATTGAATACAATAAGAAAACATGCAAAGGAGGGGCTCTAGCCCCCAAAATAATTCACCAGTGAGGCCAAAAATGATAACAGCATTAAATGGTTTGAAACTGTACTCATGTGGAAAAGTAGAGTTTTCAGGGTAATTGCTATCACATTTTTCGTCAAAGGATTAAAAAGCAGAACATGAAAATGAGATCAAAGGAGAGAGGATATCCATTATGGGAATAAATTGGCGTGATTAAATTTAAATGAATGGAATAAGGAAATGAGTTACCGTCTACTGCGTGGATGAACGACCTTCCAAACAAATTAGCGGAGGGCTACTCTCCGCTGTCTCTCTTTATGATCCAGCCTGACAGATGTTTGAATCTTTTGGGCGTCATAAAGGGAAAGAACCAAGGAGAATCAAGAACAGAAAAACACGCACTGCAACGTAGGGATACATTTTGGGAAGCAGTAAAACGATTCTGCGTGGGCGTCCAGTTATTCGAAAAGCCCAAAGCGGGCCGCTCTGTCTGCTACAGGCTGTGCCTGAAACACTCAGAACCTTTACATAACAATGTAAAATCTTTCATTGCCAGAAACCAGGAAGTAATACAGCATCACGCCGCCTGAATGGGTGCATGAAGGTCGTAATAGGTGTGATGGGTTACGTCCAATAATCGGAAAGATCATTTTTAAAAAGATCTGAATGTGCTTATATTTTTAAGACATGTATGATGTTTAATTCAATACAAAAATTGATTTGTCTACAATAAAGTATTTACTCTAAAGATACAGTGCATAAAAAGCATAAAATTGTTAAAACATTAAAGAAAAAATTAAATTTATTGGGTACTCTGTTTTGATTAGATTTCTTAGACACAAGCTACGCCGGTCTACTAAGTAAGGCTATTTGAAAGGAAGACATAAACTATTCTACAGTATGGTTTTGCTCGCAGCATAATCATCATCTTGCAGCAAATATCTGTTCACATTTAGTAAAAATATATACAGAATTTATACAGTCAGGTGTCATGGACGGCTAAGTGCAGTATTACAGTCAGTTAATGACAGCTAAGTCAGGATACAGTTGCAGATGACAACTTTTATTGAAAGTCCCAAATACGGCTTGATGTAATTGATCTTGGCTCCTAAATCCCTTGGGTTTATCAGCTAGGTAACGGCCTGTGCTTAAGTCTAGTTAGAAGGTGCATCCAAAATGTTAGCACAGTACAGACCTTAGTGGTGTGTGCTGAGGTCACTTGAAGGACTTGCTGCTAGTGAAACGAAACCAGAATGTGCTCAACAGACAAGCTCCCAGCTTTCAGTGGGAAAGGGGCAGAGGGAACGGCACCAACAGATGATTTCCCACAGACCGAGTGCTTTCAGCTCAGTCCCGGCCTCAAATTTCACTAACGTCTTTCAGAAGTGTTTGTAAAGTCAAACATAGCAGATGAAGCACCTTCGTGCAATGGCGTATCTTTAAAAACTATCAGCTCACAAATCTTACATGTGCACAATTACTTTTCCTTTCTGTTGACCATCAACACAAGACAAAAAGCTGCCCTTCCTACAGAAGTCCTCAGATGATTCCTCCATTTTTGGGTACACTGATCATAGAGATGAAAGTGAACACAGGAGGGCTCATGCAGAACTTTGGCTGGGTAAACCATGCATATAATAAGCAGCAATTCAACCATCCATCTACCCTTGATACTTTGCTTTAGTCTGTTATGGTATGTCAGTTCTTGAGCACCAGACTCAATGTTGCGTCTTGCAATGTGTGGTTGTATCTGGGTTCCTGTTTCTGGTTTCCATGGTTGTTCCAGTCTCGGTATTTGGTTCTTATGTCTGCCGGTGTCCCATCTACAAGTTTGTGGTTTTATGTGATGGTGTTTTTTGTTCCAGGTTCGCGGTGCCAGTTAGTCAGAATTCCAGCAGCTGCGGAGTCGGAGTCTTGTTTTCGGTTGTACTTCAGTCTTCACTCCTTGGCCACATGTACTGGGCGCCATCGCTGATTCCTCCAGTCCTCGGATCTCAGTCCTCTTCTTGTCCTGCAAGCAGCATCTCCGATGGACCCCGGGGCCATTGGACCGAATGTCTGCCATTCATTATATCAGTTATAAACTAACTCTGAAACTAAAACAAGTAGATTAACGATTTGGGTTTCACTGTACAGTTAGGCTCCCTTTTACCTCATAAATGGTAGTAACTCATTCATAAAATAAGAACTATGTTATAACTTATGCATAACTGTCTAATAATAATTTTGAAAAATTGTTAGAACCTAATTAATAACTGATTATAAACCATTCATAAATCCTTTATAAGGACAATCTTTCTGTAAAGTGGTACCACAGTCTTATAGGTTGTATATTACTGCAAAGACTGAACTGAATGTCATTAAATAAAAATGAAAAAAAAATCACTGGACATTTTGAAGGTGTTTAAAATATTATTATGACTATTATTATTAATAATAATATTTCTATGAAAATGGAGGGTGATTTCGATCTCTGGGCAGTAAAATGAATGTTTAAAAAGTAATATTTGCTTTCGAGCTGAAAATACCACCTCACACTTCATGCTAAACCATCCAGAAATAAGGAAATCAAGATGCTGACGAGGTTGTTCGGCACATGTGGAACCGGCTCGGCGTTCATCACAGTGATGAAAGCCAGCTTTCGGACGCATTACGCCAAGCCAGCCTGTTCACGTATTCCGAGCGTGAGCTTCTAGTCTGCCTCACGTTTCAACGGGCTTTAAAAGTTTAACGTGAACCAGGAGGGCCCAGCCCCGGCACGTCTACGATTTTGCTCTGCAGAATTTGAGGCCTATTGGTTTTAATCGAGATGTCGCCCACCCGCTTAGGGTCAGTCCAAATGAATAAGGTCACCACTCTGGTGGGCAGGTGATATGCTGTTAAAGCCGAAAGTCTCTCAGTGGAGGACAGGGGAACATGAAACCCATAACTTTCACTTTTAATGAAATATATTACTAACTGGAACAAGTACAATGTCAATGCTTTCCCCCATGATTTAGGTCACTGCATACATTTAATAGACTGGAATGGCTTATTATAAACCAAACCAAAGAGATTATAGACTTTTTGATGGAATTTCCAATTCCATTCTGTTTTTCGCTTTCAGTACACCATGTAACACATTACATGAGACACTTTATTACAAAATAGACTTTGTGTTAATGAGTTTGCCCGACTGTAAGATAAAGTAAGTGTTCTAAGCATGTTTAAGGCAGGCTAGGCTAGGCTATGATGTTTGTTAGGTTAGGTAAATTGTATTAAAATGCATAAAAATGTTTGTTATGTTAGGTATACTGTATCAAAATGTATTTTCGCCTTATGATATTTTTGCCTTACGACAGATCAGAATATAACCCCATTGTAAACCAGGGAGCATTTGTATCTAGATACACATACAAATTTATATATACACATAGAAACACACACACACTTGTTTTTTTATCCAATGTCTTTGGTCGTGAAATACTAAACTGAACTTTTCGTTGCGTTTACGTTTTTGTGCCTTTACAGAAAAACAAAAAACGAAAAGATACACTGAAAAAATCTCCTAATTCTGTTTATTTTGTACAAATGGCCTAGATGCTACATTAGAGGTTTCCAGGTATAATATAAATGTGAAAATATATTTACTTTCAAGCTTGGACTGGAATATAACAAAAAGGTTTCCATGGTTTATATGCTGTGAGAATCCAGAAACTGCGCTTTTGGACATTTTTAAAAGTGCTAAATCTTCTTCCTGATTAATACTGGCCAAGTGAGAGTCATGTAAACACAGCTTTATGTTTCCCTTAATGCCACTAGACAAAAAAGTCATAAACATTTAAGTGTATCTCCGCTAGGCAGCCTATGTACACAGAGACTGTAGATGGCTTTGGCAGAAGGTGGCGTTGACTTTATGTATTGGGTGTTTTACCTTTTATAGACCTAGATATGCACTAAATGTAAGGCATGTCTATTTAGCATCTTCGCTAATACATAAGTCTGTTGTTGGACCACTGCTATTTCATGGATTACTGTACGTAGTGAAAGCTGAATTTTACCAGTTACAGGACACCCATAAAGGAGAAATATTGTTTTGGGGCACCATGGTATGATACTATATGTTTACTTTTCTCTAACAAAAGCAAAATATAATATAGACTGTGACGTTTTATAGATAAAATCAGTGACATTCCAGTGAGTAGGCTACTGACTTCTGGTTTAATTTAACATATCTAATAGAAAGCTTCCTGAATACTCATAGTGCCCAAGGCAATGATAATTACTGATAATTATGTTTTAGCTAATAAAAAAGAAAAAGGCATAGAATATTTTATGTTGGTCGATAAATTAATCCAGGGTGTTATACAGCATCTGTTAAACCTGCTAATTAGTATTAATTTTGCCATTGACCTATTTGCTGGAAGATGCATTATTTTCTGCAAATGAAATATCTTCAGTGAGCATCCAGTAATACGTGTGCTTACTTAGGCCACACTGTCACGCATTTTTAATTGCCACTGTTGTCCAAAGTATCTAAAGACATGCCAGACCATTTACTACGCTCGTTTAACAGAGGCTAGCAAAATGTTTACCTTTCTGCAGGAGCATCACATTTAGAAAGGATTCCTTATGTGACAGATTGTGGTTTCAGTTTTCACATAAAAACAACAGCATCAGAGCCTTAAAAACAGAGCAGAGAGGTTTCAAGAGGTTTCTGGACTGTGTAACACTTATTTGGAAGCACTATGTCAACTTGCGCTTATCTCACAGATCATGTGGTTTGTCCCAGAGGTTTAACTGAAGCTAAATGGATAGAAACCATACTGACAACAAACGATAATTAGAGTAATCAATTAAGGAAACAGGCCGCTAAATGTTAGGAATGAAAATCGAATCGAACAAAGTGTCCCAGGAGAAATTCAGGAGATTGTCTGTGAAATAAATAGCCATAAATAAAGAGCAGTTTGCAGAGAGGTGTAGATTAGCAAAGTACAAACTCAGTCACTCCTGTGACCTTTGGCTTGAATGTGACTTCCAGGAATTCGCGAGCACGCACACGCGCATGTTTCCAATGAACCACAAACAAACACACTTTTCACACATCCAGCTGATGCACAATGTGAGTGATCATAGCTACCCAATAAAGCATTTTAGTTGCTTAGATGTCCTAAAACAGTGGTTCTCAGTTGGTTTAGCCTTAGAACCCACACCATTCTTCAGTCAGTACAAAATCAGAACCCTGAGTTCTTATTTATATATAAATTTGTTAATTTGCTTGTTTATTTGACTATTCATTTCGCAAAGATTCGGGGGGGAGTGCTGTCATTAAAACAAACAAACACAAAAACAAGTCTGGGATCATAGTGCACATCATGTGTGACCACACAAGTCTAAAAAAAATAACTCATTGAAAATGGTTCAGCAAACTGCTGGTTGAGAACCACTGTTCTAAAAGATACTCTTGAGGTTGGAGATCTGCTCTCATCCTATTTGTGGGAGATCCAGCAATTAGACTCATCATCGTCAGGTACCTTTTATGGACTCCAATTCCGGAGATCAAGTCATCCATGGAAAGTTTGACCGCTATCATTAAAAAGAAAACAATCGTTCAGTGTTAAAACTAATAAACTTACAGAGATGGCAAACTTTCCTTTTTAACATAACTGCGCATAGTGCCTCTCTTTAAACATTGTTTTATAAATGATTTATAAAGTGTTTTACAACATATTTCAAAGCTTCTGTAAAACACTTGACCAGAGAATTCCAAACTATTCCATAGTTAGTATTTTTCAACCTGTGGTTAATAACAGTACAGTATGATTTAAATTCTCCCTTAACTCAGCAATGGGTAAAAGCCATCGAGGGGTAAATATGTAGCCCCTGGGTCAGCTCCTGTAATTAAAACATAAAAAACACACTTGAAAAAACCCACACCTACACACCCAATACTGACTTTTATATAGCTCTCTGAAAGATTTATGAGTCATAAATATTACATTTCCCCTTTGTTTTCATGGCCCCCACCAACTATTGTTTTAACAACTAGCCTTTTGTGGCTAAATATTAAATGCAACTGGTTTCTATTGGCCTCGCATCCAACCATGGACATTTGATGGTAAATTATTACTATTAAAATCCTTTTATATTAAACCAGGCTATTGCATGGGTTTGTGGGATTGTCTGTAAAAACTAAGTGTGCTGATAGTAAGAAGGTGAGAAATAGGTCTGATCCAAACGGACACAAATGAGGACTCGATGTTATTTTGTCAGTTTTACAAGCAAAGGCGACCAGTGAACATTAAACGCCCCCCCAGAGAAATGCCCACAACTTCACATGGCTCATTGTCCTGAAATTGTGGGGGACTGTGTCAGGGAGAGAAATGGACACCCTTACATCAGTGAGTGCACCTTGTCTTTTACTGCACTTACTGTATAAAAACCATGCTGACACCAGGCCAAACATGCCTTCCTCTCTCGTTTACTTGTACGTAATATGGATAGAAAACATCGTATGCAACATCGAAGAAACATAAGCGGGCTGCTCGTGGCTCTGAGCCCCACCTCACACAGATACTCTCGTGATTGGCTACACCAGCAGACACACACACAAACCTCTTAGTGACTGACATTTACTTCACTTACCTCCAGAGCTACCAACAGCAGAACATGGAACCAAATTCCAGCTCTATACCAAACCAGTTTAGTCTGAACTGAACACAAATACGTAACCAGATCTAGCAACTAAGATTAAATATACAAGGGTTATTTCTGGATGGTATGGGAACTTTGTCCAATATCCTTATTCTGAACGCATTCCAGTAACTGAAAACATTCACAAGCTCTGAAAGTCCTGTAATTTAAAATCCATAATCACTTTAGAATGTTCGATAGAATGTTGCAACTAATAATTCATAGTTACTCTGGAATGCGGTAAACAAATGATGTCAGTAAAGTAACAAAGGCAAGTTTTTCCAAAACTTGAAAATATTCAGGCATATAATCTTTACATTTGTATTATAGATATACAATTTAATAGCTATTCTATAAGTATACATTGTATGTTTGAGATTATGATCTCTCTGTCTGTGTCATACACACACACACACACACACAGAGAACATAATCTCAAACAATGTTACCGTGTTCTATAGGACACATTATTTCAGTGAAAATGTACTCTCTTGGCCACATTTCAATCAGAATCGCCACACTAAATTAATTAAAATTAATTATTAGGATTACATTAATCCATCCGTACAATTACCATTGTACATTTACCCTAAACACTTATTTAATTTTTAGGATTATACGGCTTGTGAAAACAAATCAACATCAAGCTTACATGGACAAAATCTGACCGTACGTAACCGTATACAGCTATTTTGTCACATTAGTGTGATCTTATGCTATCAATGAATTTTTTCCAGATATTTAAATGAAAGCTATAGAGTCCGACTTTTCACCCTGTAACTAAATGGGCCCCTGTCTTTGGGATTGTTAATCGGAATGTGAAAAATATATAGCGCTTATTTCAAACCATGTCCTTTCCCCTTCACTTTCTAGTTTATTTCATTATTAATCACTAAAGAAGCCAGCCACACAAATGATGCGAGGCAGGACTATGTGTGTAAAATTGGAGCTGATTTTTACTTAGAGGTAAAATGAGAAATCAAAACACAGGGCAGTTAATTATTTATAGTTCCTGTTGAAGACACAAATTTGCTTTAAACAATAGGGGTAAAAGTACTTCCTTTAACTCACATGATCCATGTGGACTCTGTCCAATACCAATGTTTACTTTTGTCTTTGAGATTTTGTTAGCGTGAAAAACATTTATATTGTTAATTCATAATTCTTAACATGTATTTCGAAATACTGCACGCTCATCTCATCACTTGGCATATTCCTCACTAGGCGTATTAACAAACCAATGCCCAGAAAGAATACTTTGTAAAACATCTATTGTCCAAATACATTATGTCAGGTTAATGCATCATTTTTCAGGCTTGGGGTTCTTGTTCCCAGTTTGGCTTCCTGGTTCTCTGATTCTGTGCCTGATCTCTTGGTTCTCTGCTTTCGCTCTGACTTAGATCTGTTGGACTGTTCCCGGTCTGGAATTTTGGCTGGGTTCTGGTTCAGCTCTTTCCAGGATCTGGTTACTGATCATCCAACCTTTTTTAGTCTCTTAAATGTGTGTGTGTGTGTGTGCGTGTGTATGATGGATTGATGGATATGACTGTATTTGTTTTATATATATCTAATTACATTCGCCAATTCATTAACCATCTTAGAACTTAAACACATAAAATGAAAGTATGCTTCCTAATTTACACAGAATAACGACAAAAAATAAGTTACTGCACTTTTATAGAACCACTGTTGTAAGCAACTGACGAAAACCTGTTTTTCATTTATCTGGTGAATTGAATCCATTGCCTTCAAAAGCCCATGAGAGGCCGTCCAACAGCGCTGGGATCCCCATAGGAGAGAGAACTCTCTGAGTCCCTCCTCTCTGACAGCGTGGAACATCCACTTACAGTTAAATGCGAGTCAATGGCATGTTTGATTCCTGGGAACAGGGTGTAGGTCTACTGAGGTAAGCATAAGGACAGTGGGGGGTGTCCCCCCCCCCCCCCCCCAATCCTACCCAACACGCCCGGCACTTTTCACCTCAATATTTGGATTACATAACATTCTCTGTCCATTTCCAACTGTTGGTATGAGACTGAAATATAGCACATGAACTCGAGCCAGATGCTTTGAAGTTCTCAAGACCGACGACAGAAGAAGTGGTCAAACCCCAGGGGACAGAGAGGGCTGTCATACACTAAATCTAAGTCGTAATGATGGAGCTGCATTCGAACAGCAGTGGGGCTGTAATTCTGTCTACAGCTTGACTACTAAGCAATTGCAACACAGAGGGAAATTTTCCATCAAACTTTTCATCATCAGGATGCGTGGCTGTCGTGACCAAATCATGTCACCTTTGATACTTTCAATTCCTTTTCTTAGACTTCCAGGGAACATGCAAACATTTTAAATCACTGCATCTACAAATAATAATAAGAAGAATCTCATGCTTAAAAAAATGTACTAGGCATAAAATCAGTGATTTGTTATAATGTCTTCAGTGAAAAACAATAGTGTTGGATGTAAGTCTACTGAAAGATTTCTGTTTCCTAGTAAAAACCTTATATTTTGGCACTGGCATGTTTACATTGAAATGCTGTTGGTTCAGAGGCAGCAGAGGATGCAAAGGTTCATGTCTGCTTGTGGAGAAGCGTTGCCTTTAGGTGTATCCTGGTGTTATTTAATCGATCAAGCCACGATAATCACCAGAAGGTGTGTGTTACTGAACTATGTTTTCCTCGCACTGGAACATCAAAGACCGCAGAACAAATACATCGTTCACAAGATAAATGTGCAGTAGCTGGTTTCAAGCAGCGGTATATAATTAATCCCACAAAAAAAAATTTGAACTGCAAGTAATTATTTTAATATAAATGTATACAATGTATAAATGCAACAGAGCTTCAAATTGTTCCAAAGGATGATTAATCACACAAACTGTCACATAATCAGAACATCACACACTGTCACATCCAGAGGACATTTGAGGATGTTTTAGAAATACACCAGCAGGCAGTATTACAATGTGAGTAAGTGCACCCCCATGTCCAGGCTAAAACTGCCCACTGTGGCCTTTCCGAATCTGGCCTCCTAATCATCTCCTATATCTAATTGGCGAATTCTCTCCTGCCCCTTCGCCACCTTAGCTACTGTGTCTGAGCATACTGGCTCAGAATGGCTGCCGTCGTACCAACCAGGTGGGTGACACACAGTGGTTGTGGTTGGAGTGGCTCCCCATTGCTTCTGCATAGCGCTTTGGGTGTCTTTAAAAGGACTGTATAAATGGAGCATTCATTTGATCAAAGTGCTTTTGACCTTGCAAACAATTTGTTCTCATCTTCCATTTACCCTACTCCTCCTGGGGGGTGCTGCCTGGAGACCTCAATCTACCAAGATGTCCAGCACACCCTGCTACATGTGACGT
>JAODJX010000049.1:10034388-10044941 GCA_026776945.1 Isichthys henryi | reverse complement strand
CACTGGGGGCTTTGGGTGCGGATGCTGTAAAGCGCTTTGAGACGATGTAATGTTGTGATACTGCGCTATACAAAAATGCATTTGTTGTTGTTGTTCATAAATTTGAACGGCACAAAAACATGGGCAATGTAAAGCAGTAAACTCTGGAAAGTTGTTCCATTGTGATGTGAAAAACAGAGGATTGGTATGAGTGTTATTTAAGCACAGATGCACCTAGACAAACATAACACACAAATATGTGTGTGGTTTCACTTTCTGAATGAACATGTCCGCTGTGCACTTAAGCTTGGCTGACTTTTCAGATAAATATCTATTTTAAATTACCACATAAACATATATTTATATTTATGCAAAGAATAACATGGCTTTGTGGAACGACTGCTTTAATAGCGACAACAGTGCTCCATAACTTTGGAAAAATTGCTGTAAGTGTTGTACAATTTTTCTTCGATTTGCCAATCAAAAAAAAAAATTACATTTAAAATTAGTTTAGTTGATACGTGCATGTTTCTCGTTAGTGTATCAATCCAGTGCCAGTGTTGTCTCACTACATTTCATTTATATTTGTCTTTGTCTGTACTGGCGCGTACATTTACGTCTTGAACTCAATACAAAGGAACTTTCACTCTTGTGCGTTCGGTTGCAGCAATTACGAAAAATCCGATTTTGAATGGCCTCCAATGATCATAAATAGGATTTAGAAAATGACTGTAATATGTTAGCAGTTAGCATCCACACTCTGTGTTCCTCTCATGCTTCTCTACTGTCACCGAAAGCCTTGGCTTGTGTTCTGGGTGCAACATCACACCAATAATCCGGCGCTATCAGGCAATGAAATGAGCTTCACAGCCCACCTTTAAACTCTGTAAATCTGTTCCTCTCCACTTTCAATGCACGAGGGATGTTGATGTAGTTTGTTATGCCAATCTGATGATGTGTGTGTGTGTGTGTATGTGAGTTATCTATATATTACATTAAGGGGATCAAATGTCCCCACAGTGTGATCAAAATCTGTTTTTGACGTTGTTTAAAATTAATTTTATAAAAATCTGTGACTGCAATCAAAAAACTAAAAATACCAAAAGTCTTGTATTTTTTTTTTTCGTTACTTATGGCTAATGTTTGGACTGGGTGGGGGTTAAGGTTGTCATTCTTGAGATTAGGGTTTTTCCCAAAAAAAGCAATGGAAGGTCCCCAGAAAGATATGAATACAAACGTATGTGTGTGTGTGTTTGTGTGTCTGAGAGAGCGATATATAGTGCTTCTCTTCATACTTTAATCATATATCCAGATTCTAACACAGTTGTTCTCAAACTCGTTCCTTGTGCCCCACCGCCCTGCTTGTTTTCCAGCTATCCCTGCCCCACACACAAGTCCCAGCTGTCTTTCAGCTTCTGATAGACTGAACACACCTGATCCAGGTAATCAGCAGTGTGTAGAGCAGGGGTAGCTGAAAAACAAGCAGGGCAGTGGGGCCTGAGGACCGAGTTTGAGAACGACTGTTCTAACAAAACAGCAAGACATATTGTTTCACCAGGTGATGCCCTGATGTGGAGGATAGTTTGTGAGCAGCACATCCTGGGAAGCCAATCCATGCCAGCCCATCATTTTGTTTAGCATTGTGACACTTTGATAACGATCAAATCAAAATGAACATTATGGTGCGAGATCCATTACTGGGTTCTCCTGAGGCAGGCTGCTAACTCGCTGGATCCTGTCAGGTCACTTGAAAGGTGGTGCTGCCCGTTGAGTGAGAAAGTCTGTTCACTGCTGGGCAAAATGGAGCCTAAGCCACTGGTGAGTGATGGATGGAAAATTCAGCTCGGTTGTGTCGCTTAGACTGGGATGTATTCTGAGGGAGATGTGTGCCAAATTCTGTAACCAGCGTAAGCTAACCTGAGCCTCAGAGCCTCATATCGGAAAGGGTGCGTACGACTGCCGCAGAGCTCACCGGCGATATCAACTTCTGCATAACGAGAAATGGATACATTCTAGATCTAAATTTACATAAACAAAAAGAGGAACCATTTGTATATAATTCTGAAAGGCATTCAAAATGTAAGATCTGTATCTTGTGTTTTCAGCTGAATATGATAGATCGTGCTCCTAAAAATCCACATCTCGGGTGAAAATGAATTTGGTGGGAAAAGTATTTGACCAGAACGAGATATATTGACGGGGGAACTTTATCTGGCATTTACAGTAAGCAATATTTATCTTGTTCAACACGCAAAACACTGGGGGCTGTCTAAGTGGCCCTTTGTGCCGTGGGTACGGGGGGGGGTAAATCTGGGGTTCAGTTAGGGGGGTCCGGTCTCTGGTGGGGTGAAGCGGTAAACACACATGACAAGCCCACATGGCAAATTTTCCCCCCCCCCCCCCCCCACTCCCTTTCATCTGCCTGGATCCTTGTTTGTTTTTGCTTCTCCAGACAGAAGTACAGCTAAGGACTGTGTACAAACACAAGGGGAGGGGGGATGGAGTGAAGTAAGCCAGCACTAAAAAGGCAAAGGCTATGGAGAAGCACGAAGCCCTGAGATATGCAGATGGACCCGCAGCTGACTTACGTTACGTTTAAAGGAAATTTATGGCGCTGTTATGCTAAAGGGGTGCCTCAAAAAGTCCACTGTCTTTAAATCTCCCGTGAAATGTGTATCGCTGTATCGCTAAATGATGAAAGCTGGTTTATTTTAATATTGTTCAGAAGAAGCAACGAACGAAAAGTCAAACCAAAACCAAGAATGTCGTTTGACGAACTACGTAGCCATTAACAAACAATTATGTTCTGCTGAAGTAAGCTGATTATATGCATTCAGGGTAACCAGTCCCATGAAATATGAAGGCACTACCTTCAGAGACATCCAGGCTGTGATACATCTCACTGCGTTTCCCCAAGACCCCTGGCTTGATGAAATTTAAATCCCACAGAAGACGATCTCATGGCGAAACACAAAGCACATACTTTATTCACTGTTTAATGTACATCAACCTGCATGCAACAAATAAACATCCTTCTGATCTTCTCCTGCTTGTCAGACATTACAATCAATTACGATTTCTTTGGCCGTTTCATTTACCAGCTTTGCCTAAAACTTAATTGCATGCAACATGAACATCATATGTTTATGAAACTGTGAATAGTTTATGCAAGACAGGCTATTCTTCTGTCTTTTAAGGCGTAACTCAAAGCTTGGCTTTTAATTGTAATCCCACATAGCAAAACGCAAGCTGGAGTATGTGAAATATGTTACACACTTCCAATAATTTTGCTGGAACTAATTACAGCAGCACCTTAACAGACCATTTCCCGATATAATGCTACTCGCGACATATCATAAAAGGTCATGGAAAGATAAGAAGTCTTTATGGTCACTGTAGCGAGCAGTGAAATCTCATGAAATGCATTTGTTTCCACTTGGTTCCAAATCGTGGACCTTGTGGGTGTGAGGTGGACATGGTAACCACTAGATTATGCGAACCAAAGACGGAACAGGATAGTAACCCATTACAGCTCTCAAAGTACAACTGTCTCAACACAATTCTAACTAAACTCTACGCTGCGGAGTCTACAGCAATAGTTATCAAGCAAAACAAACAAACATGCTTTATTTGCCCTTTGTACAAGTACAGGAATGCTTCTTTTTGCCAGATGCATTTTGCTTTCCATAGTTTGGGGGTAACAACTGAGGGTGAGCCAGCGTGCAGCAGCCCTGGAGCTGGGGGTTAAGGGCCTTGCTGAAGGGCCCATGGACCATGTGACTATTCTGCAGAGACCAGGGCTCAGGCCAGCTGTCTTCTGATCACAGGCACTAAGACCTATAGCCTGCTGAGCCACTTAACAACCTCTAGGCCCACTAGTTCCAGAATATGAGTATAAAATAGAATTTAAAAAAATCTAAAAATATCCTATTTTAGCTAGAAGGGTTAAAAAAAGATAAAACACTGATAAAATAAAAATAATGTAGACCATTGTATACATGTATAAAGCTAACCTAGAGGGCTTCACGGGTCTGGTGGTAGATAATTTGCGGGTCGTGGGCAGATAACTTTGGGAAGCCTTGCTCTAGGGTACTGAGTGGTGTTTGGATGGTTCCCTGAAAAGTGGGGGGCGGGGGGGGGATGCGGGGGCAGAGGCCGGTGTGGCGGTCTGTCAGGGGGGTCCAGCATAATGCTCGTCACCGCCCCCTCACCCAGGACTCTGAGCCGAAGCGGTCACACTGCGCCAGTCGTCGCTTTGTGTCAGATCCCCCCCCACCCCCGCCATGACACGCAGGCTGAAACAATGAGTCTTTTCAGATGATAAGAGTAAAAAAAAGAAAAAGACAGACCCTGAAAGTAGGATTCCTGTCTGATGACATAGGAAGGAGACGCTTGTTACCCATGGAGTTTGACAATGTTGACAGAGTTTCTGGGCTGCATGAATCAGTCTGTAAACAACCATGAATCAGTCTTCAAGAAACAGTTTTTATGATAGAAATTTTAACGAGGCTATTGTGGGGGTGAAACAAATCCTTAAAAATACAATAATGGCATTAAATGGAAATGTTTAGTAAGTTTTATACCAAAATGTCACACATGCATGATAATATCAATAAATAAAAATGTTTCCAAATACTTGATGACAAATGATATTCATATAATATTGTATTTAAAATATTATACTGTATAACAATGTTTTGATTACAAGGAATAGAAATATACTAGTCTGTTGAACGAAAACAACTTCAATGCATATTTATTACACTAAATATCTTCTTTTGCCTTATTCTCAAACTGATGTTTGCCTGAAAATAAAAATGCTAATTAGCCGAATTCCTGCATCCTAAAAAAGCTGTTTGTCCTGTAAAAATGTAAACCCGACGAAGCTAAAATGGGAAGATTGATCCTTCTTTTGTTTTGTTAAAATAAAAAAGGGTGTGAAATCCAGTTATGTAGAAGAACCTGGAATCTGTTATCTAGTCTCTTGTATATTCACTGACATATTTAACTTCCATCTATCCGTTTTCCATACCCATGCAGGGCCACGAGGGTTCGGATCCTATCCCAGAAGCAGGGAAGCATATTTAAGTTCTTTCTCTTCATTTATACTCTAAATCCCTTTTCCTGCATTTTCGAACGGCAATAAAAATGTGGACATTTAATTCCTTAATTGTTTTTCTATGGCTCATCAGTTTTATCGGCATGATTAAGTAACTCACGCTGTCACGTTTCTCCAAAAAAATCCATCGCAAAAAATCCAAATAAAATAATCAAAAGCATATATTAAATAATACGACATTATGAGGAGTTTATTGTAAAAATGTCTGAACTAAAACTGAATGATAGCTGCAGCCCAGAACCTAAGAGGAAGAAGAAAATACACCAAACTAAGACCCCCAACAGAATTCGGCTATAACATCAAAACGCCCCCCCAGCCCACCAACAGGTCAACGAGCATGAATCTTACAGAAGGTTGTTTTTTACCTGACCAGGGTCTTTGGCAACATGCTCACTAACTAAAACGATCATGACACCAGAGATGAATAGTAAAGAACAGAAGAACAGCTGATAGATGTTCCTCAGGGCATGGGGGGGGGGGGGGGCTGGAGGATTTGTTCTGGTCGGCATAGGAGGTCACTGTGATAGTGTTTGGGAAAGACTATCTGGAGATGTACGAAAAGCTAGATAAAGAGAAAGCCACGTTCATCTTAATGGTGACGTAAAGAAAGGCCATTAATGCTGACAGCAGCTCTTAATTTCTGGTGACGGAGAACAGAGAGAGTCGACTCTGCCCTCGGGTTAAATCTACATGGCAATGGGAATTCAAACCGCCATCACTTATTCCATTAGTAAATATGGAGTAAGTATTCTGTCAGGGTTATATACTCGCAGTATTAAATTACACAATCTGCAGTGTTAACCAAAAACAATTAAAAAGAATGGATACGCTTTAGGGCACGTGGAAACTTAAATTTATTACAGGAAGTGCTCAATTCATTCGGCACAGATTACGGGGCAACCCAGAGCTACAAGCTGCCCAGGTCAGAATATACGCCAAATGCACTTAACAAAATACAAACTGTAATTGCAATTAAAAACAAATAAATCCTGCCAGGATGGCGAAAGCAAAGGTCATTAATTAAGGAGAGAACATGCCAGATATTGCTTTTACAAGGATAGTGGAAAAACCCCAGATGATTTTAAAAAGGAGCCGGTCCATTCATTTGGGTCTCCAAGCCGCAGTGCAGAGCAGCAAAGGCGTTTGTTAAACATCACGGCCGCAGGGCAGCTGACGTTCCGCAGACCTGAGAAAACAACACCACCGAACACACTGAGCCATGGTCCTCCAGCATTATCGAGGGTGAAGGTGCCAGCGACGACTGGCGTCTTCATTAGCGCCACCGAAGTCTAAAATACTGATTTGCCACCCTCTCCACTTCATAGTTGGAGTTCCAAATGATGGCATTTATGGTACCAGCGTGGTAGAAAATCTATGACTATGCAAATACAATTGTAATTCCAAGCAGTAATTAACAAAGAAATTCATAATTACACTGTTGATTTAACTACAATGATTATAATGATTAATTGGTAATTACTGATTGGAATTACAATTGCATCTGCATTATCATAGATTTTCTACCACACCAGACATGGAATGTTTACATTTTTGTGCCTAGTACTGAATATCGTGATCTTCCTTTTTTTAAAATAAAATTTTGAGACAGAAAAGCAGGGATTTTCAGTCAATCGCGCATGTACGAGCTCTGAACGGTCCATTTGTTAGCTTTGGCCCACTTCATCAGCAAAAATAAACTTTGGTACAAAGGAAGTTGCCCTTAAAATAGCCTACTGTGCTCACTGTGTGTCCTTCCAATATCACTTAAAGCGGAGTTTGCAGTTCTACTTAGAGAAAAACAAGGACCTCAAGGTTATTCAGCACCAAGAGCAGTACAATAGGCAGCATAAAGTACACGCATGCTTGAGTAGACATCAGGTTCTTTCCAAACAAATCTGGATGTTTCCACGTATAATATACTTTTTAGAATAATATCTCCTTTATGGGATACTGCTGTAACCTGCATACCACAGGCCACAAAGTAGCCATGGATAGAAATGAAAAATGATTCCCAATCAGTCACCTCAGCATCAGGTCCAGTAACTGAGAACTTCCAAAATTGTAATGGTCAGATTTTTCGGAACAATATGCAAGATCCAACCCACAAATGGTTTTAACTGTTAGCCAAGCAATCAAACGCAAAGACCATCATGTGTCTCGCTAGCAGACACAAAATCTCTCACGGAATCCCACCAGAGACGGGTCCGTTTCCATACAGGAGGGAATGGGACATTGAACCTATGACAAGCGAAAACATTCACATTTTGTATGTAATGAACACCTTTGGATAAATGAACCTTGAACCTTATCTTTCCACGATCAAAATTCATGAAACCATCCTTCAGAAGGTCCTTAATATACCTATTTTAAGTGTTAAGAAAATTGGCTGGAGTGAGAGGTTTGTGATTCAGCGACACATTTCCTAAAGTGGTAATAACTAATCTGAGCTGATCTTGTCCGACAGGCCTTCTTACGTGCCCAGCTGCACAGGGGGTGCTGGGGGTGGGTAATCACTCCAAAAACAGAAGCCGGCTTTGATTGAGTTGGAATGTTATCCACCTTCGCTGTTCCTTTGCCGTGAGGAATTTCACAGGCCGTGTGATTAGTGCCTCTGTCATTGCTGGCCAGTTCGACCCCCCATGTGTGGCCATGAGGTGTACAGCAAGCCCCTGATGTCACAGAGGTCACTCTGAGCACTTTAAGCCAGAAGACCCAGCACACGTGCCCGATCGCCGCAGAATAGACCATGTTAGCTTTGATCAGGGAGCATGCCAGGACTGTCCTGTGAATTTTTATACATTCATTCAATTAATCAATGCTCAATTTTCTTTTGCCTGGTTAAGAGGTAGAAAAACTTAAAATGCTAACAGATTAACAATGAAGTCTATCAATTATTCTGTTCTCCATCTTAATTTATTGTGAAATATTTAAATATAATTATTTATTGTGTAACGTTTAATCTTCCTCCAACAGAAAACTAAAGTTAAGAAAATTGATTTTTTAATATCATTTACCATACAATGTAAGTCTTAAAGAAACCAAACCAAGGTGTATTTACACCAAAGGAACCAACACATCCACTAATGTATTTTTAGAACTGTTATTCCTCGAAGGAGACTAATATCAGCTGTTCAGTGCAAAACAGCTCACAGGTTAAAGTGATGACACTTTTTTTTTACAATTATTTAAGCAAAACTCCATGGGTCATCAGACATTCTGTATATGTAATTATTTAGAATCTTTTTGCTTATAATTTAAAGTAGTTGGATCATGTACAAATATGTAATTTTAATGTTTAGTGTTAAACATATTCACAATCCATCGTTACGTATTCCTTGCTAATTCCAACTGAACAATATGAAAAAGATTTGCGAATGAGTTTTATTTCTTTTCTGTGAAAACTGGAGAGCTCACATTATTACTCGTTAAATTGAAATTTAATTAAAGATTGAAAATGATTGATATGTACCTTGTCAGTATGGATATTCCTCATAGTAATTCAGCATGGATATTTATGGTCAACAGTTTTTGGTCAATAGTGGCTGTACAGAAAGTACGACGTGAAAATGATTTGTTGTAGAATATCTTCATTTTGAGCTAACCCTTGACCGACCACTTGTACATTTCTCACAAACATTTTTAATTTCCAGTTTTTAAAGGGAAGCACCAAGGGAATCTGCCTGACTGACATTTTATTGGCCAGCTATGATGAGAAATAGATCCGTGCCAAAGACTTCGCCATTCTTATTCCGAAAAGTTATGGAAAACTGCTGACAATGTAATTTGCTTCTTGATATTTGAAACTCACTGAGCTTACTAGACCTTTTATACATTTAGAAAGTACTGTACTGTCACAACCATCTTTAACTTTTTCAAAATTTGATCCACAGTTTCATGGTATTTTGCTCAGAAACAGCACGACTGATAAAATAAATAAATAAATAAATAAGAAAATTAAAAAGAAACAGCACGACTGTTTCCCAAAGATCTTACATTCTTGGGCTTCCAGGTCCATATTTATAGAACGAAATAATATTCATAAGACCCCAATTGGACACACACAACTGACTCACCAGAGTCCTGTTTCTAGGAGCAAAAACTGGAAGCCCCAACAAAGACAAGTGCTTTCGTTTTCATTATGGAATACACTGGAAGCTTCCTGCCATTGGTTGCGAGAATCAAGTGCCAACATACTTCACCTACCTTCTGAAGCCACTGCGTGTAGTTCTCCATGACGTGCTCCAGGTGCTGGATCTTCTGGCTGGAGAAGTCTTGCTCCAGCAGTGGTGCATCCCTCTGCAGGGCGTTGGTGTTGTACTGGCCCCCAGCTTGGCTTTCCTGACAGGCAACACCTGCATCGTTCTCGGGCAGGATGAAGGTGTAAGTGCACTGACCGTGCTGGATGCGGCCGACCTTCCGGCTGGTGTCCCCGGGGCCGCTGCCGATGTCGCTGGCACTAGAATCCATGCTACGTCGCTGCTCCGCCACATTGCAACCCCCGACCGCCAGCAGGGTGGCCAATGACAGCAGAGGACAGGCAAACTTGTCCCACAGCATAGTGGCAACGGAGAGGGGGGCAGTCTCAAAACAAGGTTCTCCTTGGTACCTCTGTCTAGCAGAACTTTCTCGTTCCTGGCTTTGAGGACTTCCTCCGGATGTATTGAAGCCTTCGGGGTGGAATCAAATCGTGGTAAGGAAGGCTGGCAGTCAAGGGCATCTACTGTCCATCCTGCTGGGCGACATGGAGGCGCAAGTCCAGCTGAGAGTTGTAGACCACGGAGAGCGTCATGAAGAAGCTGGGGGTCATCACTACATCGGCGTTGACCTGCTCTCTAATCTGCCTAACCTGATAGAATCTGAATCTTTTGCTGAGATTTCCCTGTAGCCTGTTCAGCAGTAGGCAACACACCGGCATGCAGACTGTACTGTGCGCTAGAGTGTAGCAATGTGAACTTAAATGTGCGTGTATGGTGTACCAGTGTGCATTGGCCTACTGCCGGGTCCTCAAGGTCTCCGGTGTGTCTCTGAAAGGGACTCTAATGTTGCAGCACCGGGCTGCAAGCAGACTCTGTGCCTTCCCCACACAGAGCCGGGAGAAGAATGTGAGCGAGTCAGGCTATGTGTGCGTGAGTGAGTGAGAGTGTGTGTGTGTGTGTTGGGGGGGGCCATGCCCCCTGTACTGAGGATGTGTATTCAGACTCTGTAGAGGATCGTCTTACAAACTGCCTGACCTTAAGCTTGTGTGGTAGTCCTGCCCCTGTGCATTGCATCTGTTCAAGCAGCCCCATGCATACAGTCTATGCTGCACATCACAGCCTATGCTGCACATCACAGCCTATCCTGCACATCACAGCCTATGCTGCACATCACAGCCTATCCTGCACATCACAGCCTATGCTGCACATCACAGCCTATGCTGCACATCACAGCCTATGCTGCACATCGCCAACTCAGC
>JAODJX010000049.1:10011754-10023366 GCA_026776945.1 Isichthys henryi | reverse complement strand
GGGAGAACATGCAAACTCCACACACATGTGACCCAGGCGGGGATTCGAACCCGGGTCCCAGAGGTGTGAGGCGACAGGGCTAACCACTGCACCACCATGCCGCCCCTAGTCACATTATAAATAGAATTAAAAAACACATAATAATCTATGCCGTACTCTCTCAAATTGCATTATGTCCAAACATATTTCTCACCCGAATATCAATATTACAATGTAACACCTGCCATTCTGTCAGCACAGAAAAATAGCCTGACTTCTGCTCTTGCTGAATACATAAATACTGGCAAAGTTAGTTCAGCAAAATGCTTTTGTTTAACTTATCAACATTGACAGTGTGACCCTCAGCGGGACAAGCTGTTTGAAGATGTATAGATCATCCTCCATCCTTCATCCACTTAGGCTGGACAGGGTGAGCCTGGAACCTGTCTCACGCCGCATCGGCCCCAGGCGAGGGGGCACACTGGATGGGATATGAGTCCATCACAGGGCACATACTCATAATCACACAATTTAGAGATGCCAATTAGCCTAAGTACAAGCCTTGCGACTGCAGGGAGGACCCAGAGACCCCAGAGGAACCCTACATAACATGGGGAGAACCTGCAAACTCTACACGTGAAAAGCAAGCATTTAGGATTCAGAACCCAAACCCAGGAGATGACGTTCTACTCACTGAGCATTCATACCACCTTTGGATTAGCGTGCATTTTTATAGTTAAATGACTACATTACTGCTCGGTGGAGTGCGATATATCTGAAAAAGCGATTACTCAAAAAAGATGGATAGATGGATATCGACCTCCCAGGCACCAGGGAAATCTCAAACTCTAGTTTATATCAATAGTCCCCATCTCAACCATTTTGTACGGAATAGAATAGAATAGAACAATGAAACTGTTAATCTTGGTGGGGAAATTCTCTTTGGAAAGCCAAAGTGTCAGATTTGAGATGGCAGTCAGTTCACACAGAGGAAAACAGGAGTATCTAGGGCAGGGGGGGGGGGGGCAAACCTATCCGCAAAGGCCCAGTGTGTATGCAGGTTTTTGGGATAACCTTTAGGTCAGCCATTCAAACCCAGGTGTGAGGGCTCTTCAGCCAATCAGTCCTCTAATTAGTAATCTAATTAGAGAGTTGCAGTGAAAACCCGCATAAACACCGGCCCTTTCTCGATATGGTTGGTCACCCCCGATCTAGGGCAAGGGTGCCAAAATATGAGTGATTTGTATCTTTTGTCTAAATTCGTTATCTTGCCGCCTGCCAAGTCTCATTGTGGGCATATTGGAAGCAGCCCTAACTGTAATATTAACAAATAAAACAAACATGTGGTTTTATAAAATGCAGCCAAAAGCATTATAAGCATGTGTGTTACTACTGTAAACATCAGTATCTTCCATCTCCTCAGGACAGAAGCTGAAACTTTATAGCACAGGGAATCTCTGTGGATTTTATTCATGGTGAAACATTGTAACTTTATTGCATTTTTTACCTCACAGTTAGCTTGCCTCCGGATGCACGGCCTCTGTCGGACGAATCTGTGCCACATTTCGGTCTCATTTTACCCGGTATGAGAGACGGTTTGCAGTTGGCAGTGCGTGTTCAACTGTGTGACACAGTGTGTGGAAACCACTGGAGAAAAGACAGGCAAACATTAGCACTGACAAGCAACAGTGGCCAGGAGCAAATACTGCACAACCTTTGGCCTGAGGCACTAAGCCGAACAGCTGAGGGATGGCCGACAAACTGCTGTATACCGCGGTTAAACAGCAGTAAATATTCCATATCAACATAAAGATATGTGAACTATACAGATCCTACATCTACCCTCCTCTCAAACAAGACACACACATACAGCGCTCACAGAACGTCTAGGGACGCTTCCTTAATTCTGTAACAATGTTGCAGTTTTATTGGTTTCATGACGATATTCTATGTTTAACAATGTTTAACATATATGCACATATCTTTCACACAGTACCGTCCAACCACTATCTGCGGACACGTTTCTGTGGTGTCTGAGGTGTGAAATACAGTACGAGTACCATACAGTGCCATGTAATGTGGATTCCTCCGACTTTGCGAGTAGGAATTCCGACTTCAGGGAGCGTTCCAGAAACTCGGAATTTCTGAATTACAAGTTCAAATGGGACACATCATTAGTCGCAGAGGGTATGTGTGTACCAGCCTAGCTGTTGTCCTGCTACCCCTTTAGCTTAGTGAATTCCAGGGCCAATATCTTAAGTATTTCAGGCATAGATTCATTAGAGAGAACATTAATAAAATGAACAGCAAACGTAAAACTTCATGACCTAAAGCAGCACCTGCCACAGCTTTTGGCAAACTGACAAGAGCTAAAAAATATCCAGTCACCTTAGTCTTTCCAGTATGTGTTTATGAGAAGCCTGTCCAGTTTAGCTTTCATCACACATGCATTCATTTATTTCAGTGATTAGAGACATTTCTTTTCTTTGGGATAAGGGAAACTTGCACCCAAGGGAGAAATAATCTTGTTTTTCTTCTTAAACTGAATGGTAACTCAGAGGTCACAGGCGAAGCCTTTTAAAATAGAATAATAATTAAAAAAAACAAAAGCCTTGGGATGTTGGGTATCTCTATCTGTACAAAGAGGTTCACCGAGGCCTGTGTGGGTATCCTCGGCTGAAGAGGAAGGCCGCGAGCACGGCCGTGGAATCTCAGAAATGCCGCCACACATCTTCTTCCTCAGCAAAATTGTCAGCCGCTTGAAGGATGAGTAGCTACGTTTGTTCAGTAGCGACCCACCTTCAGACAGACGTGGTGCAATGTTGATACACAATCAAGGCCCCTAACAAAGTAGGAGTAGCTTGTTTGCCTTGTCTGGCTTTTAAAATATGCAGCTGTGACCTGCAAGAGGTATTTTTATGGGTTTGTTTAGATGTACAGGAATCCATAATGGCCGTTCTAACACCGTATAACAGTCCAAAGGGAAAAAAAATGGTGCTTTGGGGTGGGCGTTGAGACTGCTGCAGGGTCGACACTGGCTGTATTTTAAGGCTTTGGTCAAGGAAAGGTAAGGGCCAGAAGGTAAAGGAGACTAAGGAGGGAACATCCACTGACAGGATGTGGTTCATGATTTCTTGTGTTTGATGTTACAAGACAGTTTGCCTCGTAAAAACAAAAAAAATTTACGCTGTCTTTCTTTCGTTTAAAGTTTGTTTAATTAAAGTCTCGCGTTCAGATGTACTTAGACATGAAGTCTGTGTCCACAGTTGGAATTCCACCAGTACCAGTACTAGTCAAAATATAAAGATGATTCACTACGATGTTCAAGCTCAATTGGGTCTTAAACACCCTCATATGTTGAGTAGAACTTGCCAAGATCCCTCAGCAGATGGACCGGACCCCCAGGCCTGAGCCACATTTCCTGCATATGCTTCTCACGGGTCCACTGCTGCCATTATATTTGCTGCGCCTCACCTCAGAAACCCCCCCTTCCCATCAGCATGGAGTAGACCGCAGCGATGGCTCAGTTAGTACCATTTCCCAAAAACTCCTTAGCATTTCCGTGAGGGAAACTGTGTCAGTGGAGCCTGTAGAAACACATGACAGGGTGAAGCTCATCCCTGAAGATACTTCTGATTCTCATGATAAAACATCCGTTATCAATGTTACAGCATCACACCCAGGACTGACGTTCTGATAGAGCCCTGACCTCCATCTCAGAGCAGCTGGCGCCCCACCACCTCAAACGCTACAGTACACCCAAAATAAATAAACTTAAAATTAACTTGAGTTATTTTTGGAATAAATGTAAACTGAACTTAAAGTTTTGTTGTCTCATTTTTTTTTTTTTACATATATCTCCCTAAATTCGTATGTTTCACTCATGTAACCGCACCATGCGCAGAAAAATCCACTTTTTGGCAACTAAAATAGACGACCTTCCAGACCATTAAACTCATCTAGAACACGGTCTGTCTTACAGTTTAATGTAACTAACAGGTGTCCATAGAAAATATTGCGTCACATCATTCAAAGTCAGTGTGACCCTGCTCCTCATATAATGGTTCCACACGTAAACCGAGTTTACAAATTGAACACTGATTATTTGTATCAGCAAATAACTAAAACAGTCTTAATGGTTCCCACTTTACAATAAATACCTTCCCAAAAATGTCTGCTCATGAGGAAGGAGTACTTACTCGATCAGATCACATACTGATGCTGGTTTAGCTGTGCTGGATGGACACCTAAAACGAGGCACATTTCAGGGACAATGGTCCAGCAAATCGGACACGGCACAGGCTCTGTGTCCCTCTAGCATCAGTTGCGTTTGTCGCCTACAGTTCGACTGTCCTTTCTACACATCAAACTTCACTGTGAAACCCCCCCCCCACAGGAGCCATTCAAAGCCCATAGCCCCAATCCCCCAGGTTCCTCTCCAGGGCTAATAACCTGCATCCCCAAATCACACACCCAGAAACATCTCTCCATAAAACACTCCACAAAAGGCCCCTACAACATCTAACCCGAACAATATCAAAACGTCAAATACACAGATAGTACATTGCACCATGCCCATAATGCTTAAGCCCCTTTAAAATAATACCGCACATAGATGACAAGCATATTGATGTCAGGATACCCAACACAAATCACAGGCACGGCAGATTCAAGACACCAGTACCAAGGACATAACTTTGGGTTGAGGTGTCCACCCTTTTTAGGGGGTTGTATTGGTTTTGATTATTGTAGGGGTTACATTCCCCCCATATTTTACACCCTTGATCAGTACCTAAAAATGACATCAGACATCTGTCCCCAATTTCCCCATCAGGATTGCCCTCGTTATCCAGTTTATCTAGTGCTATTTAAGCCCTTACACATTGCTGTTTCTGGAGATAGTGGCTGAGCAACCTGCTTATATCAGCGTGTGGCTCAGTAGTCTAAACCTCTGTGCCTGTGAGCAGAAGGTTGCTGGTTCAAGCTCGGCCTTGGCCTCTCTGTGGGTCCTTGAGCAAGACCCTTAACTCTCCTCTCCCTGGGTGCCGCAACAGGTAGCTGCCTTTCATGGCCAGCGTGCTCTCGCCCATAGAGTGCAAGTTGGGGGAGCTAAAGGAAGTACCCGACTTCCTCCACAGATTGAATCTGCTTCCAGCTGCCGGAGGGGCAGGACCCATGCAGTTGTCCCAGCCAAGTGCCTGATCCGAAATATGGGCTGGAGTCAGCCGACGCAGAATGAGCAGGTGCTGTGTCATTAACGTAAAAGGCTGTTCTGTGGGGAAATGAAAGCTGAAGTTTACAGCTGCTTCGCGTGGAAGGCATTAACTCACTGAAGCGTGCCTTCAGCTTGAAACCTGAAACACGGGCGTGAAAGTGTACAGCACATGGCGCTAGGATCATCTGCCACGCCGGTAATTAGCACACCCAACTGAATGTTTGCCTGGGTGTCGGACGTCCACCTGTGAGATTACGTGGATAAGAGGCGCCTGACTCATGGCGGCTTCCTCCGCTGACCTGCCTACTGAGCATGACTTGGAAGAATCCAGGTGCTAAGCCCCAGCAAAATAAGCCCTAAATATGGCACCAGCTGAAATGTATACAGCATAGCTTGCAGAGAAGGTCGATATAAATATATAAGCCAACATTAAGCACAACTGTGCTTTGGCTGAGGGCAAACCAAATAAGTTGTGCATTAAGGATGGCAAACTGAACATTTCAAAGTGATTTTACGGACACTTGTATCTCTGCAGGTGAGCCGGAGGAGCTGTCGTCCGAGCAATGTGGGTAACGGGAGAAGCTGCATAGAGCATCACCAGGACGATTGCTGGCTCACTTCCCAGGTTCTATAAATAACGTCAAACTCAACAGCTATATTCCCAGCTGAGAGAGTGAAAATGAACTCAACAGCGTGAGGTCATCATCGAGGCTTGACATTTGCCCAGGTGTGTTTATCTGGGATGTTCATACGGGGACATGAATGTTTATCCTTGGGTCTGGATCCACCCTTAGCTTATTCAGAGAACTGGGCAAGTGTTCCATTAATGTCCAGGACCCTCCATGGCACCATGCGGACCATTTGCTTTCTGGTTTGAAAGAGCAGGACAGTCTTAGCTCAAAGCCTCAAGACATGAGGGCCTTTCTACACCCATTTACATTGTTATAGAATATGCAAATCAAACAGCTAGGGTGCCCTGTGGTACCACCATGGCATTCCAGTTGGCACAGCTCTGTGACACCACCCCCCCCCCCTCCACTGCTCTTTTACCCATTTGGCACCTATCTGCTCCCTCGCGCTCTAAGACCGCAGCATGGATACAGCCACACAGATCAGAGCCACGGATCCCTCAGTGCCTCTGATGAGGTCACATGTACCAGGAGCAGCTGAGCTGCTAAGTCCTAAGCCACTTAATTTGGTGTAAAGCAATTACTGTAGAGCTCGCAAGAAACATATAATTGTAGAAGCGCTAACAGCTAAAATGTAGGCCTCACCAATGTGGATGGGCCAGACCGCCATGGCGATCACAACTCGATGGCCCACGTGCCCTTATAAGGCCCACAGAGGTGTGCCAGCTCGCACCCCCTCGAGCGACACCCTCTCAGGCTGTCATTAACAGGTCCGTGTCGAGTCCTAGCTCAAGATAAACAGCCACAACACGATAGCATGTCCGCTGCCCTACGAGGGGCTGAACTGTGATGCGGAATTATACCGATATCCCAGGTCTGGGGGGCAAAGATACAGTTTCCTCAAAGGGAAATTAATGGAAAACTAAGTATAGAATAACATACAGCGGCATCACATTGCCAGCAGCTAAAAGACACATGGTCTCCTTTGTAGTTTCACCTCCACCCCTAAAATAAATAAGAAAATGGACACAAAAAGTTTTCTGGCTCAATAGGAGAGATGAACGGCATATTCCGGACGGGAGAGAGAAAATCCGGCAAGCCCCGCTACTTACTCCCAAAGGTTAATTCCATCATGGGATAGAGGCACCTATTAATTGTGAGTGTCTTATATATGCTGAAAGGTGCTGGATGAGATTCAAATTTTTTCCCCTCTTTTTTGGTGCGGCTTCTATTTTAAACTACCTATTTTTATCTTTTGACAGCTGCATCGTGCGTGTAACTTTTTTTTTTTCCATAGGTCTGGGTGGCCAGATATCAGTCGTCTACTCTAATCCTGACTAATGACGAAAATTGTTTTCAAATATGGACGACACCGTGTAATGTCCTGAGCTTCGAAAGGAGATTCGTAAACGTTCCGTTTCCCTCAGAATTCTTATTGAACCTCTGAGATTCCTTTCTGTCTTGTCAACTTTCGTGCCACACTGCAGAATTCAATAATGTCCCAACTCCAAGTTTCAAAAATAAACACGCAATTTATTGCAATCATGCTATGGTTTCATATGAGAGGAACTTCTTCTGAAGTTACACTAACCAAATCCAGGAAAAATAGTTTATCGAAATATATCTATTATAAAGCAATCAGCCTCACAGCTGCAATGTATTAAAGTCTATCCATTCATAAATTCTATTCTTCTATCTATGAATAGTTACAATATCCTATTATTGCCATGCTCATGTGGTTCTGTTCCTGATATTCTCCATATCACACACTTACTGGTGCAAATCATGGAAATGCCTCTATATATTTGTACATGGTTTCTTTAAAGTCACAGAGTTTTCATAATCACGCAAACCCTATCTTCCAGACTGATATTAATTGTTGGTTTTGCCACATTAAATGCATTGTATTATGACTCTAGTGTGGATAAAAAGATATCTTTCCCAGATGAACAACATTTTGTTTCCTCTTAGCTGAAGAATGGACTCATTGTGGTTTTAACACAAACCTGAGACACCCTGAAGTGTTGCTGATACCGTTTATCTGAAACGGTGTCAGAAATGGCTTCAAGCCTCATGTCTAAAAACAGAAACAAAGAGATGATTTGTGAATAGCGAGCTCCGAAATGTCAAGCCCGCATTTATTCTCATGGATCCTGGAGTCGTGAGAATTATGAATGTTAGGGAAGGTTTATTGTGGTTTTCGCACTCTATCCAGTGATCTTTACATCCCCCAGTTACCAAGCAGTATTAATCAGGCTGGTAATCTATTTCAGTACGGGGTACATGTAGGTGTCAGAAAATGATTTAGTGAGAAAACGAGAAACTCCCTTCAAACACCGTTATCATCCTACTGTACGGATAACCCCAACTGAGACAACTTGCTGAGTTTATTTGAGCTGAAAGGCTGCCATTTTTCAGCAGTTCCATCCTCAAGAAATGAACGTTCACGCTTCCGCAGATCTGCTCCGGGAAAATTACCGCAATAATTTAATCGCCGGAAATTTCTTTGCTAGCGTGAGAAGTAGAAGTAACAGCAACAATCCCGCCTTGCCAGAACTCGTCTTGCCTCCCCTATAGCCGCGGTTATCGCTGTCCTCCTCAATTAAAGCTTTCAGTAGTGGGAACATCAAAACGATGCTTCAAATCTGCCGCCCCTCAGATATCAAGCCCTTTATTAGCACGCTAAGTGTAGTTAGCTCCTACTTGCATAAATGACAGGAATGTTCTTGTAGACACTGAGACTGCAGGTTCATATCAGTGGGGCATTGGCCCCCTCTCCGCTGCCTATAGGAGTCCATACGATGAGGAAGACACACACAAAATAGCCGAAAAAAATCACAGAGCCCAAGTCACCTTCTATCTTTAGGGTCATGCAGCATTGATGTTGGGAGCTTAATAGCACAGGCCAGTAAAAAAGCTCTCGAGATTGTGTTACAAAGTGCCACGGCCAAAGTTATGTCCTGTTTTTCACTGTCTCGTATTTTGTTGTAAAGGTGTGTCAGTTATTAGCGCTGAAACGAGGAGCCAAAACCCCAGAAGCCGTCCCACGTCCGATACGATCAGCACCGCCAGCAGCAGCTGGCAAGAACCACAGGAAGCTCAGGTCTGGAAAGTGATGAAATCTCTCAGGCCAATAATCATATAGTCTGTGCTGAACAGAGGAGAAGAAATCATCTGGATGATGCGGTGAATCCCGCGATTTCATGGCTATTCTATCACTGTCGCATCTGTCTTCACCAATGTTTCCCTTCTAATGCCATTGCTATTTCCCCACTGACCGGACCCGGAATGTTCCACGGGGAGCATTTGAAATTCTTAGCGCATTTTGCGGTGGGCCAAGTTAACGACTCGCAATTTGTCTTTGCGGTGCGAAAACACACCCACGCAATACCGATGAATTTGCGAGACAGAGCAATAATGGGAAGAAAGAAATGGATAAATCTGCGCAGAGTAACGCTGTGTGTGGGAATGTTGGGACTGTTTGGACGTGTTCCAGGCCAGAAGACAGCCTATAAGGACTACAGAATTCATCAGGAATCATGAAACAAACATGACCA
This sequence comes from Isichthys henryi, assembly GCA_026776945.1. Taxonomy (NCBI): domain Eukaryota; kingdom Metazoa; phylum Chordata; class Actinopteri; order Osteoglossiformes; family Mormyridae; genus Isichthys; species Isichthys henryi. The sequence goes on along the minus strand of JAODJX010000049.1, from coordinate 10,013,986 downwards.
TTTAGAATCATATTGGGAATTGTTCAATAATTAATTGACACCTGTGCAAACAATGATTCTTTGTTGCACTCAACACTGTCAATACCAGCTCAAACTCTTTCTGCAATAGCAGGTTGAGTGAAGAGTCCATCCTATCTCTCAAAACACACAAACAAATCAGGGACTGTAAAACACAGACTACTCCGATGAACCTAAAATAATTACTAAGAGTATTTTGATAGTCTGAGTGCTATCGGTGTGCTGTTACAAATTAAGTGGCAAGTTGCAGGCTGAATTGCAGGTTAAATCACTTATATAAAGGGTCAAGTGATACCTTTTATCTGTAGCGTCATTAGTCGAGCACCCATTGGTCCTGAGGTCACCGCTCAGCATTTCTCAGCCATAAATCTCCAAGGGTAATCCATCACCCAAACACGTGACTGGCAGCCAATGGCAGGCAGGGCAGACTGGCCACGGCTACAGCTACATGAAAGCCATTTTACGCTGCAAACAGGGATATTCCGCAAATAGTTTGAGCCCACCACACTATGCAAATGACCATGCTTATCTTATCAAGGGCTACTCCGTGCTAAGCACTCCGCACGGGAGATCAAAGGCCCAAGCATACCGCTACCCCCTTCCTGATAGGGTATCGACCGGTATGGCCCATCTGAGACGGGCCGCCAAGATGGAACGAGGCCGGTGGCCGTCTAGTATCCAGGGAGAGGAACACAGGAGACATGCCGTCTGCATGCAACATTCTCTCAGTAGTGCATGGAGTCGGGGTGGGGGGGTGGGGTTCTTATTTCTCCCCTGGTGATAGCAGAAGCAGCGCTTTGCACTATTTTGCAACAGGACCCTTAGTCAGTTACTGCAAAGCTAAACAATGCAATGAAAACTTACTTTGCTGCCATTGTTTCCGTTTTTTTTAATTATCATTCCCTGTGATTGGACACAGATGTGATTTGGGGAGGGAAGGATCAGATGAAGGGGGGCGGGGGGGTATCTGAAGGTATGGCGCCCAGTATACCACAGGGAAATCCAGGTCATCTGCCAACTCCACATGGCGGAAACACAAAGACATGGGCTGTAGAGCAGACAGACAAAGACACATCCACATTAAAGGTGGACGAACAATCAAATTCTATCAGTTAGACACAACTCTGACCTTCACTGCACTCAGGATTGTTGGCTAAACCCATTTTTATTTGCGATCTTAGCAACAAGGCTAACCCTACATACACCGACTCTTGTTCGGATTATTTAGGCTTGAGTGACATTTATTCGTCCATCTGTTTTCCAACCACTTATCCAGTCCAGTGTCACAGTGAGTCTGGATCTCAGCTCGAACAGCGGGAACACAGAGGGGACACACACATTCACATTAATTGGTAATTCAGAGATGACAGTTCAACCAGTCACAGGTTCTTAGACTATACCAGGAAAACATGGCTCTGGAAGCAAATATTTGTGATAATTTTATTCCATTGCAGTTGATATCAAACTGTCGCAATATAATTCATTATTTCTTTACCTAAGGTTCCACTACTGTTTTAAATTCCCTTAGGGTTCCCCTTAAACAGAACCAGAACATGAACAAAGAAGACAAAGTGAACGGACTCCAAACTGAAATCTAATTTTAATAAATAAGTCATACAAGAATAAACTTGGTTGTCATAGGGCATAACACTAGAAAACAGTTCGCGGCTGTTCCGTTGTCAGAGTTGTCACCTGTGTCCCGTAATGAAAAATAAAATTCTGTGCCCCTTTATTTACCAGTAAAGGATGCGATTTGTCCTGTATTTATTCATATTGAAAGTGGAAATACTAATTAATGATGTATGTGAGTCTAAGGGTTTGAATTCTCTGTATTCTACTGGATGACCATGCATTAAGTGGTGAAATAGTATAGTATTTACAGTTTTACTTGTTGAAAATTTTCAACAGAGTTTACGCAGCACCAGCATGTTGTGTTTCATGCTTTAAATTGCTTAAAGTATGCCCAGAAGCTGTGCTTCAGTGGGAGTCTATGAAAGCTTATTGGTTAGTATTCTCTGATTATGTGTTTTCAGAGCCCGGCCAGACGCTGTGCTTCAGTGGGAGTCTATGAAAGCTTATTGGTTAATATGCTCTGATTATGTGTTTTCAGAGCCTGCCCAGAAGCTGTGCTTCACTGGGAGTCTATGAAAGCTTATTGGTTAATATGCTCTGATTATGTGTTTTCAGAGCCCGGCCAGACGCTGTGCTTCAGTG
>JAODJX010000049.1:9960064-9984134 GCA_026776945.1 Isichthys henryi | reverse complement strand
CCCCCACCACCACCACCACTACCACCCACCCATTCTGGTGGCCCCTGGGGTCCTTCAAACTCCTCACAAGATCTTGCTTGCTCTATCCTTCCATCAACTTCTTTACATTAGAGACCAGAGTCAGTCGTACTTTTCCTGTTGAAACTGAGTGATTCCAGTCGCTTTCTGCCCCAAGCTTTCCGAAAGCAATTCCACAGAGCAGAAAGAGGTGAGAGTTCTGATCTGCAGCCTTGGTTCAGAGGGAAAGCTGCATACTCAACAGCTTTTTTTGTGGGGGGAGGGGGGGGGGAGAGAAAGGCATATGAAGGACAAAGTTGCCATCTTAATAAGTACCTCCCCAGACAAAAAAAAAAGTATATTTACCCCCCCACGCAAAATCTGTGACATCATCTCCATATCCAGTTTCTTTGGTAAACAGGACTGAGATATAGTGATTAGAGGAATTAGGTTTTGGAAACCCGCTGTGGTTGGAAATATCATAGGCTGTCAGTCACCAACTGGTTCGAAACACTTACCATTACAAGCAGTGCCCAGGTTACAAGCCAGATACACTCACCAAGTCTGTCTTTAAGTCAAATGTGTAGGTAAGTATGAACCGTAATAATACTGTACATAATGACAATAATTACAGCATAATAATGCAAGTAACTACATACGGTACTGTACTGTACCTCGAGCCGACGAACCACTGAATGTTTTCATGAGTGTCACAAAGTAGTGCGTGCTTTTGTTATTATGAAATAGGCAAGGAAATGTATTTAACCTAAATGTTTAAGAAAATAGGCTTTGTGGCAGTGCATTTTTAAGTTGGAGTTGTCCGTAAGTCTGACATTTTTAACTCGGGGGCTGCCTGTACTTGCATTACTGGATGCAATTGGATAAAACAAGGCGATGATTAACAGTAGAGTGATCCCACCTAAATAGTGCCAAGGTGGGTCACTCTTCCAGAGGGTGCCTGTAATTTACCCATCTATCTGCCGGTCTGTCTGTCTCTCTCTCCCTCTCTCACACACACAGACACAAGCACACACAGATCATCTCGTACTATTCCTTACATGTTCCAGAGCGGCTTCATTCACAACGAGGCTATGGAAATGCTGCTTGCTTTAGTTTCCACACAGAAAGGATATTAAAGAATAACAGGAGACCACGTGCAACTGCGTGACACGGTCAGCGTCGACCTGCTGCTCCTCCACTCACACTCACACACACTCTCACACTCACTCTCACTCTCACACTCACAGTCACTCTCACACTCACAGTCACACTCACACTCACTCTCACTCTCACACTCACACTCACACTCACCGTGCCGCTCCTGTGCAGGCCCGCAAACTCGCCTGGAAAATCAGCAGCCCTGAACTGCCTCGCATTACATGAGCATCAAAACATCCAATAAAAATGGCCAATGCTGGTAACTCCCACTTGGTTCCTAGGCAGTTTAATTGTAACTGCGAGTTGCTTGTGGTTTTTAATCTAACCATAGACTTAGTTACCCTGTTCGTTTGTTCTTTTTTAATTTCTTTTTCTGGCTCTTCAAACGATGCTTTTAATTCATATTTCTTTGTAAGGTTTTCATTTTATTTATACGATGGCTTTATTCAAAGCAATATACATTTTTTTTTGAGAAAGCAGAGAAAGACAGTCCCTGCAGCACTTGGAGGTTAAGGGCCTTGCTAGTTGCTAGTGATGAGAAAGAGGCCGCCAGTATCAAGCCTGAGTCAAGACCGAGATTTTGATGGGGTCAAGACTGAGTTGAATCAAAGACTGGAAAAAAATCAAGATAATTTTCGAGACCATGGTTTTAAAAATACTTATTTACTATCATCATCACCTCTGCTAATATTTAAAAGAGAAAAAAAGAAAAAACATATTATTTAAACATGACAATTCTTGGTAACGCTTTACATTAAGTGCACCTTCATAATGCATTTATAATGCATTCATAGAACATTCATAAGCAGCATGCAAGTGCACATTAACATCCTAACATCCCATAAGTTCCAATATACATTAACAAATGTCACATGATTATACAATTACAATGTTTGTTATTAATGTACATTACAGATGTTAAGGGATGTGAGGATGTAAGGTATATATACAGTACATGATGTTTATGAATGATTTCTGAATACTTAATGAATACATTATGAAGGTGTACTGAACGTTTTATGAATGCAATATAAAAGCATTATGAAGGTGCAGTTAATGTAAAGCGTTACCCAATTCTTTGGTCTTAAAAATTAGTATTTGGTCAAAAATTTTCATGTGAGCCACTTATCAAGGTGATAGATTTGAAAAAAAAAAGCTGTATGTAAGAGTTTTTGTATAAATAAGTCGATGTGAGTGTTCATTTGTTGACAGCACGCACTCACTTGCACACCCTGTAGCAGGATTGATCGCGCGGCTCAAAAATACAGAAAAAATCACGTCCCATATTTTCCCAAATGTGACAAATTGCACAGAGACCCAGCGGGACCGTCCCATGGATATTTTATTCAGAGCAGGACAGTATTTTTTCCTCTTCAGTTTTATAAACTCTGTAATGTTTTAGTCCAGTCATTTTGAAAAACAAAGAAAGAGAAATGATTTGTAGAAATGAACAGTTGAGCATGTCTGCTGTTTTTTTCTACTAGCAGAACCTCCATCCATCCATCCATCACCATAACCACTTAATCTCAACTGGGGTTGTGGGGAGGACCGGAACCTATCCCAGGAACAAGGGATGCAGGCAAGAACCAACTCTGGCCAGTCGCCAACACACCACAGGGCGCACCCACTCACAGAGCCAACTTAGAGTCACCAATTAACCTATTGTGCATACTTTCTGGATTGAGGGATGAAGCTGGAGCCCCTGGCAGAAACCCACACGAACATGGGGAGAACGCCACACAGGAAGGAACCCAGGACCTTCGCGCTGTGACACAGCTGCGCTAACCACAGTGCCAACACCACCAGTGGAACCTGATACATGTAAAGCTGATACTGTAATGGCAAGAGAAACCAAACCATGTGAAACCTCACTGATCACACATTCAGATTCAAACAATAACCTTTGAACTGAGCAGATTAAAGCGGCAGGGTGAGCTTGCATGTGAGAAAATCACCTTTGTGATTAACACGGGCGAATGGAATAGCGATTGAAATGTTCGGAAAGGATTTTCAAGGTAGCGTGTTTTGTGGGACAATCCTGGGACAAGACCGAGTCAGTGAAAAAATGGTCTCGAGATGGAACTCACGTACTACAACACTGGGCCTTGCTCAGGAACCCAATGGTGAAATCGCTCTGCTGGCCATAACATCTGAAGCAGTAACCTAGGATGTGAACCAGAGGCACAGCACCTCACCCCACGCCACCCCTGAGGTCTTCTGGTATGAAAAGAAATCAGGGAAACAGCTTTGCTTCAATTTGTGTATTTCTAATAATCGAGGGCTTTCATCCTCGTCGTCACCAAGAACAACACAGACTTGTTAACGTTTATGACTTTTTCACAATAATCACGCCATCTGCGAAATGATAACGCTTCTCTAAATTTAGGTCAGACGCCTTGTTCTGCTTGTGTGAAGCCATGTGGACTGCGGGGCTGCTCTGTCCAAAAAAACGTTCAGTCAGCCTGGAGCAACCTGAACTGTTAATATAACTGAGCAACACAGAGCTTTTGGTTAGTAATGGCAAGTAAGCCTCAGATGGAGGAACACAAGTTTTTATGTGTTGCTGCCTGCTAGGACCCAAAGAAATAGAATATTTCCAGTGAAAACCCCGCCAGACTAAACATCCGTGCTGTCATGACTTTGACTGAGGAAATTGCAGTCATAGAAATGAAATAGGTGTTTATGGGAGGTCAGGGATGAACCTGGCTTATGGATTTATGCAGCTAACAGGTCATTTCCAAATTATGATTTCATGCTACATAATTTGCGGCATCAGAATGTCTGAACTGCAGTCTCTAACCTAAGCCTAGCGTACGCAAATGCGAAGAGAAAACTAATTTAAAATTATGCTTTGCTACGAAAAACACTTTCATCATGTGTCTCAGACACCGCGCTTGTGTTCTACGGCTTACTGATATGATGCACGTGCGCGTCTGTGGACTGCATGTCTGACCTTTTCGGCAGTTCCCCATCCTTATCAATACGACATTTCACACCATATCAGTGTCTGGTGGTGTTTGTTCTCTGCCAAACCAAAGGCGTCACTTACAGGTGATACAGGCGGAAGGATCTTTAATACTGGTGAGCTGAAAGCTGAAAATGGATCACAATCTGCACATTGTTCCGCCTTGACTGTTGTGGCAGGATACCTGTAAATGATTAAGCTGAAAATGCTTCTGTGTGCCAGTTGCGTCTGTTCTATCCTAAAATGGAGAAAGCGACCTGGAAAATGCAAAAGACAGACCCTCTGTGCTATTTATGAGCGTCCAAATTATACACTGAAGTTCATGTTCTTGATCATATAATAGCAATAAAAAACACATGGGCAGTGTTCGTGCTCTCCCTTCCCCTACTGAAATACAGCACAAAAACTCAAAGTCAAGGTCCTCCTGAAAGCTCACCAAGGACAGATAGAGCAGCGTTGTGCAGAGTATATAAAAATGACCTGGCAGCTGAGCCTCCAGCAACATTAATGTGTAGCTTTTAGCTGAAATCTTTCAGGAAATGAGGTTCAACAAAAAAATTAGGGTATAGGACACACACACAAATGTTAATGAATAAGTTTAGACTTTTTTCTCTCTCTCTTATTACTCACTACTTCCCATTTTCTAATGAGTAAAAAAATGTTCTTGGCTAAGGAAATGTTCGAATTCGTAATTTTTTCCTAATTTGCCTGAAAGCTCTGCTGTAAGTAGTGTCTGCCATGGTTCCCGTGAATGCCTCCTGGATAAGTGTGCGAGAACATTCAGTCATTATTTTACCAGCAGTTTATGCCCCCTTGGTTTGCACACTTAAGTAATGGTAGGGGTGTGGGTGGCACACTTTGTGGAGACGGGTCTTCCTCCATGCCGTCTCAACCCTGTCACTCGCTAATCACATAAACACACACACACACACGTTCTAGGCTCCAGCATTTTCTTGGAGACGAGCCAAGCTGTATGCCTTGCACTACTGGAGTTCAGTGACATGTTGAATGGGCCAGACGAGCATCTACTTCCTCATATTAAAGACGCTGAGTCACAACTCAATATTCAAATGCATTGTGGCATCAGTCAAGACGCATGCAACGAAATTCACAACATAACTTCCAACGCGACACAGCATTACATAACAACTGTAAGCTCAACACTTGGTAGTCTACACTTGACGATTTCATCATTTTGAGTGCCTCATAGATTGTACTTGCACAAACTTAGATGGTATAAGCAAATACACACCTAGGCTATATGGTATAGCCTAAATACCAAAAAAGCGTACAGTATCATAAATACATAAACCAGTAATAAAGTTATTTATTATCATTATCGAGTATTATATACTGTACATAATTGTATGTGCTGTACTTTTACACGGCTGCCAGCACAGTAGGTTTGGTTACACCAGCATCACCACAAGCACGTTAGCAATGTGTCGCTCTTTGATGTCACTAGGCATTTTAAATGCGGACCGTCGTCGAGCGAAACATCTTTATGCAGTGCATGACTGTATTTATCTAAGACCGGCTCTGGGTGGGACACTCAGCAGAACCACAGGGATTGGAAGAAAGTATATGGACTTTCTGACATTTGACAAAGCAACGTACAATTGAGAGAGTAGGATCAGCTGGTCCCTGCTGCAACAGGGATTAGGAGCTTTGCTCAAGGGACAAATGGTGACATCAGTCTGCCAAGCAAAGGACTGGCAATCCTCTGATCAAGGGCACAGCATCCTACCCCACTGACACATAACCCCCAGAGAAGATGCGCCAGCCAGCATTTGCCCCTGGGTTTCCCACAGGGCAAGTGAGAATTCTACCATTGAACCACCTGTGCTTCACCTTTTATCGGGAACGGACATTTCGTAAATACTCCTTCTGTACCACTCTGTATTGATTACCCTCTATCAATTTTCGAGTGTCACTTGCCCACTTAGGGTTGTGATTTTATTCGAGGAAACACAGACCTTGTGGTACTGTAGGTCACATCCTGGGCAGACAGGAAGTCCATCATGCTTAACATTGGGTACTAATCTCTGTTGTACTTGGTTTGCGAACTCTATCAGGTTCCTGCCACACAGATTAGCATGACTGCCATACATGCATCCCATAAGGTCCCATACTGCATCCCATATATGCTGTAGTGCAATGGGTCACATGGTCGATTTAAAATGCTGCTTCATAAAATGTCAACAAGCATTAATAGCAGTTACCATCTCATGGATACACTAAAGCATGACGAGGCTAATGTGTCAGCTGGAACACAAAGCTACTTTAACAACATTTTCAAAGGGTTACTTAATACTTTTTTTTTTAATTTTAAAAAGACAATGTGTGTTGTTGGCAAAATTAGCAAAACATGCGGGAGATAAAAAATTACTCTCAGCGAGCCAATATAGAAATAAATTTTACTGAAGGAGATCTTTGAGATCTTTGTCTTCCTGTGCATTCTTTCATCCACTCTATCCATCTGAGCATAGCAACAAATTGGGATGAGAATTTTCCCTTGAGTTATCTGATGACTATGAGTTTTATTTCATATAAATGTACTGCTTGGCAGAGTAAAACTGACCACTTTATAGCATTGATGAAAAACACAATAAAACATTCCACTAGTTCTGAGATTTTATGAGACCAATGAATTGATTGCACAAGTTTCTTTGGCTCGTTGAGTCTCTGAGCCTCTATTTCATAGATTTTTGCGTTGTTGAGAGGGGCCTGCTGAATCTTTTACTTGAACCGCGTGGCCAGACTCTCTTGGCAATGTCACATATGGATGCAAGGAGGTGTATGTGAAAGCTCCCTCTCTATACAAGCACGCCTGCCTTTCATATACTGCCGTATTTCCCAAATCCCAGTCCTCGGATTTATCTAAATAAACAGACACGTCAGTGTGTATTCGGTGTCTCTCAATCTGGTCCATAACGATCCGCAGACAGTCCACGTCCTAACTCCTTAGGTGTGCTGTCTGGCAGGGAGCACAGAGGGAGCAAAAATGTGGACCATCTGTGGGTCCCGAAAGACCAGATTAAAAAACTCTGATGTACTATATACATTGACATGTTTGTTTGTTTAGATCGCTTTTGTACACAATAAATACTGATTTAAACTGGGTTCTATTTTAGATTAAAGTTCATCTTGACCATCACATTGGTATGAGGTCCTGTGTCTCCTTAAAACCGTCACCTGCATTCGCTTACATGTACTGTGCTCCTTAATCCATTAGGACTGACAGTGTGCATCATGTACTTGGCTGCAGGCTTTTGTCAAATTCTGTTTTACAGCCAGTCACTACTTTTCTCCTGCTTCCCTGCCTCTTTTTCATGTTGTACATCTTTTTCTTCTTGTGTGCAATTCCCTCTCTCTTCTGCTCTGGCATCCAAGCGCTTTCATAGTTTGTTTTCCATTCATTACCAAAGACAACTTGTCAATGTTTCTTGGATTAATTAGCCCTGGGGTTTCTTTTTTAATCAGAACTGCTAAAGACGACCCAAATGGGAAAAGACTGTTTATGGTTTATCATTCTCTAGCATACAGTGAGCAGATGTGTGGATGGGGGGGGGGGGCTGCATTTCCAGCACGCCGCCTCTCTGCAGCACTGTGAGGTTCTGGACTTATTGTATTCTGGAGGGACATATGATCAGTATTGAGAGGCATTAAACAATGACATGTGTTTACTATGAGTAAAAGCACTCTTACAATCGCATTGTAACAAAAGGTCTTCTACTAGCTTCCCATCCAGGGTGCATTCTAGCCTTAAGCAGAGGCGGACATTTCAGGTCCAGAAAGTAAAAATGCAAACCACAGAGACTGAACTGGATGGTTGAAACAAAATCCTGGTTTGCATTTTTACTTACTGGACCTGAAATGTCCGCCTCTGGTCTTAAGCCTTATGTTCTTTGGGATTGGCCTGATGTGTCCTCACAACCCTGAGCATGATCATTGATTAGAAGATGGATGGATGGATGGATGGATGGATGGATAGATGGATGGATATTTCTATTATGTAAGCATTGCAACATACCTTGTAAAAATGATGTACATATCTGTGTACTTGTCATCAACTTAAAAAAAAATATATTTATTGAAGAAATAACTCTGTATGCAAGAGTGATACCCGCTAACTTTGAACTGCAGTTCCTCTTCTCTCCAGCAGAGTCCACTGTAGCCAAACGTCATTACAGGCCCTTCTAACCCCTTGAGACGATGAAACCCCATCCATGAGTAGGTACATTATTATATACTTACAAAAATAGAGAAAGGAATGTAAAATTACATATGGAGAGCTTACAGGCATGTTAGCAATTTATGCTAACAGGGTTGTGTTTACTTAACAGTGCTTAAGATACTAACCCTACAAAGAGTAGAGATTTTTGCACTTTAAATTCATATTCTTAAACTGAATGGCACGTAGCCATAAAACGGTACAATATGAAAAATGCAGAGTTTAAGAGTTCCCAGGTGTTTAATAAACCTTAGTAATTTTGATAATAAATAATGGAATAACAGTGCTTCATCCTGCTCTAGACAGGGTGATTTTGTATGCCTTGCAGAGCAGGTGTGGAGCACAGCTGTGAGAATCATCTCTTTGGCCCTGCGCTCCTTCCTTTTGCACTCCGGCCGCTTACCCGTCGCTGCACGCCTGGATGGGCTGAAGTCGCGAGCGACTCAGCTAAAGCTGCCCCCACATTTGAGACGCAACGAGGCGTGTGTTTTCCCCGGCCTCATGCAGTGGGCCAGTCAGAGCGAGCAGAACCGGACCTCCAGCACTCAGCCTCGCAGGACATTTCCCTCCACTCCCAGTTTAGCATCCAACTGGATCTTCCCCACATGGTCACTGGCAAACGAACAGTTTTTATAAAATAACAGTGATAGCATGCAATATTCTGGCCCGTTCCATCTCCCCTCCCTCCAGCCATGCCACAAACTTCTCATTACGGTTTTTTGCTGTTTTCCTGTCATTTCCAGTGTCTGTGTGTCTGTTTTGCTTGTGGAAGTTTTACTTACACAAAAATGTTCTGAGGGCAGAAGGAAAAATGATTGGTTCAGAGAGATAGCCAATCAGATTGTAGAGGAGGTAGGTCCAAGACATCTGATTGGTTGGTCCCACCTCCCTTAGTTGCATGGAGCCAACTCCTCTACAATCTGATTGGTTACCTCTCTGAACCAATAATTTTCCTTCTGCCCTCAGAGCATTTTTGTGTAAGTAAAACTCCCACGATCGTCCTCTTTACTCCTTCATTCTGTTATTTAGTGAGTCAGATCTTTCCCTGGTCACCATTTGCAGAGCAACAAACAGAAAAGGATCAGAAAAAATCCTCTGCCATGAACTTTGTACACAGTCCCTCACAAAAACAAGGGATGGAGAAGACATTGAATCAGTTTGTTTGTTTGGATTTTCTTCCCACTATTGAGAAAATTGTGTTTGAGTCCACAGTGCATGTGAAAGCAACTGGGATTAATCATGAATCTGCTTCATTGCTTTAATAAACTGGCCATAAACATTGGGCCCATTAGTCTTCAAAATAGCTTTAACCTAAGTGCGCATTTTCCTTTATTTAACATGACTAATCTGCCATAAATCACTTAGAAACCTGCACAGGAGCTGGACAGAGGTCGTGACGCCTTGTGTACGTGTGCAATATCTTCTTGTGAAACTTAAGATTAGCAACACCTACATTTCTGAAAAACAGATATTGTGGAGACATTCCTGTCAGACAAACGTCAATGATGTTTCGTTCTACGTGGGAGTTTCCGTGCTTAAACGCACTGGTCTTCCTGCACATTTCGATGCGTGCATGTGCTCATGCGTGTGCAAGTGTGTGGGCCGGTGTCCGTGTTAGGGAACACCCGGTACAGCTCCTCAGGCACGGTCCCGAGACTCCCTAAGAGGCAGGCAGCCATCTCACCTCCACGTCAGGGCCTCATTGTGTGCCGCTAATGAAATGGAGGCGGGAGGCGCAGCGGTAGGTAAACGGACGCTTCACACTCCCCAGCAACCCTCCTCCCGCCTAAACGGACATGACAGAATCACGATCCATTTGCAACACCGTTTACGTCAAACTTGTACGACTTATCACGTGCAGCACTGATTCACTGTCTCCGACATGGTATCACCTTGGTGTGTGACTGAGCCAGGCAGGATGCCCCTTCAGTGTTCTATATATAGCATCCATCAATTTGCATTCACAATTGGGACCAAAACCACAGGGCCCAAATCAATTTGGTCATATCTTGATAGTTGCAGGGGAGAGAAAAGTTACTGAATAATACATGCAGGTATTCTACAGCAAATAATGTGAATATAAAATCACAGCACTTTATTAAAAAAAATGAGGTCGTCCTTAAATTTCACTAAAAACAAGGCATGAATTATACTAAGAAATCAAAAGATTCACACAGCAGAAAACAATGGGAGCTGAGAAAGAAGACAGGGTCTGAAGGGACTGTGACATTTTATTGTGTATTACGGTAAGTTTCATTTTATGTAAAGAAATAGCGCAGTACAGCTACTGTATCTGTATCATACCTGCTTATTATAGCTCCCCATTACATGTTAGATACGGACAGCGGGTCATTACATGGCTGGCAGTGCTGCCCATTTCCCTGTGCCTCCTACACTAAGCGGTGCACCCACTAATATCCTACTACATCCACTTTCAGGCTTCTCTCGCAGCTTGTATTATTTACTGTGGACCTCGGACGTAGGGGACTCGATAGGAGGTTCCATTTTATAGACCACTGAGCTACTACCCCACAGAAAATGGGGACTGAAAAATAATCTCCTTGATCTCCTTGAATAAATTACTGTTCTTCGCTCTTGGCTTGGGAGAGTTGGCTGGCGGAACAGTCATTTATATACTGGAGAGTGGAGAGCTGTGGCAGAGCCGTCGCAACCTACCGGCAAAGAAATACCAGCAGAGTGGCATAGCAGAGGTCATTGAAACAGACACTAGACTGACTGTAGATTACGATACTGCCTGAGGATTAGAAGGTGAACATCACAAGGGCTTTTGTCTTTATACTCTTTTGTCTATATAAACATGTCTGGACCGTCAATCAAATGATGAAAATATCATGCAAGGGGAGAGATTTAATGTACCTGTGTGATAGAGCCACATCATCATCACGGCCTGCTGTGCTTCTGCACATTTAGAGAAACCAGCTTCAAATTAGGAGTCGTGCTTCACTTTGGAAGCTGCCTGTCCCTAATACAGCCATATGACTGCCAGGATGCATTTGCTCTAATGTTCCTGTGCTGTAATATGTACATTCTTTGTCACTTCCTTCCTCTGTTTTACAATACTCCTTTGTATCCGTGGTTACGCACCCAGGCCTGCCGCAGTAACGAACAGATGGGAATCAGGCCGACAATGCATCCATCTGGGGTCTCTCGCACACTTGTTCCTTAATGTCTTCCACCCATTTGAGCGTTTAATCACTCGTACGAGTCTGCTCCGTTTTCTGCCTCCTTTGCTGGTGACGGGAGAGCGTCCGCCCCGGCCAGCGCTGTGAAAATCCGAGAAGATTAATTGCGCCAAATGGTGCCGTGGAATCCCTTATCCGGGGAGTGGGGCTTACGTACTCCCCTATGGCTCCAAGACACACGGCGGAAGAGCGTTCCCAGTGCCAGCGGGCCCCAGGACACCTGGCAGGACACCTGATGTGCCGTGATGGGACCGGCTCCTGCGGTGCGTTTTTTGGGCACCCCGAGACATTGGCAGAGGTTGCGCTGTCAAAAGTATTAAAGATGAGCCACTACATCAGGTCAAGATGGCTGCCAGTTATTTTTAGTGATAGGGGTAAGCACATATGCAATGAAAAGTCAGTGGTTTCTTTTTTTCATTGGATCACCACAATACAAGTATAAGATGGGGAAAAACAACAGAATGTTCCCAAGATTGGTGATTTGATTTAGGGATTTTCACATGCCTCCAATTAAGCACCTAATAAGGAAAATTGATGATTTTTGATGTTGATGACTCCAACAAGCCAGCAGAATGGAGGCTAGGGGGAAGCACGCCCACTTGTCCTGACAAGGCCACCAATCCCGGCAAGGCGAGCGGCCGAGAGATAACCAAACAGAGGACGGTTAGAGCTGCGAAAATGTCAGAGCCTGCTCATTCGGCGAGGCTTTAGATTTGATGATAAGGCACACATTTCCAGCCAGCCATTCTGTTAATTATTTTCACACACTATTCCCAGCCAATCTGTTCAGCAAAAATCAAACAGCAGCCATCTTCATGCGAAACGCTTATGTTGGCTACGCTGTGGAAAAAATGGAACTAACACCTGTGCAACAGTGACCCACTTGTAAATGTTCTTACGATTACTGAACTCACTGGACCTGCCTGATAAACGTTTAGCTCTCTGGTAGGGGCTGCGGTATGTAGGGAGATGCACTCGTTATCATACTGTGGCAGGCTAAACAGCTTTGAGCTGTTGTACGCCAAGCATGTCATTTGAATTACTCTGGTATTCCTATAAATATAAAAAGCATTGAATTGTTCTGGATAAGGGTGACTGTCAGGCATTTTAATATTACACACTGAGTATGGACGAATGACAAATCACTGACCCTATCAGCGCTTGGCTTTTTAAATATTGATATTTACTCTAGTAGGCTGACTTTATATATACAAAAAAAAATCACTGGTATGGTGTGACACGGGATTTATGCTGTAAACGGATATCTGATTGCTAGAAGGCCCCGATTTCTGATATGTGGAAATCAACCAAAGTCTCTTACTTCCAAAGGTGAGTCCTTGAGACACGGGGGAGTGAGCAGATTACACCTGTAAATCACCACGTCCCCCTCTTCATTATCCCACCCCTGCATAGATGACTTGTGCCACATTCTTGCAATGACATCCCATAAATTAACCCTGGGATACTGCCCCACTTGCTGTCGCGAATCCAGGAATAGCTGGGCAAGCGAAAACAGGAAACGCATCCAGCAGAAATAGTGCTATTTTCAGGCAGTATTGTGATGACTTAACAATGATCAGGCAGGGTAATTTTGGCCATAGACAGAGCAAAATTACATTGAATGAGTCAAGATAGACAGATAATCTGCCCATCTATAATTCCAGTCATCTTGCACTTGAGTTCTCTGCCCAGAACCCCAGAATTGTGGTAAATGCTGGATAATTAGACACATCATGGAAACTGCCAAATATCTCCAAGATCAGTGTTTCCCAATCCACTCCTCGGGGACCCAAAGACAGTCCACATTTTTGCTCCCTCCCCGCTCCCTATCAGACAGTTCACGTAGGGAGCTGGGAGGAAGCAAAAATGTGGACTGTCTTTGGATCCCTGAGGAGTGGGTTGGGAAACACTGTCCAAGATATTTAGATACATGTGGAATGAACACGTCATCTTTAATGGAAGATGTGTTTGCGTTAACTTCTATTCTTGTGTTTTTTATAGACTTTACTTCCAAACACATTTTGCTACTGTCATGATGTAATCCACTCATCGGTTTGATGTCCACTAAACATCACTTATATTCCTTATGAGAAGGAGGTCTAGGGCTTAGATATATAAAAGGTTCTCAGAGCCAGGACTGTCTGCTTCAGCAGTCTTGAGTTATAATGTTTTTTTAGCTCACGTATGCTGGTCGATGTTACAGTCAGAAGCCGTGATCGCCAGCCTGTCCATATGCGTACAAACACGTCCATGACAAGACTCATCAAATGGTTTGACTGTGAAAACTATGTAGGTTACATTTATAAATACCATAATGAAAATTGCATTTTGAACAAAATGTCCAGCATAATTTGCCATGGTGTTGACCATAAAAATGGTGCATGTCAAGATTTGGAATATATTAGACGGTGAGCCAACATTTGGTACTCATTCAACATGCTTTAATGATTTAAGATTTCGAGTGACTTTCATCAGGGCTAAATCATTACGGTCGGGTACCTACTGAGAGGGGTCTGATGAGGGAAACACCATGAGCTGCCAACATGCAGCCAAGACTCATCAATGTGAGATATGAATGTAGGCAATCCCATGTGGTACAAATCAACAGAAGGGCTACTGTGGTACAAATGACAGATTACTCCTGTGATCATCATCAAAGTTATGTGTCAGGACGCGTGGTGCACGGAATCCTGCTGTATATGGGACTGTGTACCATCGGAGCAGTCCAGTGCATCCCATAGACACCCAACACATACCTGCCCATGCACATGATGCAACCGAAAATGGGATTCATCAAACCAGGCAACCTTCTTCCAATATTTCAAAGTCAAATTGTAGGCTCTTTCAATGGTGGGGAGTGGTCAGTATCTCGTTGATTACTAAACCATCTACTGCTTTTTGAAAATCTGGCCATGTTGTCTTTAGAGTTGACATTATCGTGCTTGTTGAATTGAAATATGCTGTAAATCCTGTAGAAGATGATGAACTGTAGATTTGCTTGAGGGAGAAAGAAATTAAAGCAATACACAAATACCAGGAGTGGGGTTTGAACCCACGCAGACAAACGTCCATTGGATCTTAAGTCCAACGCCTTAACCACTCGGCCATCCTGGTGACACATAATGGTATGACAAAAATATTTACTGAATCCTATAGAGGGCTTAAAGCTGATCATTATTTGCAGTTAACCGTTGGAGTGAACAGTGGTTTGAGGATTCCCAGAGACTTTCCTCACATCCTTGTCAGATTGGTTACTCAGGTACCTAATGTTTAGCCTCCACCCGTGACCATTTTCTTTAGCCAATCATGGGACAGCTAAGGTTCAGAACAAGTCAATCTGCCAAACACGAAAGTTAAACATTCCCTCTTTCTGCAAGAGAGCCTATGTCCACTTTCAGTTATAAAATGAAACACTGTATTCCTTCCACATTCTTGACCTTTGAAACAGTCAATATTTCTTCAATGCCCTGACCTTCAAGTTAAATGTGACAGTTGGAATTGGTACGAAATCCATGTTGGGCAGTTATGGAAACATGCAAAGGTCTAGCAAGTTTAAAGTGGCTCCGGTACTTTTTGAAAGCGCCAAAGAACAGCGGCCCAAAGATGTCACTGCACCAGAACCCAGTCTGGTCAAGAGATCTGTCAGCCACTTTTAATAGATTACATGTACACTACCAGTCAAAAGTTTTTGCACACCACACAACTTTACCATTTATTTCATAAACTGCAGTATTTTATTCTTGTTAAGCACTTGAAAGTTGAGTGAACAACTATAAATGAAAATGTATGTCAAATAAAAAAGTTTCCTTTATAATGTGGAAAGAGTGTGTAACAGTGCATGTCTGACATCCTATGTGGTGATGGCAGAGTCAAATTCTAGGATGTCCTCTAACTTTAATTGCATTAGTTAACTGTTTCATCCCATGAAACAGAGCAGTATTTGATGTCACTTGTACAAAAGAATACCTTGAATTTTCTCCGCCATTATAACTGCTAGAGGAGGTGACTTTGATGAATCAAAGATATAATTTTTAGTAAATGTTAATAACATGCAAATACAGAAACTGTCAGTGTGCGCAAAAAACCTTTGACTGGCAGAGCACATTGATATTTGGGCTGAGAATTTCCATAATAATAGTTGACCACAGGATCAGCAACTGGAATAACGGTACTATAACATTTGATAATGGAAGAAACAGAATTTCAGCAAAAGATTCAGCTGTAATATTTTCTCCATTTTATGAATGTCACCACCCAAGGACCATAAACACCTTTTTCTAGCTGCTCTAGTCCCTCAAACCCAACTGCTCAAGGTACGCTGGATGGCCCTGCTCACGGAAACTTCGCTCGCATGTTGCTTTGGACAAAAGCATCTAATAGATAAATACAGAAGCAGGGGCTTCCTGTTTGCTTCCCTGGTCACTGAGGCACAGCTCATTCCTATTGAAGCTTTAAATGCCCTTTTATGGCCCAGCATTTACTGCCTTATTTAAGTCAGATTCCTGTGAAGTGGCTAGGCCTGGGTTTAATGGGATCGTTTATTGATGCCGGAAAAAGCTTGCCAGTTATAAAGTAGGATTCCGCATCACAACACAGGAACCATTTTTTGAAAAGCTGGTAAAATATTTATTTGGAGTGCTTTCCATGTTAAACAGGGGTCCTTTAACGTGAGTAATGTCTTCTCCAGGTCCCCGTTTCTTCACGTTTTATGTTTGTTTTGCCCGCTTTGACGCCACAGTAAATCCAAAGTTGCAAAAATAAGTGCGGGAGGCTAAAACTAGATCTCACAAACACTACAGACGTAAACCTGCTGACACCCACATGCGGCGTACAGACATGAATGTTCTTCCATTCACACACAACTGATAGCCCCTCTCATGCAGCATAGACACAAGGGTCTAACACCCGTAGCCCTAACATTCCTCATCAGATCCTTCACTCTTAATTCATCCACCTTCCAGTCTCTTATCCAGCTTCTGTTTTCTTGATTCATGATTAGCATGATATTTCATGGTCAAACATAATGGAATGTGTTGTCAATAATACGACAAGGAAAGAGAGAGAAATTTCTGGAAATCCAGTTTCAGTAACTAATACTGTAAGCGTTGAGCAGAAAGACCAACATAAAACTGAAAATTAAACAAAAATTCATCTCGATGGTTTTGATTCTTATTCTTTCATAACTGAGAATGTTTATAATGGAAAAAAAAACATGCAGTCGTTATTACAGGTGATAAAACACTCAGCTAAGTTTCATAAAATGTCAGCCCACTCAAGAGGGGAGGCCTGTTTACAGGAAGTCGTGCCCTCTGGTCTTCCTGCCTTGATCTGAATTGTCACTTCTATGGTGATGAATGGAAAGTTCAAATGTACAGTAAACTGTGTATTTGTGTGTGTGCAGGTTTCAGACATATATCAGCCTCATCATTTTGAAATGTGCTCTGTGATTCCTGTTTTTTGGTAGCATTTCTGTCTGCCATTACATTACGGCTGTCTCATAAAGCAGTTTAACGGCCAAAATAAACATCGAACATTGAATCCATGGTCCAGAGGGACAATTGAAAGCAGCCATTTTCTCCTGGAACAGAGACTCGCACTGTTAAGCTTAACTGTGAACTTACCCTGAGCTCCCAATCATGAGAGTGGCATTGCAATTAACACATTTTATTATTGTTCGGATCTGTGGAGTACAAAAAAATAACTAGCACAAAATTAAACTCCTTAAAAGGAATTACTTAGCTTTTCTGCAAAAGGAAAGATCTGTCAGCTGGAGAGATTAGCAATGTGAGAAAATTTCTGGTACAGAGGCGACCATTAAATTGCTTATTATATGATCTCGACTGAATAGGAGGCTGAGGAAAGAGAGACAGGAAAACGGCGTCTGGGGGCAAATGGCAAACATCCCGCCATGGGCAGGTAGGGGCTGGCTCGGCAGGGGCACGGCGGGGTGAACCGTCACTTAAAAGTCCACAAAAAGGACAACAGCCGAGATTTATTTCACTAAGCGTTTTATACTAGTGAAAGAAAGGATTATTCTCCTTCATCACAAGACTATGCTGGACCAGGCCTCCGGTGCTAAGGAACATGTCAACATAACACGTAAGGTAGATTTTTAGCAAATAAATAACGATGTCTCAAGTTGTGTGAGCTCGGACGGGAACAGTCATGATCTACAGCCTGAAAGACGGGGCACAGCTTTGGATCTCCACCTCCATGGCAGTACCATGGACTCCAGCAGACCGATCGCCGCTGACCGTGACGCGAGAGCCACCACTGAGCTACAGTCAAAGACATTCTGCTACCAGTCCATGTTAGCATGGTATTCAGGGCACACAGTACATTCCTCATGCCTTTCAAAATAATACGTCTTAAGAAAGCACTTCACGTACAGCATTAGATGGCATATTGGGCAATGCCCTCCTTTTTCACAGATCTGAAAGGAGCCTCACTGCCATCCACCCCCCTGCTGTTTACTCACGTTTTTTCCTCACCCGTGCGTATAACACCACATCACAAGGCCGCCGATACCTTGGCTTACAGATCAGATTGGATCCTTCATCACCCTGGAGGCTTAAACACAGACTCTATGTGGCTCGTTGGTCTAGGGGCACGATTCTCGCTTTGGGTGTGAGAGGTCCTGGGTTCAAATCCCTGACGAGCCCTAGTATTTACACAGCTTACAATGAAGTATGTCTTGTGTTCTAAGCACCAAAGACTGGAAGTCATATCCGGTGCTGTTTTCTGCAAACGCTCCAGTAAAATATCCTTCCATTTGCAACCACGTATACAGTAGAGGGTCATGCAAACAGAAGGGAGCAGAACATTCCGGACACTTGACGGTGTATTCCAGACAGCAGTTCAGTTTTGGACTGTGAGTGGAAACCAGAGTACCTGGAAAAACAAAACCCCAAACACGTGTGTAGGACGTACAAACTCCACATAAAGTATTTGAACTACCAATGCTGGAGGCGTGAATCACCAGCGCAAACCACCTTCAGTCCAATAATTGAAGGTTTATGGCCTGTTAATAGCTATGGTTGAACAGTATTAATTTAGCTTTTTATCTCATTAAAAACCTACGATGGAAAAAGTGCCCTGTTATTTGTGGTTTCTGTGCATCATACATTATTATATAAACCAGATGTTCAAGACTTTGGTTGTATTCAAATGTAGATTGTATATGGGAATATGAGAATTATGCAATTAAGGACACTAAACATAAGTGTTTTTTAAGCTGAATTGAATTTCACCTACAACCACCTGCCGCCAACTGTAAGGTCAATGACTCTCACTGCTGACGACCAGCAGCTCAGAGACAGCTGACAAGTCATAGATGTGGCCTGTGGCTGACAGCCGACATACGCTGGCTGATTAGACCCTCCCTCCTTCAGTGCAAAGGGAGTTTGTTTTGTCACCAGGGGGCTCCGGCTTACAACCAGAGGACAGTTTGGATCAGAAAAATGATCTCTGACCTGTAGAGCAAAACAAGTCCTTGAAGTGAGTTTAAAAAAAAAAAAAGAGAACAACAGATGTTGAAACATTATGGAATCAGCTCATCCATCTCCACGTAATGCAATATATTATAAGTGTGTCGTATAAAATCAGAACGTTGTAGCATGCTACTAATAAGCAGCATAATTTATTGCTTAAAAAGCATGGCTTAGCCTGCAGAGCTAACAATTCACAATCTAATTATAGAGAACATTCATTATTCATTTTCTTGCTACTTAGTTGAGTAGTGAGGAGACTTTTGCATTTGTCTGTGGCAGGACACCACAGGATTGTTTATGCGCCTCTAGGGGATAATCCTGTTTATCTATGGCGAAATTGCTTGCATATCGGCTTTGTAATCTTGCCTAAGTAAAGTCTCATACAGTAATTTCTAAATCTAAGGGCAGTTGCGTAAATTATGTTCCCTAAGCAGTGTGTAAATGGGGATGAGGTCTGGTAGGGATTCTCAGTCAGGCCTCTGTTCTGTGCTGGCAGACCCACTGTTGCCGTTTATTCTAACTCGCTATCATTTTCCCATTCTTGCCTCTATTTTAGGCATTCCTCCTCCTCATGCCTCCACTAATGTTTGTATACGTGTTTGGCTTGTCAGACAACCAAACCTTCCCTGCTTTACAAATATAAACCTTTAACATCTGCAGGAAATCGCTCTTTTTTTGGGTGGTTCCGTCTTTTTGTTTTGGTTATTGGA
Source organism: Isichthys henryi (assembly GCA_026776945.1). Classification (NCBI taxonomy): domain Eukaryota; kingdom Metazoa; phylum Chordata; class Actinopteri; order Osteoglossiformes; family Mormyridae; genus Isichthys; species Isichthys henryi. The sequence goes on along the minus strand of JAODJX010000049.1, from coordinate 9,964,377 downwards.
TACACTTCACATGTAAAGCAACTCCTCACAACTATTACAGCTTCTGCTGGATCGCATGAAGTATTCAGACTAATTAACGTTAAATTAAGTTAAATCAGTGCATTGGATGGATAATTTAATCTGGTTACATGCACCTCAGGGCAGCCGTAGATCAAGCGATTGTGTGCTTTAGAAAGCTGGGAGGAAGCTCATTTTGAAAAATGTACGGCAGCCATCGCATCCATCTTGCTACGTCCCAACTGCTTATCCTAGACAGGGGGTCTGGAGTTTATCCCAAGAACTATTGGGCACAAGGCTGCAGTGCATTCTGGGTGGGACACACACACAAAAAATGGATAACTTCAATAAGCCAATAAGGGTACTGATGTGTTTTGTGCCTGCAGGAGAATATCCACTAACACGTGAGACGCACAGAGACTGTGTAACATGGGCTTTCACAGAAAAGCATTTTCTATTCACGTCCCATGGCAACCAACGTTGCGGTATGTTCATAAATAGGTCAAAGCTAACATTTGTGCTCACCGCAGCGCAGCACTTATAATCCTAGATTTATGCGGAATGGGTGTGCTGTCATTCTGAATTAGCAATGCAGCGTGTTTGTGACAATGAACATCACCACGATGGAGGCTGACAGATCAGACAAGCCTTGGATTGCCACAGCTGGCTGGAGGAACAGCTGCATCGCCTCGCTTGAAAACAAGCCGGGTCATTAAAACAAAAAAAATTAAAATTAGTCTCTAAGCAGAGCAGCATTGGATATGATAGGAACTGTGTGAGCCACCTTGCAAAAATGATAATCGGCAGTATGCACACAGTACACAGTGTTATGGCAAGCTTGGACTGACAACGTTTTATTTAGTTATTTCGTAGTGGGTACACTGTGGCCTCATGCTTCCCTGGCTGGGTGTTCAAATCTTAGCTGTGCAGAGTTTACATTTGGTCTTATCCTGAATGCAGTCACATATTTAAGCTGAAGGAAGAAAAATGAATGACATCGAATGTTACATGCTTATCTTAAACGACAAATAATGAGAAATTGACTGCATCTGGTGCATTTTTTCTTCAGTACATTAGAAATGCTAAATCTCAAACACCCACTCTGCTTGCTCGCTTCCACAGATGACTCACAAAGTCATTCTATGATGGGTCTGTTCTCCTAACCATAAAGGGACCTAAACAGGATGATAAAGGCAGTCATCCATCACATCTACTGCGTAGGGTCCTGACAGGAATCCTGTCCTTTGTTTACAAATAACAAACAAACACAGCTCACCTGTGACTCCCCCAGGAATCCAACCTTACCCAGAAGCCCTCACTCCTAAGCACAGAGGGCTCAGAGTCACATGTTCTGCTGGGAGTTATATTAACTGAGGAGTGACACTTGTCTCCCTGTGCGTCACACAGCACGTTAATATCATCAAGTTAATGTCTGACAGGGATGAAATATTCACAGGTGCCACAGCGGAGATACTGTACAAGACTCTAGACTCAAGAATTCTTTGTTGTCAACTTGTCATTGTACAAGTACACAGTGCTTTAAAATACTATTTCCCTTGGGCCCTCTGTGGTGCTACACATAGATACAAATACAAAAAAATGCAAATACAGAAACGGTTTCTGCTGTCCGACTATTTGATCTGTATCACAGACACAAGCCTCTAAGTGACTAGTTAGCTGAGGCTAATCACTCACAGGTTAAAATGGAGATTCACTCGAAAGACAGAAACGTAGATGTTACCTGCTGCCTATAAAACTCTTAGTGAACAAATTTTGTGAACGTTGAGGACAATGACATCTTAATAGTTCACGATTGCTGTGAACACATTAGCATGTGCATGAAATCCAAAACACTAGAATTAAATAATTTACTACTGGGACAGGATTTGCCTCATTTGATGGAGATGTAAAATATTTTCGGAAGTAGCTAATTAAAAACCTCAGCAGGTCACCCGTAGAGTTCAGAATTTAACCGACAATCTTCAGTGTCATTTGTACATGACCACCTGGATTTTTACACGACGCGTCAATATCTACCTGTTGGCACTTCATGGGAAAAGAGAGCATCGCCATTGACGAGCCAACATGGATAAAAAAATCGACTCAGAGATAAGAAAGAATACCTCACATACCAGCCTATTCATGCATGAAATGGCGTTTTGTTCCTTCAGTGATTTGAAGACAAATTCCATATATGGCCACTGAAAACACCGGGGGTAATCACAGGAAAGGGGTCATTTGCAGCAATCATCCATTACAGGGATGGATAGGAAGTAGAGTCACATGGCACTTTGTGCCCTAAACTGCGGTCGTATTAATGAAACGCTAATCGTTTTAATGGGTAGCTAGAAAGCAAGTCTGTCCCTTATCATTCCGCCCAGACGAATGCACAGCAGACGACAAAACTCAGAGTTGCGGGAAGAAATAACAGCTAAGGGAAAGTAAACAAACTAAAATCCATTTGGGGGATGGATAACACATAATGTGCCCCCCCCCCCAAACAGGAAAAGGCTTTTGGTGTTCTTTGTGGAAGGCCTTTATTTTCACTAAACGGCTGAGGCTTTCAGTATCTGCCTGTGTGCAGCTCTGGGGTCATTCGGCATTCGGGAAAACCGCCTGAATGGGAGAGACCGAATAACAAGTCTTAAATTTGTCCCGGGGGTATTGTACTAACAGAATCCGTCGGGACTGTTAGTATCGCCTTAGCAAATGAAGCCGCCGGACCTTCAGAACTCACGGGAAATGTTTGTGGTGTTTCTCGTCGGGTTTGCGGGCCAGAGCCGCGCATGTGCCAGACACATTTATTGCAGTTTCTTTGTTTCAGTCAAACGTCCCAGGTGGGTTTCACCTCAGGAGATGTTAAGCATGCTGGCTCCAAAGATGCGTCTCGAGATACGACCTGATTCACGGATGTTAGCCCGATAAACTATAAGAACTCGGTTCCTCTATTCCAGCTGAATGTGCTCGCTAATATGTGTAAATGTAAATATGTAAATATGTGGATGTGAAAACGAGGCTCAAATTGGAAGCCTGCCACTGAGAGCAGGATCTCTGAAGCTTTACATGCAGTCCTATCTAGAGTGTCAAGATTTCGGGGATGTCAGGACGTCTCTCATTGTAGATGTTGCGTTTCCATCGTAGGTTCCTACGCTCCTTGACCCACCACTCTCCTGGCATGTCTCCCTGGTAACTGATAAATGAAGAGACCGGGTTGAACTGCAGGGGGTGGGGGGCTAAATGGATATCAGATGTGAGACCCGGTTTAGCACTCCATGGACTCGCCCACTGATTGCAAGGCTGAACAGAATCTCGGTATGATTTTTATTGCCACCAGCAGAAGAGCGATCGCAATCTTCCCCAGGAACCTACTAACCCCAACTTTGGCATCATGGGATACCAGAGTGAAGCTTCAGATGAGGTCGCTTGATGTTTCTCTGGAAGCTTTTGGGGGGCTGCCCCCCCCCACAAGAACCTTTAAAGCCTTCAGCCCTTCACTTGAGCTGCACCCCCCAAGTCATACATCCACCCGAAGAGAAAAACATCAGAATTTTGTAGTCTATGCCTAAAGCAAACAAAATGTAACATGTATAAATAAAAGATTATATTCATGCCCTATATATGTTGTCTGAACATATTCACATCAGTATGGATTAAACTGAACATATTTTAAAAATCCAAAATATTAGGACGTCTGTTTGTGCTGGTGAACATTTGTGATGATTAAAAATGATGAAATAAGAACATCAGTTATATCTTCTGTTCTTACACTAGTTGACTATGTGTTTTTCTTTCACGCTTTTTACCTTTAATAAAATCTGTCTCAAGCTGCTGCTGTTATAAGCAAGAACTAAAAACACTCCATGGCTCAGGAAAGTGCAAAGAATCCCAGTGACTGGAGAGGGAGTCTGCTGTTCACTCGTGCTCAGCCTTCAAGACGAGCACCATCTTTCTGCTGGGCTGGTTATTCTGCTAGCTGCGTGGTATTTAGGAACTTGCTGTGTAAATGAGACGAGAAGAGGAAAACAATCAAAGAGCAGTCCAGTGTTTAGATGATTTTCAGATGAAGTGACACGGAGGAGACTGGCAAGAGGACAAGCAGGATATCAGTCACGGTATCTGACATGCGAACCAACCAGCGCATGGTCCAAGTGCCAGCCAGATTACACCTAAAGAGTTAAAGAGGGCTAATTTGCTATGACTGGGTCTTGATATTAGCTAATCAGGACTTCAAAGAGTGGCGGCATGGTGGTGCAGTGGTTAGCACTGTTGCCTCACACCTCTGGGACCCGGGTTCAAGTCTCTGCCTGGGTCACATG
>JAODJX010000049.1:9922773-9947708 GCA_026776945.1 Isichthys henryi | reverse complement strand
TACCGCAAGCATCTGTCCCACTGTCCAACTGCCAGTCACTCTGTGACCACAGGCCTGTACCGTGAGCATCTGTCCCACTGTCAGTCACTCTGTGACCACAGGCCTGTACCGTGAGCATCTGTCCCACTGTCCAACTACCAATAATTCGGTGACCACAGGCCTGTACCACAAGCATCTGTCCCACTGTCCAACTGCCAATAATTCGGTGACCACAGGCCTGTACCGTGAGCATCTGTCCCACTGTCCAACTACCAATAATTCGGTGACCACAGACCTGTACTGTGAGCATCTGTCCCACTGTCCAACTGCCAGTCATTCAGTGACCACAGGCCTGTACCGTGAGCATCTGTCCCACTGTCCAACTGCCAGTCATTCTGTGACCACAGAACTACACCGAGACTGACATCCAGCAGGTTCCGTTCAGTGCAACTCAGGTTCGTACTTCAGTCTATCAAAGGTATTTGGCTATTTCCTATATCGTCTATCATGTTTCCTACCGGCACGGGGGCACCCTTACAAATCTCCACACTCGAACCAGATGCTGATGGCTCAACATTTCCTTCATCCAACTCAGCTGAATAGGCCACGAATGGGCGTAGAAGAAATAAATCACTCCCCTTTTCCTGTTTCGCCTCTTTTCATATGTTGTTGATTTCTGCGGCGAGACACTGAAAAATGTGCGCTCCCTTCTATAACATACTGTGATAGTGTTATGACTCTGCACTGAAAAAAAAAATACCCAGGTTATGGGAGAAGTGAAAGACATGGAGCTGCGGTGTGCAGACAGGGTGTCCTGGGAGCAGACCCATTTCAGTTAAGGTCTAGTGATAACATGAAGCTCTGCACAGGAGAATTAAGAAGAGCTCAGTACTTGGTCTTTTAATGAATCCTCTCTCTTTGTCGCAGTTCAAAGCACTCATACCTCTCCCATGACCTGTAAAATCAGAAGTGATGACTTAGAAGGACATCATTCTCTCTCTTGCAGCGGGTCATTTTGGGAAAGGTATTTTTTTTAACTTATGATAGCAGCAGGTACAGAGGGGAAAGGATCCTTTATAAAGACATTTTCATTAGATCTCTCATTCTGTTGTGATCGATGTGATCACGCCACTGTGCTTTGTCCTTAATGTGCTTTTTGGTTGGTTTATATTGCCAACAAACAAGACATCTGCTCTCTGAACAAGAAAGTCTGGCGAAGTACATGACGGGAGGGCCGTGTTGGAACACGGGTGCGGGGGGCGAGTTTGAGGGAGTGGCTGATCCTTTGGCAGGGGGGAGGCCGCTCAATGTGGTGCTCTTCACACGTCACATGAGGCCGGGGCACCAGCTCCTTCTCCTTGCGAAGCCTCTTGTGGGTGTTCACTGGAGGCCTCTGGCCAAAAGTTGTTTAATAATCTGCCAGTGGAGTCCTGCCAGTGACAGGGGAGCCAACATCCAACCCAGCACTTAAATATCTGTTTCCAACACAGATTCAGCAAGTGTGGGACTGACGTGAACCTCCAACGAAGAGCCATGTGTTCTGAAGTCAACCAAGCCGGGGGTGGAACATCAGGAACAGGAAGAGCCTGGGTGGCCTGCACCTTATCCAGGGGACCTTCAAACACTTTGAAACAACAACAAGCGTTGTGCTTGCTGGCCCTTAGTCATCCATCTCCAGAGAACACAACTGTCCAACAGGGCTAATTAGAAGGCAACTCATGATTCATGGCACATTCTTACCACATTACTGCCCTTTCACAGAATTCGGACACATACACAATGTGTCAAAGATATGCAAACATGTGTCCTTTGCAATCATCATGACAGTACCACGGCATGCTTGAAGGCATGCATGTTGTTATCCTGCACCGGGAGAAGCTATAAACTCACCATCACGCGTGCTGGGTGGTACGTATCATGGGACAGGAAGCTTGGGCCACATTTATTGTATATTTTATTGGTTTCTCAGAGCTGCTGCCTTGATGCCCGATGCCGTAAAAGTGTGTGGATGCTTTAAGCACGACGCCTTTGCCAGTTCTTCGATTCATTCACCCAAGTTGGAAACTGCCGGCCCGCAAACGAAGCAATTAATTCAGACATCTTCAAATCCCCCGCTCCCCAAAGTCCTCCATGAACACATTCCCTGTTCCGCAAAGACAAAACACAAGTCTATAAAACTGTTCATCCCTTCGTGCCTTCAAAAACAAGGCAGAGAAGATAAATATAAAGTGAGTCCATGAAGACGGAGCAAGTGAGGGAGACAGACAGAGGCATAATCGTAAACAGAGAGAAGAGATGAGAATTTGAGCGACCTCCTGCAGGGGTGTTCGATATGGCAGATCTGGAACAGCGGAAAGGACATTTTAATATCCTCTGCAGTTATTGCAGTGTGGACGTGCCTTTGAAGGGCCAGGGAGGGAAGGAATGCCACCGCATGAAATGTTATCTCAAAATCCCAAACAGCAGTTGCTCCCCCCCCCCCAGGATTTCATGCTCATTTATCACCTGAGTCCGGAGTCGAGGAATGACTCAAAGTCTTACCATTTCCCCTCTCTATGGTTTAAATTCTCTGCGACTTGCTAAATCACTGCAGTGCCTGAAAGAAGCAGCTGGAGGCGAACATGAGGACAGGATCCGCTCCCAGGCATGGTCACTGATAAATGGCAAATCTGTGCCAATTTGGCAGTGTACTGCAGGCAGGGTCTTGACTCTAAATCTCACATGGCTGCAGGGCATGCGGCTCTCTGTGTATCGCGAGTCCCTATATGGCTCAGGGGCCTGCGGGTCATCTGAAGAAGATGCGTTACCATTTGCCGACTCTCCCCTGTCCGGTGTGACCGTTCATGGCTCGGCATCAGTGTCAGACCATCCGCACGGCTGCCGGTCTGTTTCCACAAACAGCCCTAATCAGTATTAACAGAGTCGAATAATACGCCAATCCTGAAGTCAAAATACTGAGGCAGTCCTAAAGGAAAGAGAAACAGCTTTCAACTTCATCTCTGCTATTCCTCAGACACAAAACACAGAGATGAAACTGTTTTTGTGAAAAAATAATATTTCAAAATCTCACAGAAGGCTTGGTTCAATCAGAAAATGGATCACTGCAGGAGTTCTCTTTTTTTAATCTCTGCTCCAAGTATCTCAGAACATCTTCGAATCAGATTTCTGCTACACCTCCTGACCTCTGTCTACCCTCTATCTTCATCTATAATCACAGTTTTCACATAGCTAAATTAACAGCATGTAATGCAAACAACACACTTTGCTGACTTAAAATGACATACCCAGTGTTTCTTCCATGAAATGAAAAAATGCAAGTTAAAAACATTCTTTGGGATTTATGACATGACAGCGGAAAGTATGTAACATCACTGATGTTACACGTGGGGAAAACTATAGGGCTCCGGTCTATACATCAAAGATAAGCAGATAACCTGACAAAAGAGGAGAGATATTTCTTTTCCAATTTGCCAAGCTTCTTAAAAGCTTTCCTATATATTTAGCTGAGTATTTTACAGGTACTATAATTTAAACTCCATATGTAACTTGAACCAGGAACCATCAGGGTACAGCCCATTTCCTCAAGCACTAGGCCCCGTTTTTTAGCTAATTTACTTGCTTCAGACAGAGTTGCTGTCCTACAGTAATAAGGACATATAAATAGCATGAGGACGACTCATTATTTTATTTTTCAAGCATTTAGCACTGCAGTAAATCCGTTTCAGTACTGCAGTTACAGAAGGCTGGTCCTGTGTTAAGTAGTCGTCAGGTATCACAGGCTAAAACGCAGGAAATTTCACTGAACAAACCACAAACCAAATCCACTCATTTTCTGTACATGCCTGTCCTATTCAGGGCCACGGGGGTCCAGAGCCTATGGGCGACATAGGATGGGCCACCAACCCATTGTAAGGCGCACGCAGGCACCATTCAGACATATGGGCAATGTGGCAACTCCAATTCACCATAGCATGTTTTTGGACAGTGGAGGGAAACTTCAGTAGCGGGAGAGGAAACCTCACTAGCACGGGTAGAACATGCAAACGCCACACACAGAGCCATGGCAGAAACCCGAACCCCAGTCCCAGAGATGTGAGGCAACAGTGCTAACCACTGTGTCACCACACCACAAAATCATACCAAAATCCAATCATAGACCAAATACCAGGCAAAAGCACAGGCTAAATAACACTTCCAATCAAGGGCAAACTGAGATTGAAATCACAGGCCAAATCACATACATCACAATGACACAATAACAGACCTAACCCTCTGACTTTTCTGTAATGGGAGTCTAGTGTAATATCACCAGAAGTCGGACTGTTTCCAAATGGGAAGTTAAAATCCTTGTTGGCAGTTTAAAAACGGCTATGTAGAAGCCCAGTGAGGAAAACCATGAGTGAATAACGCGATCAGATCACGCGACGCTTTATCCCACACCCGAGACCTTCTCACAGACACATGCGAAATGCAGACATTTAAATGAAGTCCATATTGTCAGGAGAACACTATGAGAATGTTCTGGATGGTTTCACACTCGTGATTTTATCCATGACTGGATGTGTGAGGTCAGCCTCTCTCTATCCTTCCAAAAAGACCCAGAAATTAATTTAAGTCACATAATCAGCTTTAACATATATTACACTTTCCTGTTCAGGGCTCTTTCCAGCTATCAGCTGTGAGCTGTGAGAACGTTACTCAAAGATCCGCCTCAGGGACCGACTACCCACGGTGTGTGGTGAGCCCAAGAGTGTTCCCATAGGGCGTTTGAGCTATGATTGGATCATCAGATGATTGGATCATATGGTTGGGTATCACATGCCATTAGTATAGATGTGCGTCAGAGCGCCTGAATCCCTCAGGTCTGCATATATCTGAGTCTGATCGTAAATATTTCATGTGTGCACCCTCTCCGTGCAGCCGATCCCACGGACGCTTAGTGTCAACTCAGAGGAGTGGGGTGAGCTCGCCATGCTGAGTTATCAGAATCAATTAGGCCTATGGGCTCCACAGTCTAGCCACAAAGGGCTGTAAATATTCATGGGCTTTCATCTCATCATAGTGTAGTAATGCGATAATGATACTTTTACAAAAAAATAAAATAAAAAATCAGACCGGCCACAAGGGAATCCGCAGGAAAAAACTGCTTAAATATTCAAGCAGTACCTCATTTAGAGAAATGATGGAAATATACAACCAGAGTGAACACTTAAAATAACAAGCAAAGAAGATGGTTTTCTGTCCGAGGAATCAGTAACGCCAATTGTTGCTAAACAGTCAAAACAGTCAAGTTTGCTGTGAATGTGGTTTTCTGTAAAATGGCAGGATGAACAGATCGGACTGTGCCCACAAAAGGTAATGCAATGTACATATGCTTGAAAGGACAAAAATGATCATGAATGGCCTGCAGCGCGCACACAGAGCTAATGCAAAAACTACAGCGGTAAACTTGAGAATTATTTTTAAACATATGCTAGATAATTACTGAAATTGCAAAGCTTGCTATTTTTGTTTCCTAAGACAGTTAAAAAAGTGTTTTAGTGTAACTTACTGTCAGCCGCCTCCACCTGTTAAACCATTCCTGTTTAGGGGTTCGTCTCAGTGTTGCCCATCTAGTGCACCTGTTGGTAATTTCATTTGAGCAGCTGAAACTGATTAACAACCCCCTCTGCTACTTAATTGACCAGATCAATATTCCAGAAGTTTAATTGACTTGATGCTATACTCTGATTAAGTGATCCTTTATTTTTTTGGAGCAGTAGTAGTGGCCTGCAGTCCAACACTGTAGTGAACCGTATTCTCTTAGATGCATTGCTGGGTAGACCACCTCATGTTAATAATCAAAAAACTGAATTGAGCAACTTCATACACTAATACTCAATGTACTAAGGTAGGCAGTATACGTAGCAGTAGAAACTACTTGAGCAATAGCTTAAATAAGTATGAGAAAAAAATAGGCTGTAAGAACTTTGAATCAGATTCTCTGCTAAAGACACTTAACAGTTAGCTAGAATTCCTAGCTAAACTTGGAATTTGTAGGCAATACAAACTTACATTTCAAAATACACCTTTGATTGGCTTGGGCAGTATGAAGGTGGTGTGGTATATTGTGGTATTTACTAGTTAAATTCTAGACTTCAATATGTCGCGGTATACCCAAAATATTTTTGAAAATGCCAAAATAGCATTGATCAAAGTACTGTATTTTCCAACAGTACTATGACAAACATCAAATTTTTGCTTCTTTTGGAGTGAAATATTTCCACACAATGCTATGTTTTCTTTCCATTGATTCGGATTCCTAAGCTCAGCCAACTGAACCTTCTTTCACCCACCATTCTTTAAGACTGACTGACAGGTGTGAAGCTGTAGTTCGCAGCCTGGAGCAGGAAGACCAGGCGGAAGGAGAAGCAGTTCCTACCATAACACATTAACATTGAGGTTCTGGTAGAAGTTTGTGTCCTGCTCCCTGTAATAATAATGTAAACATCTGAGACATTTAAATAGCAAGTACTGTAAAATATCAGTATTTTAATAATAGAATCAATTCCCAAAAATGAACTATTCAGATCGAAAGAGATGATATTTTAGTACTGATCCTCACATCCGTGGCTGTGACTATCGAACTAAAGTGACTATTCTCATGCATGCTGGTGTTCGAAAGCGGAACGGGCTCAATCCTTACTGGAGAGAATCATGAGATTTATTGAAGGACATAGCATAGGTCTGCCCATCTGACTACTCTGAGCACTACCCAGGCCTCAGCCATCTGATGTGAAGTCGCAGGCTGAATATCTTACCAAATCTAGTTCACTTCAAAAAAATAAAATGTTCCTTGTATGTATTTGTACGAGTCTGTGATTGTTACATGGTATAAAAGAGCATCTTCCGCTATTTAAATAAACAAACCTTCGCTGTGGACAGAATATATCATCATTTCCATTTTATTACACTTAGTATAAATATTCTTATTGGGTTTCTATTACAGCTGTAAAGATACGAGTGTTCATCTTGAACCGTTCGGTGATGTCATTTTCGGTTGCTCAATGCACAATGAAATGAATGAAAACGTTGTGACAAGGGTGCAACTCAACATGGAAAATATTATGTTCAACCTGGAAAACATTATGCTACTTGTGGCTGTGAGTTGGTTGTGGTTAGTGCTGGTTAGAGTCACACATATTGACAAAGCGTGAGCTACAAGAAAGAACTCATTTGAGACATGATCTGAGCGTGTCTACAACCAGAGCGTGGCCTCTGCAAGTTAGTCTCCCTGTGGCATGTAGACTAGGAAGTTCAGAGCAAGACAACAAACAAACATACAAACAAACATGCAAACGGACGAACGAATAAATGAATAAGACTGTAGGGTGTTTATCGCTAAAACTTAGGAATGAGCAATACCTCTGATTTTCTTTTCAATCTGATACCAGGATGGGGGGGGTCCATCTCCTTCTTTCCCTCTTATAGGTGGTCCTGCCTGGTAGTAGTTCATGTCCTGCCCCCTACAGTAATATACACATTTCATTTACCAGTTTAAAAAAATGTTCTTTCACTGTTTTTCTCAGTCGCTGATTTCGCAGATTACTCGTACCACTTCATCTCATCAAGTCACTTGTGCACATCATAAATGCAAAGTCTTATTGTTTTGGTCAAATTGTAAATGCTTTGGCACAGTCATGCGGATGATTATGTGCAATCGGCTGCTAACTCCTACATTTTCAATTGTTTGTGACATGTCGGTCAGAATGTATTATACTGGTAATCTGTTGAATAGTTTTAGCCCATCAAAACATTTAGGCATTAGGTCATTGTATTTATTTTACATATTTACATATTACATATTTCTTATTTTATGCTAGTAGCTTTTGTTATTCAGACACGTCAAGATACTTCGCCTTTGTTTCACTGGTTCCTAGTTTCGTTCACACGTTTAATAATAAACTGTTTCAAAGTGAAAAATTCAGTTTTCCCCGCTATACTGAAATCAGCCCGAAATGTGAAGCCAAATCTGAGGTGTGTACCGAAGCATGTAGCGCTGTGTACCATTACACCTCTAGTCTCTATTTGTTTCACAACCATATCCAATATAAAACGGCGGTAAAGAAGGAACTGTGATTCCTGCTGAGAGCATGTGACTAACCTACAGTATATGCATTATGTACTGCGGATCCCATCAGGGATTCAGAGTGTCACTCAACATCTCGTGAAATTAGACAGGAGTAACACAGAGTTTGAGTTTAAGCCAGGTATCCAATTGTTTTCTGGAAGTAAATTATGACCAATTCCCTGAAGCTACTGCATCTCATAAGATATTTTACTGCTTTTTTTCTTCAATGATTAACACTAAGGGTCAGACTACAGTTTAATGCCAATTTACCTCTTACTGATAAACATCAGAAAAACACATTTTTGGCAACAGAATTGCGATATTTCCCAGCAATGTTAAACAAAAAGTGGGCAAAGTCCCAAGTCACATTAGGTGAAACCGCTGCTCCAGCATGGTTAGCATTATCCACTGTACTTCAGAAAAACACACGAACCCGCTTTCGGCTCCACAACATCTGGATCTCCTGGTATTCTGCAATAAGTTTAATCTAAATACATCACGGTCAGAATCATAGCTTAATATTAATGAGCATATGTGGACTTGCTGGTGAGAGATTCTTGTGATGACCAGCCAAGCGGCGTTGCCAGGAGATGTCCAGATGTGCCCAGGAGCCCCAGAACATACAGCAATGGTACCAGAACCTTCAAACGGTTCAGCTTCACCACACTCTACATTAACTCTCCAGTCTCCTTTCTTCACAACTGACATAATTCAGACTCCACCCCTACATAATGCATATTTCATACCACACAATGTACTAACCATTAACCTCTATCCCCCCCTTAAAAACTTATTCTCAGTCTTTGACATCATAAACTCCATGCAAGACCGCAAAGGGAACCATGTGGCACAAGGATGGCAGAAAAGAATCGGGGGATCATTTGGCTAAGGGTGTAACGTGATGGTGAGGGGAACGAAAATACAAGATGGCCTTCTTGGCATCACTGCAAAGGGAAACACAAGAAAAGAAAACAGGAGTTGGATTTGGGAAAGTTCTACAGCTGGGTGTGGGTTTGGGTGTCAGGGTCTGCGGGTCTGTTTTGGGGCGAGAGATATCAGACTTCAGTGACTGGTACCAGCAAGTTAATGTGCACACCACCTGACCGCCCTCCGGCACCCACACCCTGGCTTAGTGCTTCCTACTTACACTCCATAACGCAGCCCTTCTCTGCAAAATCCAGACTCCCCCAACAGTCTCTAATCTCTCCATTCCATGGTCCACCTCCCCATTGTTTTTAAAGCCTCAGCCATAGACAGGAATGAATACACAGCACTCCGAATTCCTGGCTGAAAGTCGGCCGACATCAGCCACTGGAATCCACTTGAAACGACCAACTATTCAAGGTCCCGTTCCATCAATTCCTTTTCTCCTCACTGCTTATTTTTATAGCATAATTGTATATATTTATCCCTTGCAAAGCCTGCCTTTTTAAGATGAAAAATGTGGCCTATTTTTGGTTTAAGATAATAATACCTTATAGAGCACTATACACTAATGGGCAGCGACAGGCTTGTTTAGTGTCCATCGCCTGTGAAAAGTTAGGTGGCAGAGAAACCAACCAATCAGCATCAGTGAGCATCGACTGAAAGCTCTGCTAGTAAAAAAAAACTGTTGAAGTTTATTGGACCGTTATATGCTTTGCGCAGCAGAACCCAGACAAGGAGTTAGTAAAGCCATTACGCAGTCGTGACTCCTAGACCGCAGACACAAAGGGGACATTCAGGGCGTCACATTCCCCAACAATAAAATCATACTCATTCACCTGCTCATTCATTCTTCCCTTTTATTATGACTTAAATGTCTTCCCTGCAGCCCCATCAACTGGCAGGTGAGTACTTCAGAGAGAGGAGAGGGTCTGTCAGGCTAGGTCTGTGTCAGGCTCAATCCAGTATCAGGCTTCATTTTTTAGAAGGTGCCTGTCAGGATGTACCCACAAGGGGCACGAGAAGGGGCAGAGGGGACTGACGTAATGCAGAAGCCACCAATCTATTTACAAGGTACAGCGTGACTTTTTTAGCTAAGCTTTTTTTTTCCACTGAGAGTGTAGCTCACTGAGAAAGGTGCCAAATGGCTGAGGTGTGACAGAAACAGAATCAGGAGGATATGGCACAAACAGAGGTTGAGTATTATTGATTTAACTAAATTTGTCATGTCAGATCTAATAAGGCAGAAGCCACTCCTATTGGGATAAATATTAATTACAGTAAGACAAACTATCCCATAGTACCGTAACAAATTATATTAACTAATGAAATGAAAGCACAGCTCCAGTGTAGAGAACTGTTGCCTCACATGTCCAGTGGGGGGGATGAAAGCCCCCCCCCTCCCAACTCCATGTGTGTGTGGAGTTCATATGCCCTCCCTAAGTTGCACAATGGGATGGGTATTTCAGGCAGAATTACTTGTTGAATTTTGCCTGTCATTAGACGAATAATGTTCAATTAACCTCGCCCCCCTGTGACATATATGGACAAGCAGGACTGGAGTATAGATCAAAATGTTAATTTCTTTACATAAAACGATGAGATGTAATCCATGCTGCAAAAGGATGGCATGAACCATTAAAAAGTAGCTCGAATATATTCAATAGAAATTAATCTGCAAAGATAGCTTAAGTGTAGTAGCAGGTTTAATTGCCTCTGCCTTAGGCAATTATTCTGAACTTCTTCTAACAATACTTCTCCTCCGGCTCCATTAATTCATTTCCATAGAAAATGAGGCATCACTTGTTGCTGCAGAAGAATAACTTACAACATTAAAATTATCTTTGAAACCAGGTCTGAACGAAAGCTTTCAAAATCTTTGAAATATTCAAATTTGTAAAACAAACAAAATTTTACATTTTTGAAAATTTTCCCAGAATGAATTATAGCCAAATAGAACTTTTTAATATCTAACAATACAGTCCAAAGTTGCCAAAAAAAGTTTCTACTGGTATACTGTCAATTCACTATTATTTAAAATTTTATGAAGACAATTTCACAGAACATTAATTTCAAATACCTTTCATGACAAATAAAACCTAAATGCACAAGTACAAACAGAAATTAATAACAGCAGAATAATCAGATTGTCTTACCCTTGCCAACAGATACAAAGAGGTGCCCAAAAGAATGACTTCCGTTTGTTAAATATTAACTCTATGGAATACAAGATATTTCCATACGGTGGAAGGCTGTTGTGTTCTTTGTTTGGCTTTTTGCTAAATTTCTGACAAACGCACCATACTGTGTAGAGATTTGATTATAATTATGACTTAAAAATACCTCTTGATGTTTTTTTAAATAAAGCATTTGCACTGTTCTTTAAACCTTGTGCTTTGGCCCAGCAAATCGCTTCGTTGATTGCTTGGTCACATGATTTATGAATTATCCAAAGAGTAATTTTTGCAGCCCTAGTTCAGGGCACCACTCAACAGTCTTGTACACAGAGTCCTACATGCCCCTATTTATACTGGATAGTCAGTAGGCAGGCAGATGACTGGAAACGGAAGCAAAAGCATTAAATGATATTATCTAGAAAAGTACGCATTCCACCTTAAATTATGCCCTTAATAATACCACTGGCCTGTCTTTCGCTGAATAACCAGTAACTAAAGCATCATCAGCCGAAAGCCATTTTATCTGAAAGTGCAAACCCCACAACGATGTGTGCAAAGCAAACTCTGAATCTGTGAACTGTAGATGCCAAGATGGAGCGTGACTTTGATCACAGAAGGTCTGTAGAGAACAGACTGGGATACTGTGGTCTGGGTGAAGTGCCTAAACCTTTCATTACACTCAAAAAGTGTAGTTTTGCAAATAAAGTGGTACAAAAAAATAGACACCGGTCTGCTGGGCACTGGAAAAAAGGCATGTGATCTTATGAATCATCTTTTACTCTGTTCCGCATCAGCTCACGTGTGGCACATGCCAAAAGATGACTTGGAGCTTGATTCCCACACTGAAGTATTCCATGGATGCGTCTTCTTATAGTGATCTAGGTCCATTCAGCCCCAGTGAAGAAACGGGACTATGAAACTCATGTAAATCTAACAGTACAGCATTATCTCAGGTGACATCGCTCCTGTCAACAGGGCGGGGCTGGTCAGCTGACTGGTTGGACGAGAATAACAATGATGTAATTTATACACCATGGCCGTCGCAAACCTCACAACACTAACAGGATTTAGTGGTGCCCCAAACTCTTTTCCATTACGGTTAACAAAACATGGAATTTCTTGTAGTAGAATGCTGTCATACTCTTCCAGTAGAGGCCCAGACATTTACAAACATTATCAGTGCTGATAATCATCTCTGTGGAAAACGATCGATCAGAGGGTTTGATTTAATTGCAATTTAAAATCATCTCGCAAACTGTCTAAAATCATCTTAAGTAGCGGTTCACAGACTTACTGTAAGCCGTGTACCACCATAATAAATGATGCTTACATACAGTGATAACTTCATATACCATACAAGCAGTTAAAAAATAACAGCAAGTAAAAGGTGGGCTAGAAAGGTGAACTGAAAGTCTAATCGTAAATCTTACTTTGTGGGCAGCCTAAGCTACTTACCCAACAAAAGTCGATAATCAGCTGCGAGTCAAAACCAGATTGCAACACCAAGTTACTTGCCCTGATATTGTTGATGACCAGGGTTCGAGTTACACCGGGGCTTTCTGGGGAGCCCTGTTCTCTGGAGTGCACCATGACTTCCCAAGTCACCCTGTAGCGCAGTCAATAACAGGGTTGATGCGAAAAACATTCTACTGTTACTACTGCAGGCAGTTAATACCGTCAGTAACATTTCGTATAGGTACAATAACGACTAAATTAGAATCACGGACAATTTTCAGAGCTCTCCCTAAATGTTTCAGGCTTTCCAAGGAGCTCCTGCCCTTTTCAGGGCAGCCAAGCTTAGCTCCTCCGTAATTTGACCCATGTTGATTACTGATAATTTCGTCATATCACCCCGCCCTAAACTACATACTATAAATTTACACGCACATACTGTAATGTTCTCTCACAGATGTGATATTTGCCAATGAGCACAGATCAGAGTGTCTTCTACTGTTGACAGTAGTAGCTGGTGGCAGGAACACTGTTTAGACCAAAGTTATATGAAAGCCCATAAAAATGTATGTTCTTTGAAGGACACCGGCAGAGTATGGAAGGACATTTGGCCTTTAGCGCAGGTTCAGGAAAAAAGGTGAGCGGATAGCATGAAAAATCTCACCGCACTGCTCATCCTGGCACGAAATCAAAAATATTCATTTGACAAGGTTACCTGGAGTTCACCCGGTGGCGTTCTGTTTGATTAGTGCTGCTGACTTAAGGCCTCGCTTTTGAACTCGACGAACAAACAGGGAGGTATCTGTGGCACCAGTCTAACAAGCCCCAGGGCCGAGCTGGGAGATGCGACAAGTGGCACGAGGGGAGATCTTCACACACACGGCCAAACCCAGTTGCACAACAGCAACCCCAGGCCAGTCCTTCAAAGGGCTTTGTGTTTTGATGATGTGGACCAATTAAGAGTTATTCTTCAGCACAGAAACCAAGCATATAATCATGAAGTCATTCAAAACACAAGAGCAGCTAGATGTCCAGAGGTAAAACGGTATTAAAAGATAATTCTGGTGCTGTTCCAGCCTTAGGAGATGAGCCAACAGCTTTTTAAAGGCCTACATCAAATATTAACATTATTTACTACCCAAGCTATCGCCCTCATCCAGGCCAACTCATAAATTTAACGCATTAGTCTTTTATGGGGCAGGATACAAATTGAACAAATGCAGATTAACAATCTCTTTCAAGCGTGAAGTGTTGTCTGTAATGCAGAGTAATTACTAGAAAATAGGATGTAATAGCATCAGGACTTTTGCTGCCTGTGGAGGGGAGGGCTCAGATTGAAACCTGCTTATGCTGGATGGAAGATAATGCAGTGTTTTATTGGTGCCGCAGACCACCACACTGCCAACAACTAACAGCTGCCTCATACCGCTATAACTCCGGCAGCTAAGAGCTGCCTCACATCGCTATAACTCTGGCAGCTAACAGCTTTATCATATCGCTATAACTCCAGCAGCTAACAGCTGTATCATACCGCTATAACTCCAGCAGCTAACAGCTGCCTCACACCGCTATAACTCCGGAAGCTAACAGGTGCCTCATAGCGCTATAAGTCCGGCAGGTAACAGCTGCCTCACACCGCTATAACTCCGGAAGCTAACAGGTGCCTCATAGCGCTATAAGTCCGGCAGGTAACAGCTGCCTCACACCGCTATAACTCCGGCGGCTAACAGGTGCCTCACACCGCTATAACTCCGGCGGCTAACAGGTGCCTCATACTGCTATAACTCCGGCGGCTAACAGGTGCCTCATATCGCTATACCTCCGGCGGCTAACAGGTGCCTCATACCACTATAACTCTAGCGGCTAACAGGTGCTTCATACCATTATACCTCCATTTGCTAATGTGTGCCTTATACAGTTATACTAGCACCTTCTGTACATAGCAGTCTTACCCTCTCTCAATACTCCGTGAGATACTGAAACAAATATATAGCATTATGTCATGAGTGAACTGTGCTTTTACCTTATGGTGTACCCGATCATGTAAAATGGCCTTCTTTATATTGCTTGGTTATCAAATTTACAGTATTGAGCAACCATCACACATAATGACTGCCTACACCAGCAGATGTGTGATGATGGCATCCAATGGGTGTCTCCAAATATAAACCCAATCTGATGTAAGAAGCAAGCTGAAAGACCATTTTCTTCACAAGGCCAGGTTATCCCATTCATTTGCGTGGTCTTTTTGTTAATCTCCCTCCGCCCACAGTGTTTATGTCAGTATTTACTTACATTATAAGTCAGGGCTTTTTAAAAATTTAGATTCGTATGGCTTCTCAGAAGGAGCCATAATTAGCATGATGCGTGTTGATAATTAAAGGTAAACAGAGAGGCTGCCGTATGTGTTGCTCCCCATGGTGTTTTGACAAACAGGCTCCCTGGCTTCACTGCTGTCATGCATTAACAATGCCCTGGACGACGTTAATGCAGGCAGAGTGCAGCATTAGGAGCCTGTTGTGCTGTAAAGGAGAGGGATCCGGGGTACATGGCCGCCTTACAGATGGGCGTCTTGCAGGTGCACATACGGCCAGCAGCCAGCAACAGCAAACAGCCGCAGGAAACCCTTTGATCTGCAGCGGCCCGGAGCAACCTTCTTCAATGGCACCTTTTGTACGCTTCACTCGGTCCCTGTCTTGCCATTTTATTTGTTTTTTGTGTGTGTGTGTGTGTCTGCCTGTTGTTGCAGCCTGTTTCACACACAGTACCTTCAGTGTCTGGGAAATGTGACCTGAATATAACAGAGGAGTGATATGCGATGGTTTAGGGTAACGGACACATTTCTTAAAGGAGTTAAAGAAAAGCATTGAACCTGTACTGTAAGTAAATATGGATGAAATATTGCACTGTAAATGTCATACAGTTTACAAAGGTATCACAATACTACAAATCATATTTCACAAAAAATATTATTTTTAATATGTTGTTTGTCCCTCTGAATAGAAATGAAAATATTTTCTTTTTTTGTGAAATTCCATCCATTTTTCTATACCCGTTTGTCCTACAGAGCGTCACATGGATTCGGAGCCCATCCTAAAACTCCCAGCTAACAGGGACGCGTTCCCAGAACTTACTGTAACATTAATGGAATGTTATTTCCACGTTTTATACTTTAACAAAGGTTCTATCAGTGTCAGCATGATAACATTATTATGTACCTGGACATCCTTTGAACATAATTAATGCTGAAAAATATTGTTACATAAAATATTATTTTATAAAAGTGCTGTAGGTGAATGCTGTATTCCCTGCTCCCCTACCAAGCCCTTCAACTGTTTTTATGTTATTAGTTTTACTTGTAGTAGTGGGATAATGTTCTAGGAGCATCGGGGAGACTGGACACATTGAACATTTCCATATCGTAATCGTACATTCGGTAAACATTCCCACAATGAAAAATTTCTAGTGGGGTTACACGCAAAGGGCAGCCCAGGCACTGACACAATATTTCCACCCATAGACAAGCTGGTAATTCCAGGTCACCTTAGCATATTTTTATAGGTAGCTGGAGGAAACCTCACGACGACATGAGGAAAACATGCAAACTCCAGGAGGGCAGAGACGCCAGACAGCAGTGCGACCCACTGCGCCACCATGCTGTCCCAGGTGAAATTCCCAGTTAACAATATTTATAACTATATTATACTGCTTTAACTACTACGTATGGCACTAAGACAACACTAGAAACTTGCAGTAGTATTAGTTATGCATCTTTTTTTACCCTACGCTATCTGTCCAGACTAGCTGAATACTGTTTTTTTCCAATAATGGAGTAGAGTAACATCTGACACTTACAAAGCCCTTTAGCGATGCTTTTTCTTTTGACTGGGCAGCCATGTGTGTTTGTGTAAGTGTGATTTAATTCTTCAGCCTGTTTGTACAAGTTTTTTTTTTTTTTCGTTTTTTGCAGGTCCTTGGGATAAATGTTCAAAAAACATTAAATCTGGCTGCCTATATCTCCTAGCAACTGACTGGGTTCCTTCCTGTTGAATTCATGTAACAGTGTCATTTGAGGCTAACAGCTAAACACCGATGCTACCGCAGGAGAGCGGATTCAGCTCCAGTCACCCTTAATCTTCTGTTGACTGCCTCTGATGATTTCCAGAACCACACATCCACAGTTCATCTTTGTTATTCTCTCCCTCAGGGTGTCATTTGTGTGTATGTATCTTTCTTCCAGTGTAATGATCATATATGCATCTCCCTGAACTGGTATTATAACCCCTTAGGTATAATATGCTATTTGTTAATATGTCTTTCCTACAAACTTTCACTGTATAATATTCAATCCATTTTTATCAGAAGTGGCAATTTCAGGTCCAGAAAGTAAAAAAATCCAGACCATGATATACTTTCAACCAACCAGTTGAGTTACTCTGTGACTGTGACTCTTTATGCTCAACTGGGTGATTGAAAGTAAATCGTGGTCCGGATTCTTACTTGCTGGACCTGAAATTGCCACCTCTGATTTTTATATAGCGCCTTTCACTACAGAATCTTCCAAAAGCGCTTTTCATGAATGTGTTGTGATACACTAAACATCATTAGATTGAGTAATACAGAATTGGGAAAAAGGAAGGAAAGAAATTAAATTAAAAAAGCCAGATAAAAACAGAGAAGAGGATATGATGATATTATAGGTGTATTTCTACTGCACATTATAATTCTCCTTCATTGCATATTATAGCATTTGTATATTGGCATTTACAAAGGTGTCTGTCATACGTTAAGTGCTGATTAAGCAAAGCAGTGAAAAATATAAACTCAGGTTTGCCGGCTTGCTTGCTGGTATGAGACTTTCAATTCAAGACAATTCCGCACACACATTCACACATATGAAAGAGGTTTGTTACGTTGCAAATAGTTTGGAGGGTTTGCAAAGTGCCCCAATGATTCTGATGTAGCAAATTTTAGGTCTATAATGAAATAACATTAAATAAGATTTCTTGTGTGAGCAAGAGAATCTGAAAGTGTGTGTGTCACGCCGGACGCAAGAGAGTTGGCAATCCTGCAAAGTGCTTTTGTTTCTAGGATTAAGATTGTACATATACACACACACACACAATGCATATTTTGTAGTAACACTGGTTAATAGTAAAAGGGGCTTCACTCTTCAGCAAAAGGTTGTCAGTTTCATCACTGAACAAAAACAATTAAGTCTTCACTAGCGGGCAAGATCCGCATAACAACAGGATATTTGAAAAGTGAAAACCCGTCAGAATTTTGTCTGCTTAATAGTTTAATTACAGTTTAAAGCAGAGACGTATGAAAACAGTAAGGGCTGTGGCCTGTCTCCCCACAAGCAACAGCCTGTTCAAATTTTTATTTTCAAAGTACCAAGAAAAGGGCAAAATCCCAAGGGTATAATGATAATCATTTTTAAGAAAATGTTTTGCTCACGCTGCTCAAAATTGTCTGACAGCAGGAAACAATCTGTTCCCAGTCCATTAAAAAAAAAAAACCATGCTTAAAAATGAACAGATTTGTTTATTGTCAAAAAAAAAATATTGAAATAGTACTGATAAATCCTAAATAGCTTAAATTCGACCATAAAGAAAATAGTTTTACTAGGTGAGTGCTGATAAATAAAATATGATAATATTAAACAATATCAAAGACAAAGCTTTTCTTGTGTGTACAATGTTCATAGCTGGCCTAACTAGGCAGGTTGAAACAATGCGAGAAGTCATAAGATAAAACCTAAACTTAGCTTCTATATGTTCCTTCAAATTAGAGACAGAATTTTTGAATGCAGATATCTCAATGTTCTCAAAAAGGCAAAGCTGACATGGCATGACCACGTTTCTACGCTTCTTGGCTTTGACTTAGAAAAACTCTTGCAGGGACGGTCATGGATGTACCACTTCTGTAACCGAGGCAACTCCTGCCACAAGCTTTAGGATTATTAGTGGCTGTTAACTTTTGGGTTAACGAGCCTGCAGCGAGAATGTGCCGATTTTAAGCGTCATTTTCGCTACGAAGAGAGTCGGAAGAAGGAGAAAATATGAGACAATAAAATCTGCCATAACAAGAGCAACCATATTATGTCACTTTACATCACAATATTTATGTAAATCAAACCAAATTGTCGTTAAGCATTGTTACTGTCGTGATCGCACAAGCAGACTAGCGAGCAGGAAGCAGGCGAAGTATGGAAAAAAACGGGGATTTGAATAAAGATAAGGACGGAACACCAGCACTGACATTAACAAACATCAATGACGGACAAAGAACTAAGGCAAGACATCGATTCAAATAGACAAGACAGAGCAAAATAACAAGGTACAGCTGGGTACGATCGGGGAAGCACACGTGGATAATCAGGGGGGCGTGGCACACACGAGGATCGTACGAGCCGGGCATGACAGTTACACCTTTTTTTAAATGAGTGTTCCCCAAAATGTCCTCATTTGTAGGCCAAGATCTCATGATTCATAGAGCTGCACTTTGCCCATTGTATCGCATTACATAACTCTCTACATGATGACTCTACATCCAGGTACATGTTTTCTGCCTTTATTAATAATGTTTGTCATAATTTAATCCTAATTATTTTCACACACTATAATACAAAAATGATAATAAAGTAATCAGTGAGACGTCCTGAGGAATGTCCTGATCACTTTCTGTAATTCTGAGGAATCACTAAAATGTCTCAGACACTGTGCATAAGTCTGTGGGGCAGGAAAAGATTCTGGTCATTTCAGAGACTCAGAAGAGGGAGCTTTGAAGTTCAGTGGTAATTTCTTGTAGCTTGTTTAATTTTCAGAACAATGAAAGCATTCATATTATCTTAGGATAACTGAATCATTTTATGATAATAGTTATTTTAAACACTGAAAAATTCCAACGATTCCCCAGTTTAAATATTTGGTTGACTGTGAATCAAACTCTGCGATTCATTCAGTCAAGATGTTAATCACAGCAAAAAAGGCATATTAAGAGTTTAGCACCGAGAAAAAGTGTATATGTACAGAATTCTTATAAAAGCTTGACTACAGGCACTTAGGCTCATGCTGTTCTTGACAGCTGCTATAAACCTTGAATAGCAAGTCTGAAATTAGCATTGAAAGCATACAGAACATCTCTCCAGGTTTATTCTCATATTCTTTATCTCCACAAACATCTTATGCTAGTAAACAAACCGCTTCATGGGCAGCATGATTTATAAGGAAAATACCGTGCCAAAAGTTTATAGGTGTTTTGAGAAGAACGGCGAGCCGAGCTCAGCCATCCAGCACAGTGAACCTCCAGAAGAACCTGCAGCACCATCGGCCCCATGCGTCAAGACTCAGGAAGAGTTTCTTCCAAACAGTAATAAGAATATTAAATGCAGACTGATAATTCGCAGTACAATCCCAATCACCACTATCATTTATTAAGCACTGCCACTATAGCCCTATAACCTTGTTTTTGTTCATATATGTATGTTATTGTTCAATATTTTACTTGCTGTTTATTGTTCTTTATAATTACACATTGTTTAGGTTTGCAGGAAGGTACACTAGCAAGTTTTTCATTGCACTTGTACAAATGACAAAGCTTTTGAATTTATGAATGAATCCCTTGAGAAGAAAGAGCACTTCAAAGCCAAAATGACCATGAAACTGATGCCTTACAGATATTTATGTCCCACTAGATTTCTTTCTCAAGATCTATCATTTGTCTGTTACACAAAACATCCATCTTCTCTACACTTATGATTCATTATACTTAAATAACGTCTCCACTATTCACACTGAGCCATAACCTAGAAATGATAAACAGCCTAGCGCTATCATTAGCTCCATTGGTTAGTAGAGGAAAGGGATTTTATGGAATAAATGCTGAAGACGGATGACTAGACAGAGGAAATGTAACATGCCAGCGGACACAGCCATGAGACGGGTGGAGAGAACATGAGCCGAAGCGTGAGACTAAACTGTCGAGATACAAACTGTCACATTGCTGAGCTAATGAATGCAAATGCAGTAGAGTTTTGTGTTTTAGTTTGCTCAGATGTATATAAATGGAAATTGTGTCGTGGTGGAAGACACAGCCACTGCGTTTGATCTCATTTTCCATATTTCGTATTTGATCTGGGGCCGTGTGTCTCGAATACAAGGCATGTAGCTTCGGAGCTGAGCATCCAGTCTGTCACTTCTAGTGCTTTTCCACAGTCACAAAGAACTGAGCCGTACCCAAGCCAAATTGTGAATTGGTCTTCCATAGCAAATTATGCAAGCCGTACCCAAGCCATATCCGCACTGATGTGACCCGGCTTACTAACTGTGCCAAACGCGTGACTGAATTGGACTAGTTGCATCACCTCCATCTGATTGGTTGAAACGCATGGAGATACCGGTGATCTGCGTCAATATGCATGGATTGTCTGAAGGACAAAAGGAAGATTCTATACATTATTCATCATTAGTAGTGCCACACATCGCGATGTGCCCTAACCTTAACTATAGGTAACCAGACAAGATACGAGACTTTTGTCATTTTCAGTTTTTTGGTTGAAGTCACTGATTTTTATAAAAATGAGCTTGAGTTGTATCCCCCACAACACCAAAATTTCAGGTTTTTATCACATTGTCACAACATTTGGTCCCCACAACGTAAATTATGCATAACCTACGCATGCACGCACACGCACAAATATTGGACAATCCGTATTGTGCTATCGGGAAAACGTGCTATTGGCAAAACGCTACGAGATTCATAAAAGATCATCATCAATAGTTTTTAAGGGATGCAAGATACATGCAGAGAAAATCAAGCCTATTCTGAAAACTTTAATGATGGATGAAAGTTTCAGAGTTGGTGTGTAAATGTGATTGACACAACATGAGGTCGTCCTTATTTTTAACCATGTGCCAATTTCAGATAAAATACTGGGTGTCCAATGTCTTCAAAACTTATTAAATAAAGAGAAACACTTGAAGCTTCATCATGCACACGGGGAAACCACAGAAGTCTGAACTTTAAAATTGTTTTGAGGACTGGTTCAAGGATAATAGTCACCTTCAAGGCCCTATAGTTATTCCAGGTGGCTTAGTTTGGTCCACTAAAAATGGACTTATAAGGGTCTGTATAGTTTAAGTTCCCCAACTAAATTCTATGGGATGTTAAATTATTTCTGGCCCTCTAGGCATCATAGTGCTC
The DNA here is from genome assembly GCA_026776945.1 of Isichthys henryi. NCBI lineage: Eukaryota > Metazoa > Chordata > Actinopteri > Osteoglossiformes > Mormyridae > Isichthys > Isichthys henryi. Next base: position 9,925,859 of record JAODJX010000049.1, on the reverse strand, counting down.
AATGATGTGTCATTCCTGGCTGATGTTTTCTGCCCTTATAAACATGCAACAGAAGGAGCTCCTTCAGAATTTACAAACAAAAGGAAATCTGACTTTTCACAGTCTCTGAGGGCACAAAAACATAAAGCTCACTCCCATAATGGCAAATTCACACACAAAAAAAAATCGCCTGTGGTCAGAAATAAGAATCCAGTGAATCTAATCATGTTTACTGTTTATTGGCTTATGAATGTGTCACTCCCCAGAGGGAAAGATACTCTTTCATGTAACTGCAACACTTCTCTGAATTCCTAGGTCAGACTCTCTCTTTAACTATCTTTCAGTGCCGTGGAAATCTAAAGACAGCCAGATGCTACCTACCTGTCAGCCACACCTCCCCTCACACAAATACCTGGGGGGGGGTCTTCTTGAGATCGCAATCTTTGGCACAATATATATGTCATACATATCATAAGATTGATAACATTGATCTAACTTCCAACCTCGTATCCAGTGCATGGTTGTTGGGGGGTGGGTTGAACCTATCCCAGGCAGCAGAGGACACCCTGAATAGGATGCTGATCCATGGCAGGGTACACAAGCATTCTGGCCAATTACAGACAGCAGTTCTCCTAAAAGCACACACAGGCAAATCGTGCAAAGTCCACACAAACATCAGGTTTGGCATTTCAAACTCACAGTGCTGGAGGTGTGAAGCAACAGTGGTTCCCAATCGGTCATGGTCATGGTCAACATGCAACCCAAAAGAACCCTCACCCAAAGTCCAAACCTAGTCACCACAAATTAGTCTTGTGCAGATTGTAACGGGTCAGACTTTGAGATGGGGTCAAATTTCACCGGTCACTTATACAAGAGCAGTAATTTCATAATAGATCCTCTACTGACACATGGTTGAATGCACAAATCCTGCCCTAACATCATTGTTGTGCATAAACCTCTCTGTGTCTGCAGCCAACAAGGTGAAGCTGAGCGTTGAAATTAAGCCACCCAACCCGAAGCAAAAAAGCAGAATTTTTTATCATTTAAACTTTTATATGCATGTGCAGCGGTAACCATTATTCAAAAAATGATTCCCCAGGAGTATGAATATATTTTTATTTAAAATATATTTAACTGCGCATTTAAATGTTCTGTATGGATTTTATCGTTCTTTCGGGGGAATAAAACAGAGTCAGTGATTATTTAGGTGGCTTCTGACTTTGTTTAGAGCGCCGCCCTGGTGGATGTGCCGTTGGGAGCAAATTGAACAATAGTGTGGGAACAGCCCCCGGGCTCTGAGGGGAATTAGCCCCCCTCTGCCTTCCCCACCCCCCACGCCTGAGGACCACATTTCAGAAACTGTGCAGTTAGCGAGAGAGAACATGCATGGTTAGCAAGTGGCCACGCCTTGACATCAATCAGCGTTTCAAAAGGGACGTTACTCCTGGAAGATCTACCTACACTGCAAAGAGCTTCCATTACAACCTGCCCAGAAAACCAGGACTCCCCTCTTCTATGCTCAGCTAGACTGATATAAAACAAAAAACAGGAAGGTATGGCGAAAAGTAGAGAAAACAGGACTAGAATAATAAAGTAACCTTGCAGAAAGTGTATTTCCCTGATGTACGGTCGGGAAACAAAACTGGCTTCACTGTGCATCTTGGTAAACTACAAGAAGGAGAAACAGAAGCGGCAAATATCATCTAGCCTTTGTGGGGTTGACTGGGGACGCAGAGGCAGACTGGTTTGTATTAATTTGTCACATGAAATGCATTCATTCAAGGAGGTGAATTTCAGGTTTGGGGGGAAAAAAATAAAAGTCTTATTAAACTTTTGATTTTGAAAGGAATGTGAGAATCATGCCACTTCTGCGCACCGCATACGCAAGGAGGAACAAAAGATGGACATCAGCATTAACATCCTTCTCGGCTGTGCTTCCTTATGGGCACCTCTGACAATTTTCCCATCATTCCCATACAATTTCACAGTAATCTTTAATAACACAGGAAAGCTATCAGTCACAAACCACATGCTGTACCAGGGAAGGTCCTACAATCTAGCAACACCTCCGTACATTTTTTTCTGAGTGGATACCAGGGTGGATTCAGGTTTATTTCCCAACAATTTTCCATGGGAACCTAAAACTAAATGGGGCTTTTCTGTAGGCAGAGAAGGTTCCCAGTAACAAAAATAACTGATATGGACCCGGTAAGTATCGTAACTGTCTACAGAGAAGCTAATCCACACGATGTGAGAAGCAGTGCAAACACGGGGACTTATTTCTGGCTACTAAGTTTAACATTTAATTTTTCTTATTGACAAGCACTGGATTTGAGGCAGGGGAACATAATTTACATGGTTTATTTAGAATGGACAGTAAAAGTGGGAGTGGAAGACAAATGTAAAGCAGAAGGACACCGAGAGTTTAAACAAGAAATTATACTGTGGCAAATCAAGTTTAACCCCCCCCCCCCATCTTAAATACTTTTTGGTGAGTTTGTATAGATTTGCACTTTATGTGATTTTAGATTATAAGCCTCTATGCAAAGTTATGATAGAAATTGAATTTTAAAAAATAGCTTCCAAATTTAAGGGACCGCACAGCAGCAAAACAGCAATTATAATCAGGCATCGTTGAGTCAGGAATTAGAATGATTAAGGTTAAAATTTAATAATCTGTCAGTCCAATAAATTGAGGTTGCTGTCTGGGTATAGGTATGTAATTATTTTTTAGATCAAAGCAATTTAACTTATGAGCTAGACCATTAATTCAGACTATTCAAGTAAAGTGTTTTTAATCTAAATTAATTTAGGGCTAAGTTTTTTTTTCTCAACCACAATTTGATGCTCATCAATGAGAAACTGCAAACTGAATAATGAAGGAACTGTCATTAACAAACAAGCAATCAAATCGCTACTTAACCAAAGAGGACAAACAAGATGGGAAGTGAAAAGGATACCATCCATCCATCCATTTTCCAAACCGCTTATCCAACTGGGTTGCGGGGGGTCCGGAGCCTATCCCGGATTCAATGGGCACGAGGCAGGGAACAACCCAGGATGGGGGGCCAGCCCATCGCAGGGCACACTCACATACCATTCACTCA
>JAODJX010000049.1:9863825-9874149 GCA_026776945.1 Isichthys henryi | reverse complement strand
CATAGTTTTGACGCCTTCAGTGAGAATCTACCAATGTAAATGGTCATGAAAATAAAGACAACACATTGAATGAGAAGATGTGTCCAAAGTTTTGGCCTGTACTGTAAGTGGTGCAAATGTTTCAACAGTTACTTAATAGTGGAGGTAGTCACTCTGCTACTACCTTGAAGAGTTTGCCTTCTGGGATAGCAGGGACTGTCTCCTCAGTGTAGGTCATATTGTGGTCCTCAAAGAATTGCTTGATACCCATCTCAGAAATTTCCACCCCTACCACAGAATGGCCCATATCTGCAAGCCTGGTGAGAGACAGGTAAGAGACGGTTACTTACCCTGCTTGAGTGTTTATTTATGAAATCTCAAATACATATTTCCTGGGTTATTTGTGGGAATTACCTACCATTTCATGTCGACGGCCTTTCCACAGAGAGGAAAGAAAAACCGGACCCCTGTTCGGCCACAAAGAACCCTGTCAATGTATTCTTGCAGAATCCTACAAAGAGAGGAAATCTACTGAAGCACTACAGCAAAGTACACTGTATGGAGCTTTTGTTCAGCCATGTTAAGTTTTGATCATATACACTGCCAAGTTTTTTTGGGAGGGGGGGGTTATATATATACTGTATGAGGTATGGCGTGGTAATTTCTGTTGCATGTCTTCTTTTATCTGTGTAAAGTGCTTTGGTCAACCATTTTGGTTACAATACGCCATAGAAATAAACTGGTAACTTATTCTACTTGTGAACATGAAAATTATGGAATCCGATTCTTCCGGTCTGCCAGCGTTCCTCCCACTCGCTGATGGCCACCACTCTGTCCTTCTGAACACTCATGTTCTCTTCAAAGCACAGCAGAATAGATGCTTTCCTAAGAGGACCATTAGAAGTTTAAAAATATCAGTTAATAGCAAACACTAAAATATAGGCTGTGCAGCCTACTAGGTATGCTGTTATACTTAAGAGGAACCAAAAGCTACTGTACAGGTATAGTTAAAAGGGTGCAGGACTTTGGTACGTTATATTTGCAGGGATCGGCAGTTATGTTTTGTATAGGTAACACTTCAATTGACAGTGTAAAATCATTAGTGTCACCAACTTCGGTCAACTGGCTGCAGTGAGATTTTCTGTTTGAGACAAGTCTGCACACATGTATGTAAGAGTTTTAATAATTTGTCGTAGTCTGTAGCAGTGGTTCTCAACCTTTTTTGTACCAAAACACAATTTTTATCATGTCAGCTGAGTCGCGACCCTATATCAAGTATAGGTATAAATTAGAGCTATGATCAAACACGCAGGGCACTATGAAATTCACGCCAAACAATGCCTATCGCGCAAATCCGACTGCATGTGACAGTGAATTTTAAACTAAGCATCTGTGGTTTTTCTTCTTGGATTGGGTAAGTGCTCATTTTTTACACTAAGCAGCTGCAGCCGTTGACCCGTTCATACAGGTTAATTCTAGGATTGGGGCTGGGGAAATCTGATAGTGGATCAGCATAGGAGCTTCCTGGTTTTAAAATGCTTACATTTCCAACTCTGCCTCGCGACCCTTTCAGGACGTTCCGCGACGCATGGGTTCAGAATCGTTGGTCTGCAGGGTTTGCAAACTGCCCCAACGATTCTGATGCAGCTAATTTTAAGTCTATAATGGAATAATATAGATATGTCGGAAGATTTCTTGTCTGAGCGTGGAAGTATGAAAACTTGAGTGTCACGCCAGACGCGGGAGAGTTGGCAATCCCGAATTACACAGAACAAAATGTTAATTTTAAACTTTGCATTATTCAATAATACGTTTCATGAATTATCTTTTACCCACGGGTTTTCAGTACAATATATCAAGATTACTATTCGAAGAAAATCTTATGTGTACCACATTCAAGTCAGATTTGTTTCTGTGTTACAAGATTCATATACGAACATTACACACATAGCGTTCTATTTTAGGAATATCGTAACTGTAAATAATTGTTAAAAGTAAGAGATATCAAAGTAACCATGTACCTTTACGGAAAACAAAGTCCGCCGTATTCCCCAGTACAGGAATTATGGGATAAGAGCGTGCGCGGTACGAGAGGCGGGACTCATTTTCGCTTCTCTCATTGGCTGGGATTAAAATCCTCTCCTTCGACGTCATTCCGCGCCGGCAGCGACTGTCCGAGTGAATTCTTCAGTGACAGTTTTTAGTTAAGTAGACGTATCTAACACCACTGCAAAAAAGTGCATGCTCCAGAAATACAAGTCCAAACCGGTTGGTTGTATATGTTGTTATAGCTATAATTTAGCCACTCTCACAGTGCGTAACCTTGAGAAATGCAGTATTTTAATACAACGGATTTTCTGTATGAAAAAGCCGCCATATCACGCCAGCATAATCAGAAGAGTGGTCATCTATTATCGGAGTGAATGATTTGGAAGTAAAATTTCAGTTTAAGTATTTTATCACTTTTATTCAGAAAATAATGTAATTTGAATCTCATGTACAGCTTCGGATAACTTTCTGAAAGATAAGCTAAAAAAAAAACAATTTGCCACTGGGGGTACAAGTACACACGCTGTTAATAACCAGTACACTACCGTTATAAGATCCATTCCCCACAATCTTATTTTAGTTCCTAAAACATGTCCAGTACATATAGGACAACAATACGCAATACTTAAACCAGTATTTCCCAGCCCGGTCCTCGAGGACCCCCAGACAGTCCACATTTTTGTTCCCCCTCAGCACTCTGCCAGACAGTCCACATTTTTGCTCCCTCACTGCTGGGAGGTCCCCAAGGATCAGTGTGAGAAACAATGACTTAGATAAAACTGTACCCAACTTTATTAGCTCCAGTTACACTCCATTTGAATGACACACAATGTCATCGCAATTTATTGCATTGCAACTTGCACATACGACCCAACAACTGGATAACTCTGTTTCTAGCCTGAGGCGAAAGCATCACTCACTGTTTTGACAGATACATTTGTCAAACGAGAACTGCAAATATCTCGACTACAAGAGAGATGAAAATGCATAACTGATCAGGTGCAACAGTACATCGCCCCCTTGCTGCAGAGGCACATAAATAAGGTGTAAATTACATTTCACAGAGAGAGACAATAGATTACCAAAGGGAAACTGGTATCTCTCCCATCAACACAGACATTTTACATGCCTAAGTGAACATTTTAGAAACTTGGAAAATACTGTGGGATTAGAAAGTCTTTATCAAGAATTATATTTTCTTGAATGTATCAGATTCCTTAATATTGTCACTGGCCAAAGGTAAGAATGGAACTGTGCTTTAGTGGGTAATCTATAGAAATAAAAACATTTTAACAACAAAACAAAAACATTCATAATTAAAATAAGTACAGTTACAGAACACATAACAGAAACCTTCTTTGGCTGTCAGTAGTGATTACCGGTAATAATCACTGTGAAATAGTTTTTTCCCCACTTACTAATGGCTAGAAAACAAAGCTCAACTGCTCTATTTACCCAGCAGCGTGAGAGCAGCTTTGATTGGCTAGCGATGTATGGCGTTCTCCAATGAGAAGCCCTCATTTCACCCCAGCCCTAGACTCAGCCCCTCTGAGGCTGTTCACCTGACCCCTCTTCCACACGGATGGGATCTTCAGTGGGAGGGGAAAAAAAGAAAGAAAAAAAAAGCACCAATCAGTGGACAGAGATCTCCATGGCAACAAATTGAACACCGAATAACCATGGAATAAGGCGATGGGTGATACCGTGGGTGGAGAGGATGGGACAAGGTGCCGGCCCAGGAATGACAGCAACCGCCTCCAAATCAGTCCGCTGCCCAGGAACATGAAGCCTGTCACCAGCCAGAAAACACGAGGGTCCTACAGACAGAGTAAAAGATAAAGGTTACTCTCTATCCAATCTGCCGCTTTCTGTTTTCTGTATGTGATACGGCAGTGAACTTGGAATAGTCCAAATCATACAGAAGACAGTGTGATGTTGCCATTAAAACTTGACTGTGAACTTGATTGAGCATATGTAAATTAGCTGGTCTAAATTATTTTTGCAAGTACAAATACTTTTGAAGTCCTAGAAATAGACATTACAGAAAATGGGAGTAAATCCAGCGGACCCCCCTTTCCCCAAAGCCTTGCCCACGACGGCGTGAATATTGCACATACCTCTTCAAAGGAAGACTCGAGGTTCATACCAAAGGCCACCCCGATTAGGCCGAAGAGGGAGAGCGAGAAGGTGCCCATGGTGAGCTGGAGGTTCAGACGCATCATTACGTTCCGGTGACTTTTTTTTGTCAAGAAGAGAAATCCAGAAGTTATGAAACATTAGACCTATGAAAAAGTGTGAGGCAGTGCAAGCCTTCAACACCAGTGTTTGTCAACCCAGCCCTCAGGGGACTCCCAAACAGTCCACATTTATGCTCCCTTCCTGCTCCCTGCGCACCTGAACCAAACAATCAAGAATACAAAATAACTGATACAAGTGCACTGGGAGCAAAAATGTAGACCGTTGGGAGGTCCTCAAGAAATGGGATGAGAAACACTGCACTACACCAATGTTCTCACTCAGTCTTTATGCTTTCTGTAATTATACATCAATGCAGACATTTACGAATGTAATTTCATTATCCTGTGATTGCGAATGACGCAGCTCAAAAATGTAAAGGCAAAAATGGGGAAGAGACCTATCCAGGTTGATGAAGATGACACTTTCGCAGTCATCGATGAGCCCCTTCAGCTCTCGCGTCTTGTTGCCCAGATCCTCCGCTTGCATAAAGTAGTTCTCCAGAAGCAGCTCCATCTCTTCAGCATGGTCAATGCCTTGGCTGCTCTCCTCACTGCCTCCAGAGGGACAGGCGAGGGAGTTACTCAAAGAGTCAAACACAGTATGTGTACACTTGCTACCCAGATAAACAGCTTTAAACATTTCTTTGGACTGTCTAAGACTTTTTAACAGTACTGTATTTTATCAGAATGTGTGTTTCTCCGTGAATATTAGACACACATTAATGCATGTACATTGAACTAGGGCACACCTTAAAAAAAAGTGTCATAAAGTGTCACCTACAACACCTGGGGGTCCGTCCACTTGGTCAGACAGAGCTCCTCAATGAGCTCATCCTCGTCCAGGATCTTGAGCAGACACTCCTTGAAGACTTTGATGTCCGTCTCCAGCTCTGACAGGCTGGGGCAGAGAGGTGGCAGTCAGACCACACGCCCAATTATCAACGTCAGCCTCACACACAAAGCACACAATGCTGGAGTGGACATGAGCACATGTTTACCTTTTGCTGTTCTGCAAGAGTACGTGCAGCTGGCTGCGATCTGCAGAGAGAAGCTTCGGATCCACCAGGGACTCAAGCGTGTCCAGGATAAGTGGCTGTACCTCATTCAGCCGGGTCTGCAGGTTACTCAGCTGCGGATAGGAAGAACCATTATCCTTCTCCTGACATCAAGCACAATCCTTGATAATAAAGATCTTAATTGTGTTTATTTACACATAAGCTCTGAAACTACAGCAAACTGAAAAGCATAAAAGCACATTTCTGTGTAGAAAGTCTGAGATGAACCACCTGAAGCTAAGCAGGTTTGGGCCGGTTCAGTTTTAGAGCGGGGAGACCAACTAGGAAAGCTGTGCAGCTGATGGAAGAGGTGTTGGTGTGGCCAATAGCGGAGCCCATCCTGCGGTCTGTGTGGATTCCAGTGCGGAGACAGAGACACTATGCTGTAAAAATGGTGCCTTTGGATGAGGTGTAAAACAGCTCCTGACTCTCTGAGGTCATAAAAGACCCCTGGGCATCTTTCTAAAGAGTAGGGGTGGTACCCCAGTATCCTGGCTGAAATTGTGCACTGTGGTCCTATCAAATCTGGCCTCCTAATCAACGCCTGTATCTAATTGGTGAATCCTCTCCCGCCACTTCACCACCTTAGCTACTGTGTGGTGAACGTACTGGCTCAGAATGGCTGCCAGCACATCATCCAGGTAGGTGATACACAGGGGTTGTGGTTGAAGTGGACCCCCATTGCTTCTGTAAAGCTCTTTGGGTGTCTTGAAGAGCACCACATAAATAAATAAATCTATCTATATATATATATATCTATCATTCAAATACGAAAACCACCTGGTTGGAATTAGGTAAATAAGATGATGAGGGCCTCACTCGATGCTGTAGTATAGCTTCAATGACTCTGAATTCGAAAGGCAAAGAGTAGGTGGCCAGGGGTCCGTCTCCCGCCAGCTGCGGGGCCAACTCATACAGTAGCCAGCGTTCCAGCCCCAAGCCACGGAAGTCCAGGATCAGCAGGATTTGCGGCGTCACCACGGCCTTCAGAGACTATGGACCAGACAGATAGAATCAGCTGAAGATCACAATACACAGACGTGGCCAGTCACACACCACTCTGAAAATCACGCCCAGGTTGGAGCAGGGCTCCGGGGGGTATGTCCCACCTCCATGCGCATGATGATGAGGTTGTTCCTCCCAGTGATGCTGGTGGTGTGCTGAAACCGCAGGTCTCGTGCTTGCAGACCAAGGTCCTGGTACAGTTCTGTCTTTTTCTTTTCTGAAATACAGCCAGTGAGAGGATAATCGAATCTTTTGCAAAGGCTCTGTGTAGCCTACCGTATGCAAAATATTAAAGTTTGATTCCAAGGCCATTTACGTGACAATTTAAAATGGTGTATAAGTAAATTTTGGTGACAATAACACAAAAATTGACCTCCACACACCAAATGAAGTCACATTCCCTTCCGTGTCAAATTTCATCTGCAATCAAAAAGAAAGACAATGTGGACACAGTCATCAAGTTTAATAAAAAAAATAATTTCTATGTGCGAGATTACAGCCATCTTGCAATTGGCAGCCAGATATATGGGGGGGGGTATCAATTAGCCTATATGTCTTTGGACTACAGCAGAAAGTCCACACAACACAAGAAGAACACACAGGACAGTGGTGAGGTTTAAATCCCCAACAATGGAAACATGAGACAACGGTGGTGCTCAGTCAAACATGTGTAAATAATATATATGAAGCCAATATAAGGTTCATTGAGACTTACAACTGAAAACACGGGTACCACGCTTGACAGGGCAGCCTGTGACGTCTCCATTACTCTATGGCGACAGAAGACAACTGACAAAAGAAAAACAGAATGTGCTTTTAAAAACAGAATAACATTTCTTCATACAACAGGCAAACCGCCATAATACCTCTACATGACACGATTTTTAGAGAGGCGACCTCCAGTTAAACAGGCGCCTAGAACCCAATCACCAAGCATGGGAGACTGTGAAATTCCAGCATGAATAGCATGAAGCATGCCGTATTAATCCAGACAGACATACTGTTGGGACTCGACCTCCGCCAATGGCAGCCCCGGTGAGAGACCCAGTCTGTCCGCCGCCGCAAGAAGGCGAGGCTCCGAGTACATGGATGTCTACGGACGGAGCAAGGGGCGAGAAGTGCGGCGGAGACCACTACTCTTCGATCCAGTGTCCTCCATAGACAACTCCGAGAGAGCAGCCTGGAGCACACTTCCATTTGGAAAAACTGCTTGAATTAATCGATTCAACGGTCTTAACCCAAGTTCCTACGACTTTGTAAATTACGATTATCAAGAGCTGCAGCACCCCCTACACTTTTTAATAAAGAACCGCTCCGCGGCACGCGTTGACCCTGACCATAAGCAGTCAGCTGTTACGCAGACGTGACAGTATCACAACACGCCTGCCTTTTACTGCCAACCCGCCCGCTTAACAAGTCGGAGAGGCGAAGAGGACAGTTCAGGGCAATAGACCCCAGCCAGCACTTTCGGAAGACCGGCTAGCCGGTCACTGACTACCCGTACCCAACATGCACCGCGCGGGCCGATGAATTCCTTCATCATATAACTGTCCCCATGAAACGTTAAACATCAAAGAATAGTTCCGCCCTGTCACCGCTTATTTCTTTATTTTTTAGTCTCTGTTATATAAGAGATACAGTTAAAATAACATGGTATAATGTGCCTGATTCGTTATTTATTTATTCACTACGCGTAAAATTATATGTGCATATTTATAGCCGGCGTGTCATTAAACGTATTAGGTAGTTACGTCACCCATCGCTGGACTGTGAGTGCTAGTTCAGGTCATGGAGCCGCTTCGAGCCCGGAAGATCTCCTGCACCTGTTTCTAAAGTATTTCTCCCCCTCATATCGACATCCGATGTTGAGTATCGGAGACGCCAGCCCCGCCGACTCGTCCCGCTGCTAGCAGACCAGGTGCGGCATGTTCCAGAAGACCTCCTTCACCACCCTGATCGTCGGCGTGTTCGTCGTCTACGTGCTCCACACCTGCTGGGTCATGTACGGCATCGTGTACACCAAGCCGTGCGATCGACCCAGGGCCGAAGGCTGCATCGGCTCTTACGTCGCGGACAAGCCTCGCCTTCAGGTAGGTGATCGCGCTGTTGAACCGTTGTGATGGTGCATCAGTGTGGACTTCAATGCCTGTTGGCCATTTAAAACCCAATGCCGCTTTTTCGAGCCGCTCGCATCCGTATTATTCATAGATTAGGACTTGTTCAGTTGCTTTAGATGACAGCCTTTTCATAAAGAGAGCGATCGGAGAGCTTATTGAATTCACTTTGAATTACACAGCTAAGCATCTACACGACGCTGAAGCCGAATGGAAATGGCGGACAAAATCTCATTCTTAAGGTTGACGACTTTGATATCAATTCCAAGTTTGAGAGGTAAGCTTGTTTGGCATTCGTCAGCCTCCCACGTGGAAGAGAGCCTCGAGGTGTGCGAGGATAGACCACAAATGTTTAGGACTACAGACCAACCTTTTATCTATACAAACTTTAGAAAAACCGACGTCGAGCTGTCACTGGTTTCAAATGAAGTCTGGCGGTTTCTTCGATTAAGTAGTTTGTTTAATGCATAAAAATATTTTAAAAGTGTTCAGTATATGCATGCAGTGTAGGTGTTTCTGTGCCACAGTTGACAGCTGAATGCGTTTCTGTAGAAATATTCTGACAAAAGGTACTTAAGTATCATTTTTGCACTCACAGCCTGTTGTTGCTGTTCTGTATTTAAAGGAAAATTAACGTGTCCCTACCAAAGAAAACACGAAATAACGGGACTCTGTACACGCTGGTATTCGTGCACCAGGCAGGCGTGTCGCCCTGGCAGGACAGTCGGCAGGTGCACCATTTGAGTCAGCTCACCACCTACATGCTTCCCAAACCCCCTGAGGTCAGCCTTATCTCTGGGCAGGAGGACCAGCAGGTGAGTTGGCTTCTGTCCCAATATCTCCCAAGCCTGGTTTCTGAACAAGTTTTGTCTATCTAACCCAGGAGACAATAAAATCTGCTGACTGGGGAGTGGGGGTTCTCCTGTGTTAAAATATGCCAACCAATGGGAATTCAGGCTCTGGGGGAGGGGGTGGGGCTAGGTGTCAATTGTGCAGTGCAGATTCAGTTGTATTTTGCATAAGTACCAATTGGTGAACATGGTGTCTTAGTTCTGTTATTCGGGTGATTGTTCCATCATCCACCTTAAAATCCGATTCCTTCACCTGTAACTCCAGCCACCGGAGCAGCAGAAACGGGGCAGTGATGGTCCCACGAACAAGCCCGTGTCGCACTGGCGGTCTCGCCTCACCCTGAACATCGTGTCTGAGGACTTCATATTTGACAGGGAGGCCATTCCCAGTGATGTGCATCGCTACATGAGAGTGTAGGACCCCTGCGCAGTAACCGCCATGTCAGCCTGAAAGCCCGGTTTGCTACGGGTTCTCACCCATGCTGATTGTTTTGTAGGATCCAGAACGGAAAGAAGATGGTCTATCTCCCACTTTTATTTGTAGATGAGCTTAGTAATAGAGTGAAGGACTTAATGGTAAGTTCTGTTCAGTTCGTATTTATGTAGTATGTTATGTACCTTTATCTGGCATATGAATGAATGCTACCCAGACGGTGCCATAAAGTGGGGGACAGACAGTACAGGATTCTAGCAGCTCTTAAAATTTGGAAGATAATTAGTCTGGGTTGGGGGCCCAAAATATGCTTTCATGGGGCCCGAAATCTCTAACGACACCCCTGGTGCCACCAGTTCAGCATTTTTTACCAAAGAATACGTTTATTGTATATTCACCAAAAGTATAGCAAGAAGGATTGTGGATAGAGAATCTGTTCACTCATTGCTCATATTAGCTAGTTTTCACGATGGCTGTATTTACTTCACACTGTAAGCAGAGTATTGTCCATAAAATTATTTTGCTATATCCATCCATCCATCCATCCATCCATCATCTGCCGCTTGGTCCGGGATCGGGTCGCGGGGGCAGTAGCCTCAGC
>JAODJX010000049.1:9853164-9863725 GCA_026776945.1 Isichthys henryi | reverse complement strand
CAACATAGCTCCTGGGATCACTGTAACACGCAAACCCCTCCACCACGATAAGGTGTCGGCTCCAGGAGGGGATTTTGCTATATAGTATTGGTTTATAGTATAGTTTTCAAAAGCGTCCTGAATGAAATAGCACTGCATGAATGTTTGTCAAACTTACTGGTCGTCCACTTTGTGTGTGTGTTGGGCTCAGAGGCCCTTGTGAGTGAATGAGTACCATGCTGTACAAGTAGTTTGAAGTGGACAGAAGACTGATGAGGTCACATGACTCTGTTGCAGGAAATCAACAGTAGCACCATTGAACTCCCGCTCACCATATCGTACGACACCATTTCCCTGGGAAAACTGCGCTTCTGGATCCACATGCAGGATGCGGTCTACTCCCTGCAGCAGTTTGGTAAAGCTCACGTTGCTTCAGTTGAGCCGCTATATGTGAACGCAGGCTGTGTTTCGCCTGCAGGGCTTGGTGGGAGATGTTAGACCTTGCAGGAGATGATCATACTGGTTGTAGTTAAGCATTAATGAGCATCTCTGTGGTGATGCCTTTGCTAGGGGATTATGGCTGAAGCAGAGGTAGGTCTGGCAAAGACTAATGGAAACGTTACATGGGACTTTGCAGTACTGAAGTTCTCGCTTCCTCTACTAGGGTTCACTGAAAAAGACGCAGATGAAATCAAGGGGATTTTCGTGGACACAAACCTGTACTTCTTAGCACTGACGTTCTTTGTGGCTGCGTTCCATGTGAGTGATTTCGGTTTCTCCCTCGGTGAAACTTTCATGATGGCCGACACACATCAGCGTCTTGTTTTTGTTTTTTTGCTAGTTAATTTCTGAAATCCAGCACAGCGATACAGGCAGAGCTTTTGCTCTGCTTCAAAAATAATTTGAAACATCCTCCTCGTTTTTTTGGCTTGCAGCTCCTCTTCGACTTCCTGGCTTTCAAAAATGACATCAGCTTTTGGAAGAAGAAGAAGAGCATGGTGGGCATGTCCAGCAAAGCAGGTGGGGTGAGGTGGGGGCCGCAGGAACACTTGGGGGACGAACTCTGGCACGGCCACCTTGGAAACAGACTTTTTGAAAATCTATTTCCTAAAGCCGGGAAGAGCCAGTTTAATTTTGGAAATGTATTGGAGATTTGCGACTTGAAATTTAATTATATTCCAACCACAGAAAACACAGGAAGAGCCGTGTATGGGCAGTGGTTACATTTAAGGCTGGGATTTAGTTGGTAATCATGATTTATTATATGTGCCCTTCCTCTGTGTGATTCGTTGCAATTCACTGCACGCATTAGTGGTTATTTAAGCTGATATTTGATTTGGCTGGCAGATTTAATACTAAAGTCTTACTTTAATAATTGTTTTGCTTTTGTTTCAGTTCTCTGGCGATGCTTCAGCACCATTGTGATATTTCTGTACCTGCTGGATGAACAGACGAGCCTGCTGGTTCTCATCCCTGCTGGTGTAGGCTCCATCATTGAGGTACACCTCTGGCACCTCTTGTTCTTCGTTTGATAACCATCTGTTGTCATTTTGTCTGAATGAGCCCATTTGTCATGCCTGAGGTCCCTGGGTGGACTGCACTGCTTAAATTCTCTTGTCCCCAGGTTTGGAAGGTGAAGAAAGCCTTCAAGATACAGGTTTTTTGGAACGGAATAAAGCCCTGCTTCCTGGTGAGTGTAAAATTCAGGAGCCTGTTGGCTGTTGGGACAACCTCACTGCCCCAACACCAGAGATGCTGCCTCAGGGTGGACGTAAACACATATCCTTCTGGGAAATAAGGAGTGAAACATGTATGCTGGGAGACTTGAACCATAATAAGTCGTCTTTTCATAGTTTGGGAAGCTGGATGAGTCGGAAAAGCGGACAGAAGAGTATGATGCTCAGGTGAGGGGAAAAATAACTCAAAAGCTCATAGCCTCACAAAATCAGCAGTAACTTCCCATAAACACATGCACCATTTTTTTTGCTTATTATTATTATTATTATTATTATTGAAGCCTGTGGCGCCTGATGACAGTGACTGGTGATGACATCATCCTTTTCCCGTCTTCTCATTGGCAGGCGATGAAGTACCTCTCGTATCTCTTGTACCCTTTGTGTATCGGGGGAGCCGCTTACGCCTTGATATACGTCAAGTACAAAAGGTAAAATTACGTATTGATGTCTGCCTTTCGTCTGTGTTTTATAACATTGTTATAACATTTATAACATTGTGTTTTATAACATTGACATTGTTTTCCATCCATCCATTCACTGGACCCTGTTCCAGGCGGCATAGAGGAGACCCCTGACAGTAATCTTTTTTTTTTTTTTGTAACAGTTGGTATTCCTGGTTGATCAACAGTCTTGTCAACGGTGAGGCCAAATTTCCATAACATGCAAAATGTCGCCTAGCGATTCAGTGAGCGGTGATGGATTCCGGTGATCTGCTGGCGCCATGGTAACATCCTGCTTCCTGTTCACAGGGGTTTATGCCTTTGGGTTTCTCTTCATGCTTCCCCAACTTTTCGTCAATTACAAGGTCTGAGCCGCAGATCCCCTAAGTCGCCTGAACATCACACCCCTGCACTGCACTTCTTTACCTTGATGGTATTTATGGTCTTACTGTGTTTTCAGCTAAAATCGGTGGCACATTTACCATGGAAGGCGTTCATGTATAAGGTGAGTGTATGTGACGTTCGGCCTTTTCTTACATAGTTTAATGCCATGAAAGATGGATAGAATTCCTTACCCTTCCGATGATGATAGGGGATGTCGCTTGGTTCCCTCTGTTTCCCAGGCGTTCAACACCTTCATCGACGATGTCTTCGCCTTCATCATCACCATGCCCACATCGCACCGGCTAGCCTGCTTCCGGGATGATGTAGTGTTCCTCATCTATCTGTATCAGCGATGGTAAGCAACAGCGATAATCCAGGCCAATATCAAAGATCAGATGAATTGAGTTTCCCGCATCCACCAGGAAAGATAGTAAGCTTCCGTCACACGCTAAAGTAAGTGGCTTGAAACTGCAAACTAGCACGACGTCAGCCCTATGGAAACTCTTTACAATGGAAACTCAAAGTAGCCCAGCAGGTACTTGCGATGTTTGCAACGCCATCCTTACAAGAGGATGTAGCAGCAGAGTGTCGTTCTGTTATACAATGAAAGACACATAAGGAAACATCGTAAGGAAGAATGCTATGAAGTTACGAGGTTACGCAGACGGAGATTGCAGACGTCTACTGTATGTGTATTTAAACATTTAACAAAAGATTGGATTGGGATTTGGAATCGACATACGGTCAGCCCTGCTACAACGCTTGATATCACACCGTGAATCTAATGTGATTGTTTTGGGCTTGGATACTAATATATCAATGCAGAATCACATTTGTATTTGCGTGATTTTCCAATAAGCGGAAAAAATCAGAAAAACAGCTATCGCAGTCGAAAGACAGTGATGTCCAATACGTGAAGGAATCATTCTTTCGAACCGGTTCTTTTCAGTGAATCAGTCAAACTGGTTTTCATCTATTCTTCTTAAGTATCACGTACAGCACAGCACTGAATAGATACTATGATCAAAAGATAATTTACCATCATTTTTGACATAGCTTTTAAAGGTACCATGGAATGAGAATGAATTAGGATATATAGCTGAAGAAGGAGAGTTCGGTACATGCCGTGAATTTCAAACACCATTGTTCCCTTTTTCAAATATAAAGCCCACATACGTGAAAGGTGGCGGTAAAACTAATCCAGAAATTCTAGATTGTTATGTAACAATCTTAACTACGAAATTACAGCCTGAGCACATGAAGTCTGTTGGCATTTTAAGCCTTAGATGAGGCCAATTCCCTGTTTTAGGTTTACGCATAACTTACTTGCGTAAAATGATGTAAGGAGATGCTCCTTCTCTTTGCTGCACTACCACAGAGAGGCCACCATTTTTGCATTTTTGCTTTGCATAGACTGTGGCCATGTTGCCTTCAGTGCCCCTCCGCACACCGTTATCCGTTGTATTCGTGCAGTGCTCGTGCCCGGCCACATGGTGGCTGTGACTCACTGTTTTCGACTCTCAGCCATTAACAAGTTTATGTTCAGCACATTAGACTGAAGTAGTTACTAGGCAGTTCTCACGAGACCCAAAGATATTTAAGACGTAATTTATTCATGTATTATTTCTTATGCATATGATTACATTATTGGCCATTGGCACCACTTTTTTAACATTAATTTTATCTGGCCTAAGTTACTAAGTTTTGGAGTTGCATTCCCCTAACCCTGTTTCTTCCATTGGATATGTGCATTTTAATATGCGATTTTTGTGAATGCGAGGTTTTTCCAGAAATGCATTAGTCGCATTGTAGCAGGACTATAGATACATATTGAATGGATCGGATCAGGACATCCCTTGTAAGTTCGTGTCCATAAGGTTATCAAAGAGGAGATGACCTCCCTCACCACGTACTTCCTGTATGTCTTCCTTGGGTTAAGAGAGCTGGAGGAAATGTGACATTTGCAAACTATTCTGTAGATCACAAATATCGTAAAAGAATATACTGGTTTGGGTGGAAGAGTCCAGAGGGGAAAATATTTCTGTTTAGTCCGTAGAGCATTAAAGGCAAAAGAAGTTCTGAGGATTTTTTTTTTAATAGAACATCCTTCAGCATCTTTGATTAATTTTTAATAGGTGCTAATGTAATGTATATCACTGTTAAAATAGACATCGGAGACTCACTTGTATTGTAAAACAAGATGGTCGCTTGATGCCCTGTCATTACAGCCGACATCCTTCTTCTTTCCCAAAGGCTGTACCCTGTAGATAAGAGCAGAGTCAATGAATACGGGGTGTCCTATGACGAGAAGCCACCAGCGAAGGAGCACGAGGACTGAAAGGTCAAGAAATCAAACAAAATATTTGGCGCCCAGTAGCCCACAGGGAGGCAGCATCAGACGCCGGCAGGACAATGTGAGCACATGTGTGGCTGACTCACCACTGCTAACGCATCCAATCAGATTTCTGCCTTCTGCCCCCCCCCCCGTCCTGACACACGTGTGCGCACACACACACACACACACACACACACACACACACACACACCACACGTACATACACTTTCCCCTCCATCAGCATATGCATGGGGGCGCTAGCGCTCTCGCCAGCTCAGTATCGCTTTGCTCAGGACTGACTGCTTGCAGCAAGCTTGGCCGTGGCCTGCAGAAGCATGAGTCCGTTTCTGGCTGCATTTGCTCGACTCCCCCAGCGTGAGGCGCTCATCAGTGAGCGCACTTCCTTCTCGAGTTCTCGGATGAGCTTCCCTCACCTGCTCTGTGGGAATGATTCCATGTCCTTGTGTGTTTTTATTTTTTTCCGATTTACGGTTATTTCTTTGCTTTGACCATTTTAAAAAGGAATTGTGTGCCAAACCCATTCTGGGACATGTGATAACCATTGTTTCATGGTTGCTTTGAGTACATGTTATTGAAGGTGAGTTATGCAGAACCTACCACTGACCATTTCCAGTCATTCCTTGGCTGGTAGCTAATACTTTGGTGTTGCTGAGAAAGCCAGGAACATGGCAACATGACGACGACTACAAAAACAAAGATGGCGTTATTGAAGTTTTTCAAGGACCATTCTACTGAAAATTCCAATAGTCCCTTGTCTGTAATTAATTCATGTGTGTTTAAATTTAGCTTTTTACATACTGTAATTTTCCTGGAAAATAAAACATTGTGTTGTATACAAAGGGCTGAGAAGTCGCTCGTCTGTGTTCGGATGGTCAGAAAGCAGCCAAGTTCACAAAGGGCTATGGAAATCAGTGACGCAGGAGAGCCGATGGGCAGCAGTTTGCATCTTATTAATAGGACAGTGAGTTTCCCCTTTCAGTCGAACCCAAAGTGAACGGCTACAAAAAGCACTGCCCAGTCTACTCTGTAGTGGCACCTGGAAGTCACTGATCTCTGCGGGCACGGACGTTAAAACAGGATGTGTTTCACTGTGAGTATCTACTACCTTAAATTCAACAAGTTATCCAACTAAGAATGAAATCCTGCTGTCTGAAACAGGCCCCTGTAAAGGAGCAAGAAAATAAATATTTGATTAAGAATGTAAAAATAAATGCACTTTTTTCAATGGATCTCAGTTCGTTTAAGGTCAAGATTTCCCTCCAAGCCCATATCACCAGTATGCTTACACATTTTCTTCAGTTTTCAGCAGTCTGCAAAAAGAGCTGCCATTTCTTGTTAAACTGCTTTGACAGGCAATCACACGACAGCTCTTTCTCATTTTAGGTGTGTTTTTTCATAGCACTCAAGCTGAACACTAATGCTGCCACAGTCTTTTTGCCATTCGGTGGGTGTAACTAGCCTGCTGTGACATCATGTGCATACCACCCATATTTAAATACACTCAGCCTGGGGTGTGTTTCCTGTTGTTTTCTTGCTCTTGCCAGGTGCCTGTCTGGTTCTGACTGGTTTCAGTGTGACAACTACAACAGAGGTTAGCATTAACGATGCATCATACTATGTGAGTTAAAACTAACTAACATCCGAGGTACGGCTGTTTCCCAAAACCGTCATACTTTGGTAGCACCACAGTAGTTTAAACTATGTTGGTTTGAACCACAATAGTTTGAACTGCAATGGTTCCTGAGGTGATTGGTCTGACCTTCACGCTGCGTTGCATGCAAAAACTCACAAGCTTCGTAATATTTCTAAATACAAGTTATGCTGATATTACATTATTAATTTAGTGTCAGTCATATAGCAGCAATAATATTAAAAACTCAAAAATAGCAATAGCGTCACAGCAACATGATACTTGTATGATGCTGCTCGCTAATCATCACCTCTCTTCTTAACCTAACTTCCACTATTCTTTCCCATAACTTCAGGCTGTGGTTCACCAGCTTTATCCCTCTTTAGTTACTACAGCAGTAGATCTCCCTTATTCTTGAAAATTGGTACCCTTTCACTTCATCTCCACTCCTCAGGCAGTTGGTGTGAAAGAGCAGGATGCAGAAGACAGGATTGAAAGGGAAACAGAAGCGGAAAGTAGAAGGAGAGAAAGATGAAGTGAGAGCAGCTACGTTATATGGGATGGAGATGGTGGCAGAGTTAAAGATGTTAAGACTTGCGATGGGAGGGATGAGGACAGACAGTATTTGCAATGAGGATATTAGAGGGACGGCTCCGGTTGGACAGTTTGGAGACAAAGCCAGAGAGGCGAGACGCGTCGGTTTGGACATGTTGTACAGAGGAGGGATGTGGGGAAGGTGAGGCGAAGGATACTGAGGATGGAGCTGCCAGGCAAGAAGAAAAGGGGAAGCTCTAAGAGGAGGTTTATGGATGTGGTGAGAGAGGACATGCAGATGTTTGCTGTGAAACTGGCATTCCATGCCAAAATGTCCTGAGTCATCATGAAGGGCAGATTTCACAGTCGTGAAATTTCTCCGGCAACACTAGTTCCTCAGTGGAACTTAGCTGGTTGTCCTTCACAACCAGCCATTTCCACTCCTTCAAAAACAGCCACTCACGCTTCCTCCTTTGACCCCACACTTCTTGGCTAAGTTTGGTGTCCCTAGATATATGATACAGCACACGCCCAATGTCAGGGTCATTCTTCTTACTTGATCTCTTGCCTTGAGATTGCTGGGAGGACATAGGAACATAAGAAATTTACAAGTGAGAGGAGACCATTCGGCCCATCAAGCTCTTTGGGGAGAACTTAACTAATAGCTCAGAGATGTTAAAATCTTATCTTGCTCTGATTTAAAGGAACCCAGGGTTTTAGCTTGCGCTACACTAGCAGGAAGACTATTCCATACTCTATACGCTGTGTAAAGAAATACTTCCTCAAATTCGTTTTAAAATGTTCTCCCGCTAATTTCCACTTATAGCCAGGTACCTCAATTCCTTTCTCAGTAACTGACATCACTTCCAACTCCAAGAAACTGGTCACGTTTTACTGCAGAGGTGCAAGAAACCCGTGTCACCTCACACATCCTGAGTTCTGCCAGAGGAACATCTACACATTCTGTGGCCCCACCAGGGTTTTCATGTTCCACTCCCTCTCTGCGTCTGTGAAGAAACAGACATCACACATGTGAAAGGGGATCAGTATTGGCACGACGCCCTCCCCTCCTACACCGCATGTCAAAGTCAAACATTGAGAGCTGGGACACTCACGCTCACCACAGGATTGTTATCTGTCTGGACTGAGAACCTGCGTCTGTTCAGGTAATCATAGAAATTTTCGGTAACTGCCCATTTAAGGGATGGAAACTCCAATTGATGTGCAGGGTATCATGTTTCAGCAGGGCTCAGTCCAGCATATGCGATGACACGCTCTTGACTACCCTGAAGCTGAGCTTGCACTGCGCTAAGACCTCCCAGCGACGCTTCAATTTGTAGCATGAAAGGCAAGTTGTAGTCGGCATAGCCAAGCACTGCGGCTGTTCTCAGCCTCATCGTTTCAGCTGAATGGCAACTCATTAGCCCCTGGGCATTTCCTGTCTGCAGCATCTATCTATGATTGACTGGCCTTTTCCAACCTGCAACCATGCTAATCCTTTCTGGATCAGTACAGTTGCCCTCAGCAGATACTACATGGCCCAGTTACCTCAATTCCTTTCTCAGTAAGTGACAATTCTCAGGCTTCAGCCCATGCTCCCCTAACCTCTCAAACATCGACCGCAGCCATCTGAGATGCTCCTCAAACGTTCTGCGTTCTGAAGGCCCAAAGGGCATACAGTTGGCCTCAAATAAATCCACAGGTGTGATAAAGAGGAGCAGGAGTGAGACATGGAACAATTAACCAGTAAGAGAGGGTGCAGGACAGCAAGCAATCGGGTAGAACATTCAGCAAGCGCTGGCGAGAAAACGGGTAACAAGTAAAACTAACAATAATTAACATACATTGAAACAAGGGACCTTAATTACATACAGGGAATTAAACACTGGGAATAGAATGCAAGGATAATTAGACAGAACCAGAATGGAACAGAAGAGAAAACAGGCAGGGAAAACCTAGAACAGGAAAACTAATGTAGAAAATAAACACTGGGAAACGAAAACAAGAAATACAAACAGATGAGGGTGGCCCAAGACCAGCCTCACACCCATGACCAAGGGTTACCCCTCTCAGAGCCACACATTCAACCTGCTGAGCCATGCAGGAGTTTGGGGAAAGGAAAGAGCACAATAGGGCTGAAAGAGCAGAGACAGAGAGGAGAACAGGATGGCCAGTAACACCTGCTGGCCAAGCGGGGAGGAGATATAAAGGGCAGGGAGGGACAGGCGAGGCACTGGCAGGAGAGTCCCTACAAACATATAGTTACAAACGTCTGTGGGTATGTGAGTCACTAACCCCCCTTTGTGTCTAGGCCACCAAGGACCTACTGTACCAGAATGGACCTTATCTCAGGGCTTCCAGACATCTGGGCCATAAAACTTGCAATCTTAACCCTAGCATATGTGTGTGTGTGTGTGAGATCCTACATTAATGACTTTTCTGTTGAAACCTAATGGAAGATGGAAACGGATGTGGTTTCCTTACTGAGGTTTGATGCTTCTATGCTTGGCTATTAAATCATAATAAAATGTGAGGAGATGCAGTGGAAAATCACAGAGAACGCTGTCTGGGCAGAGCTGCATGCTTCGCTGTGTAGGGTAGGAAACTGCAAAGCTGATTTCGGCAAGTTTCTGAGTCTGAAAGAGGAACCTGCCTTGACTGTGAGTGCAAAGGAAAGAATTCTCAGAGTATAAAGGTCAAGCACTGTCACATAGTTGGTGAATCCTATGACCTGAGAGCCTGTAATGCCATGATAAGATTTGGTGCAGCAAGTAGCCAATAATACATTTCCTGCTTGCCATCTCCTAGACTGACTCTGTCATTTTTCCTCCAATTCTACAGTAGGTTCTGTTAAGGTTCAGACGTCCTTCCAAGCCCATTTAGACCACAGGTAGCAATAACAGTTTGGAAGATTGGTCTTCTTCATAGGAACAAGTCACCTTGTGGCTGTGAAGGAGTCACTTTGAGTGTGAGCAGCACCTACGACGAAGTATGAAGACTCTGCTGATTCTCCTGTTGCTTGGCTGGGTCAGTTCCGCAGGTACGTCACATTCCTTTGTCTAGAATTTAAATCCATTTATAAACACCAGTGTGGTTTTGTATTGTAGGCAATTGATACTTTAGAAACTTTACAGCTATGCAATGTAACCTGAAAACTCAGTGCACACTTGGAAATAATTTTTCATGGCTGTCAATTCACTGTAGTTCCAAAACTGACATGAACAGGTGTATTACGGCGCACGTTTTTCATGCACATATTAAAATTATTAGTCAATCATTATTTCAAAGCACCTTATTTTATCCATGGATTTATAGATATACTGTATGTTGACACTCTACTAGTCCAAGAGTTCTTGTATTTGGACATAAGTTTAATTTCATAACTGCTTAGGTTCAAACTCTTTCCTTTGAACTGTCATGAATCTTGGGGCCCTCCCCCAAGTGGAGGAGTTTAAGTATCTCGGGATCTTGTTCACGAGTGGGGGAACGAGGGAGCGGGAGA
>JAODJX010000049.1:9832665-9843784 GCA_026776945.1 Isichthys henryi | reverse complement strand
ACAACCCTGGATGGGGGGCCAGCCCATCGCAGGGCACACTCACACACCATTCACTCTCACATGCACACCTATGGACATAACTGCTTAGGTTCAAACTCTTGGCGCCAATCAGACAATGATCATTGTGAAAACAGCCAAATTCAAAGCATTCCTTTGAACCGTCATGAATTTCTGCGATGTTAAACTGAAACCAGATGTTGATTCCTCTTTCATGGAATCGGGGCTGAAAGACTATTTGTCGCATCAAGTCATCAAGCTATTTGTCTCCATGTTTTGGTACGGTGGTCAAGTGGCTGGGTTCACATAAATGTAATGTGAAATGTTCACTTATCTGTTTGTTGATGTTGCTTTGCCATATTTGACAGTGGAGGAAATGTTTCGAAGGGTGTGGTCATTAAATGAGTCATAAATGCTATATGTAGTATGCTAATTACTCCTTTTGGCCACAGCAGATGGGCTGAACTGCTACGTGTGCAGCTCTACAACGACTAACAGTCAGTGTAACCAGAACACAGCCCCCTGCCAGGCGCCTCTCGACACCTGCATGAGCACAGTGGTCACTGCAGGTGAGAATCTCGCTGAAATCGCACACCAGTCACCATCAGGCCTGCTTGGATGGATGTAAATGCCTTGGGGTTCCCTGTACCCTGCAGGAAATGTCATGGCCATAGTGAAGCAATGCAGCAGCGCCAATATCTGCTAGGCAGCAGCCTCTGCCGCCTCAGTCACGAGCAGCGGAACGACCGCGATCACCTGCTGCAATTCTGATCTGTGTAACTACAGCGGAGCCACGACTGCCCGTCTGCACGCGCTTCTTCTGGCCCTGCCGCTGTGTGCCATCTCTGCCCTCCACTACAACGGTGCTTAACGTTACACATCGTTGGCGTATCCACGCCCCTTACTGTATTATAATTTGTAAATACATGTTAGGCTGCTACCTGTCCCATAACACCCTCCAGGAAATGTATATTTTCCACCTGTCTCAGGTGACAGTTTGCCTGGCTCCTGAGTGTTTCATAAGTGATGCTTTTCTAAACTGGTCTCACAACACGTCTGCCCATCCGCACATGTTAATATTTTTCTTGTTGTTTTGGAATTATTACAATTTATTTTCTTTTCTTTGGATTTTTTTTAATGATCTAATTACCGATTGAACAAATATGTATGTTTATTTTCGAATGAAAATAATAGAAATGAGCAGCCCAGGCTTAGTGTAGCAGGCACAGGGAAATGGGCAGCACTGTCAGCCCTATAATGACCCGCTGTCCATATCTAATTTGTAATGCTGCATGCATACTGTACAACAATGTATATGTGATGGACAGCTGCAATAAGCAGGTGTGCTACATAATCTGTACTGCGCTATTTCCTTACATAAAATGTTACTTACCGTACTGTAGTTAATGCCTTACGCCGCCCATACAACTATCAAGATACGCCCAAATTGACTTGCATCCATTGGTCACGGTCCCAAATGTAAGTCGACACGAGGCTGCAGTTAATATTTGGGGAACTATTTACTGAAAGGATAGCCTATAGCTCCGACGTCGGCGTTTGAGACTGGCCGCCTGGAAGATATATAACTATATATACTGGTATGTAAATGGTATGGAACGCTTCTTGTGACAAAATGAGAAATTATTTAAAAAACCAATCAAGCAAGCAATTAAATAATTAGTTAGAAAAATGGAGTTCCCTATCGTAAGCCTATTAATGACTGTTTACTGTAGCTCATAAAACAAATATGAATTTCCTGATTGGCTGGGGTCTGATTATGGTCTTATGACTACTCTTCTAGCACAAATAACTGATAACAAAAATATATTTATGAATGAAAGACTCCATTATAAGAAAACCATTGGGTCTACTGTTACTCGTGAAAGAAACTACTTAGCGTAATTTTTAAGAAAATGACAAAATAACCCCAGAGAAGTTGCCGCGCGCTTTCAAGTTCGCAAATGTTAGCCAATGAAATCGAACGCAAGTTCGTAGCTAAATTCTGTCATCCAACCGGGGTGCGTGGTCCACTGGAACTGGGTTGGAAATGGGTTCGGTTGATATACGCCTCAATCACATGGGGCACGTTGGAAGTGACGCAGAACGTAACGTGATGTCATTTGTGATATAAATAAAAATGCCCCGCCCTCCTCTACCCTCTTTCCGCCAAGACAGAAGCGCTGGGAAACGTGCCTAAGGTGTTTGGTTCTTCTGACGAAGCTAAGGCCTCTGAATCCGGCGACTAGCACCACTAAAATTAGGCATCCTCTGCCCAAAATATAACTTCTTGAAAGCAAAATGGCCACCGTCTCAGAACTCGCCTGTATTTACTCTGCTCTCATCCTCCACGACGATGAAGTTACCGTCACGGTAAGCCCTCCCGCCGGTCTTTCATGGCAATACAACATGGCGGAAAAAGGCGATCGTCTTGCTTGTTTTAACTGCCTAAGTGTAAACATGCAGCCGCATGGAGTTTACGTTTACATGCACGCATGTCGGATGGTTAAATTTGACAGCATGATGGATCAGGTCTGCCGGTTAGTTCAGTAATAGTTCGTCAGATCCGTTTCGATCCGCTGTCATTATTATTAGTCGTCATAGTTGGCTAAGTTTAAGCTACAGTAGCTTAAGCCACATGCTTTACGTCGAGAACAGGTCCCTGCCTTCTTTTTATGTTGATAATATCCAGCTGCTCGTTTTGGTAGAACGTGGTTTGGCCCCAGGCATGTCTAGCATAAGTAAGCTTGTACCTGACGTGATTGTGTCTCCGGACTTGCAGGAGGACAAGCTGAATGCTCTGATCAAGGCAGCCGGCGTGACTGTCGAGCCGTTCTGGCCCGGTCTGTTTGCCAAGGTGAGTGGGCACCGGCGGGCATGTGGATGGAAGCCGCTCCGTGACCGTGTGCGACTAGGGCCGCCGCATGTGTGTGAGCAGCGTGTAAGGCGGGTCTTACAGTTTATCTAAACGCCTTCAGTAATCAGCGAGGTTTAACTGTAATCTTGTGTTTATAATCCCATGTGCCCAGTCTGGGTAACCTGTCATTCATCTCATGTGCAGACTCTGTGATCTAGGGATGAGGGTGTATTAGATGTTAGAGCAGCAGGACTGACTACTGACCCTGTTACAGGCCTTGTCCAGCGTGGACATCGGCAGCCTCATCTGCAACGTGGGAGCCGGTGGCGGTGCCCCCACTGCCCCTGCCGCAGGAGCCCCCGCAGCTGCAGCAGCAGCCCCAGGTAAGAACCCAAACACCATCGGCACCCCCTGGAAGATGCACTCCCCACCAATGAAGGTTCTCACACAGTCTGCTTTTGTTACAGTTGAGGAGGAGAAGAAAGAAGAGAAGAAGGAAGAGTCTGAGGAGTCTGACGACGACATGGGCTTTGGCCTCTTTGACTAAAGTGGTTTTTGTAAAACATTCAGAAATAAATTGGAAAAATTAGCCTGTTTCTGTGAACTTGTTGGATCCTATTGACTTGTAGCAGCGACGTCACTCCTGTTTATAAAAGCCTGATCTCATTTGTGGGGGGGGACATTGGAGGCTTAGGAGCTGAGAGGGTAGCAGATCAGTGGAAGGTGGGGTTTAGGGTGTACATGGGTGACTGACGACGGTGTTCATAAGTACGTCGGCTTGAGTTGTTTTGCGTGAAAGTGGGTTGTGTTAAATTTGGCCTTTGTGTTGAGCTGGTCCTCTGGGGGGGGGGGGGTGTATGTGACAAATATTATTTCGGCCTTAATTTCACTTGTGAAAGACATTTTTGAAATTGCCTGGAAATGTCACCAGTGAGTTTTCCTAAGCATCTTATCAAGGATGGGAAATTGCACATTGTTTGGGATGCTACATATCACTTCCAGTATTTGAATGTCATCTGAGTTTATAGATCTTGTTAATATGGGTTTTGTGAGATTTGGTTGTCGTGCTAAGTTTAACAAAGTTGAGAAAAGTAGTTAAAGTGCATTTTTCAGTATTGGTTACAAAATGGCAGGTTACTACCCCAGGTCAAATGTAAGTGAACAAAAAATTCTCATTTAAGCCAGACTACTAGCTCGACAAGAATACAGGCCCCGGTGAGGATAGGTCTGATGCTGATATCCCGAGAAGCATGTCACCCCAATTTCTGTAGAATCATCATTGGAAATCTAACTTAAGATGTTTTGTGACTTAGTGTTGCAGCCTCATCTCGACTGCTGGCTTGGTAGGTCTTTTGGGCAGTTTTCTATGGGCTGTAGGTCTCTGTCCGGAGTGACCGGCCTTAAGGGCCATGCTCGAGCGCTCGCTGCTGACGAAGGTGCCTATGGTGGGATTCAATCCAGCAGCCTTTTGGTCACGGCTGTAGTGTCCCAACCTGCAGAGCCACATAACTACCCAGGAATATGCTGCTTAGGGAAATAAGGTCTCAGTTACCTAGAGTGCATCTGTGCTCCGCCATAGGCTGCCATCCTGTCCTTTGCCTTGTGCTTCACTGGAACGGGAAATAATCCTTGGAGACAGAACTTAATGATAAATCTTTTTATTAATTCAAGGAACTGTACAAGCCATTCTTCCTGAGAATAATTTATACCCAAAAGCAGATTAATGTAACAAACATACTGTAGCCGGGGTAAAACAAAATCTCTTCCTTAGACCAGTTGGCTAAAAACGATGTGGGGGGGAAGGACGTGTAAAAGTAAACATGACGATATAAAAAGTCTCTGACCGTTTAACGCATGGATCCCCACACCACTGACATACCCCTCTAATAACGTGACATTTATTTTGTGGCTTTAAATTCTTCATACTTAACTATTATCCAACAACAAAAAAGTCACATTGTTTCTAATTCAAAAAAGACAAGCAGAATATTTACTTTTCCACTTTCAGTTTATTTGTCGCTTCAGAGATTTCCCCCCCAAGCTTATATATCAGCTGGAAAAAAATGTAGTGAACCTCCAAAATATATATTTATGATTCTGCATTGATGGCGGGGTAAGCGTACTGATCATTACAATGATACACCGAAGGAAGCTGCAGTGTGATTAACGTGAAGAATTCTCAACCTTTGGGTTTCCCAGAACTCCCCTCTCTCTAGTCAGGATCTCTCCAGGATTCCAGTTGCTTTTTCCATAAACCATTTTTTTCTGGGAACTCTCAGAACTGGACTTTGTCTCTGGATATAAAAGGACAGTCGGTATAAACCGGAAGGTGCAGCTGAATGAGTCTGTAACAGGTGTTCACAGGTCCTGGAACGTGATATCGGTATGAGGAGTCTTAAGTGTTCTTGGAAGGGAGCGAGGGAGGAAGCCGCGTGGTTTCCCTGCTGCTTAGGGTCCTTGTGTGTGGTGGCCACCCAGCATGCGCCCCGCTGGCCCCCTGGAGGTCAGAGCAGTCTGGCAGCCCGTGGGACGCCCCGCCGCGAGGCCCTCCATCCTGGTATCAGTGTGGCCGAGGCTGACTGATCATCTTGAGCCGTGCCTGGTCAATGACGTCCAACAGGTTCTTGGCGTCCACAGCCAGGGCGTGTGCCGCCGTCAGCATCTGCTTCTTGTAGTCCTGCTGCAGGCTGGTCATGACGTACTGCTGTGCCAGCTTCATCTTATTGATGAGCTCTGCCAGGTCCGAGTTCAGCAGCTTCTGAGCCATCTCAATCTGTGGGGGGTAGGGAACGTCACCCGCCATAAAACTGAACTGGGATCAGTTGTCGGGATGAAATTTTGCCACTGTGCTCACCTCTCTGTGTGTGCTGCCTGGGAGTATGGGTATGGTCTCATCCACAGTGGCCAGCAGCGTCCTCAGTGCCAATCCCACCTCCTGCACAGACAGCACAGTGATTTACACATCTCCCCAGCATGGTGCTGAGGTGTTGATGGGAAAAGTCGGCCGATATTTCTCCTCGTACCTTCACCATAGGCACATACTCTTCTGGAGGAGCGGGTTGGATCTTGCTGGACATCTCGATGACTGCTTTCACCAGCCCTGTGACATTCTCATACACCTTATCGTTGGAGCGGTCTAGGTTGGCCGTGGGTGGAGGACTGATCTCCTGGGGCTGGATCTGTGCAGAAGGACACGGACAACCTGTCAGGACCATGAATGAGGTTCGGCGTTCTCCAGGCTTCCGGTGATGTTTCTAATTAGTGGCACTTTATTGTGTAAATTACTGAAGCTGGCCATGATTCCAGGAATCATTCAGAGAAGCAGAGAAGGAACAGCTGAAATCTGAGTACCAGCAGTCATGCCAAACATTGCAGAAGGTTGTTTACGTTCTGCAGTGTGAGGGCTTGCAATTTATTTTATCTACCACTAGATGTCACTAAAAGTCTAATTTAGATCAGGGCCAAACTGCAAACAAAGACCAAAAATACCACATTTATGGATTTTTACTAAAACGTTCATTATCTTGAAATGACCATTTTCCAAAAGTGAACAATGACTTTGCTGAACCGCAGAGATTTTGGGAGAATCAGTCTCCACCATTTGCAAAATTGTTGGTATCTCAGGAAGTTAAAAAAAAAGATGGGACAGAATTTTTCATGACTTTATATTAATCTATTAATGCACTAGAATTACTTCTAGACTACAGAAATGATTCATCTTCACCTTGCATTTTTGTGTTGTTGAAATCACAACTTAAAAACACAAGACTCAGACAAAGGGTGCAAACATGAGTCGTCAGAGAGTCGCGTTCAGCGGTGACAGATGGGTGGAGTTTCTGTAGCTTGAGTTGCCAGCGCAGCCTCACACGGCTCTCTGAGGGTCACGTCCGCACACAAACAGGGACCACCACAGCCCGGGGAGAAGACAACAGAGGTGAGGCACTAGGGTTAGTAAGGGGGACACTACAGCCCTCTCTGGGGGGGGGTGGGGAGGATACCACCCACAGTTGCCCCTCTGTACAGAGACTCAATTTAATGCTGCATGATTAATTAACCAGGAAAAGGGCTAGGGGCTACAGAGCTTAGTGCTGGGCAAAGGGCTGCCCAGCCGAGAGCTACGACACAGAGCCCCAATGGTGGGGGCTTGAGGTGGCCCCGGGGCCCAGACAGACTGACACAAACATGGAGTTCTTACCCGCCAAGGCTAAGTTTCAACAACAGTGAGGCAGAGGCAAAAAAAAAGAGGGGAACACAGAGGGTGCACAGGAACAGAGGGAGGAGAAACAATTAATAAAGGCACAAGCACAAAACCACACACATGCATCTGCAGTAAGAGCAGGCAGGACTCATGCAGCCCGCTGTTCCACTGTGAGCACATGCCTCAAGACAGTGCACTCTCCGCACAATCGACGGCTCAACACGGTGTGTGTGCTCACGTGCAAGTTGTCCAGAAATACAAATTACAAGTGTTTGAGATTAGATAAAATTGCATCATGTACCTAAGTGGACTGCTTACACACCACTCTGCTTCAGAATAACACACGACTTCACCTCATTCTGTCTTCACAGCTTGCTGGGGCCTCGTTCGGTGCTTAAAAAGGACCCCCTGCAAGACCCCACGCTACACTGAAGTTTAACTTGGCTCCCACTGGTAAGCTGGGACTATGACTTTGCCTGACAAGAGAGCGCATCCCTGGCGGACTGGGGTCCTGACCACTGAGGCCTGGGACGGGGGAATGGGTCCCAGCTGCCCCATCTGCCTTCCTCCTCCGTGTCAAATAAATATTTTCCCATGGAAGAGGCCTGCCTTCTCTTCTGGGACCTGCACATCCTGCTAGCAGGGCTGGGAGCGGCTCTGGGGCTGGGCTTGCCCAATCCGCGCAGGGCTACTGGTTAACGGGCTCACAGGCACTGGCCGTGAGGGTTTTCCTAGCTGCAGAGTCTGCCGAGTTTGGGCTCAGCTAACCGGGAACGAGTCTAATGCGCGCAATGAACTGTAACTCCAAAGGAACGCAAAAAATGAACATTTTAAGGAACTTTGCAAAAAAGGCTAGGAGTAAGAAACTGCGAACCCACGTGCAGGCAAGCATTTAATGCAGTGAAATCTAAGTTGCCATGTTAACAGAATCTGTCATTCTCAGGCTGGCCTGATGGGGTGCTGCTGCGGAGGGACCTCTACCTTCACTCCTTCATTGTAGCTGTCCACGGGGTTCAGGCTGGCCACGCTGCCCAGGTGGCTTGGTGCTCCTGGGCGGGGGGGTTTCTTTGGGGGAGCTGCATGCTCTGCATGGCAGAACGACAAGGAAACTATCAAAGGGGATGAAACACGGCGGCTCCCAATAAACACATAACTAAAATGCAAATGCTGAAATGCAGACTGCGGGCCTGGAGCAGAGGGAACACCGACACCATCTATCTGTCAGAGTTGCACAGCAATCTGAAAAACCACCAAAAGGAACTGACCCATGCAAGACCCGGAACATCCTTACCTGGTTTGCCTACGGGTTGGTATATGTGCTGGTTGCCCGCCTGCTGAAAGCACACAAACAATCAGCCCGCTGTGACATGTCTGTGCGTAGCTCGACTTAGGTCAAGCTTAAGTCAAACATTCAGAATAGGTCATTAAAATATCCTTAACAGCGGATTTAATTCCCTTCAGGTCAGCTTTTCCCAGGAATCCTAAAGCAGGCTCCCATAAACACCTTGGTGTCCAAGCCTGAATTCCGGAATCGGAAAATGTGGCTGCTGGCCGGGGAAGCATTCGCAGACTGGCAAGCTTACACTGCACATCAGAATTTTGAATCATCTTCTGTTTCTAAGAAACACTCAAACCAGAGTTTAATATGAATTAAAAAAAAAAAAAAAGATTGTATTTCGTTCTGCCATCCCAGGAAGAACTGGAAGCTGATTCCAATAGATCAGACATTCATTAATAGCCCCTTTAATCAAGTCCATCTTTCTAGTTCCCAGGCAATTTTTACTGAATAAAAATAAAAAAAAAGGTCAGCAGGATCGTCACAAAGATGGTGGAGAACAGCCCAGCAGTCAGGGGTGATGTTTATCTTCACAGGACTGAGGTGTCCAAACCTGCCACCACCCGTCCTGCTTTGATCCAGCATGGCAACACACTTTGCTAACACGTGCTGACGTGTTCACGTGTATGCGTGCGAGACAGGAGAGGGGGAATGCGAACGATGACAGAATGACGGCAGAGAGGTTTCCGAGCCCATGGCGGGCGCGAGACACTCACCGGGCCCTGAAGACCACCCTCCTCGCGCTCGATGCTACCCCTGGAGTTCCTGGACTCTGGCTTCTGGTGGGAAGAGGAGAGGGGCCATTAGCTGGCAAGCACAGAGCAAATGGAGGACGGCACGCCGGAATGGAGGCAGCATGCTGGGCCATGCCCTCGCAACCCATCGCTCGCGCCAGATGCCAGCCATCGCCGGGTAGAAGCAGAAGCCTCCCCCTTTTCTAGCAGCAAACTGAAAAGAACATGTCCAGGCACACGTCTGGCCTGGAACTGGAATCTGCTTCATCACAAAAGTCCCATTTTCTCATGCCAGCAGCTCACTGGGGCTCAGCAGGGAGTCGCAGCCTCTACGCAGCGATCGCTCGGCTCAGCGAGACGCCCGGGCAGCCTGTGTTTATAAATAAGTAACCACCCCACAGCCCAAACCCCTCCTCCGTACCCGCTTCCCAAAGCAGGACTTGAAGACCTGCATCCTGGTAGCCCTTAGCTGGCACTGCACAGTGAAGGCGGTGGTAACTAAGTCCATGAGCAGCGTGAGACGAGTCGACTGCAAACTCCCGCTTCTTGCTAGAGGACGAGGCTTATATGGACCGCCCCCCTCACCCCCCGCTCCCCATTTGTTCGCTCGCTCCCTCCCACATCACATCTACAAAGCCTGCAGTTTCCCCACTCATTCTCCTACGCCAACCTCTGACTAAATAGCAGGTCAGATTCAATGGTTAAATCTCAGGCACACAGAGAAGGTGTTAAACAGTAACTTAATCCTCAGTCTTAATCACAGCCCTTGTATTTGAACAGCAGTGAGAATAAACCCACATACAAGCCATTGCTACACCTTTGGACACTGTCTGACTGAGAGCAGCGGCTGGGAATCGCAGCACACACACGCTAAATTCTCTCCCTTCTAACCTCTGATAACATCTAATAACCGAGAAAGCAAGATCCCCCCAGTCATCCCGCAAACTGAAAAGCGATGAGGCCAGAGAAGGCACGTCCTTAACTCACTGAGACAGTGATACCTCCTCAAGGAGCTGCTGCCTTCCACATATGCTGCTCTGGCATCACAGAGCTTAAGAAATGCTTTCAGCAAAGCCAGACCTCCACATATCAGGACTGCTAGATTTAGACAGTCACTAGTGAATGTTCCTCCAAACACTAGCATTGATTATGTCCAAAATGGCTTTTCTCCATCTTTCCATAGGACTGCCCTTAGAAAACAGAGGCTTTTCTATATCAAATCAAAGCAGCTTCTCATTTAAGAAATTAAAATATAGGAACCCTGCCACACAATGACTCACACCATCGGCACACCAGTAGCACCAAATGTCTTCCAATTTCATTGAAGTGTCAGTTCATGATGTTCAGTATGACCCTCATTCCCTGTCAGAGCTCTCAGGTTTGTTTGGAAAAAGTGGCTTGATGTAAACCTTTCACTGCTTTTGACGAAGTGCTCGCGGTTGTCAAAATATTATTCTCGGTAGGAAAAGCATTTATTTCCACGTTGCAGCTAAATTCCTCCCGCGTCCAACTTGCAGTCCAGTTTCACATGGTTCCCATCAATTCACTTCCTTTCTTTGCTGGAGTGACTGGTCCTGAGTTCAGTGCACTACCCCGGTGATTTATTGGTCTGTTTTGAAAAGAGCCTCATCATACATCAGCAGGACAGAGACGTCCAGCGACACACAAACGCGCACAGGCCTGCATGCCAGAACAAACATTGGGAAAATGAAAAAGAGCCGTAAACTCTAGAGGGTCTTTCTGTGCTGGGGGGGGGACGGGGACGTAGGTGCAAGAAACAGGGGAGGTCTCTTTGCTGGGGAGAGGAAGACATAACATAAGTGAGACGGGGGGTCTCTCAGCTGGGGAGAGGAGGGCACAGCGCAAGTGAGACAGGGGGTCTCTCAGCTGGGGAGAGGAGGGCACAGCGCAAGTGAGACGGGGGGTCTCTCAGCTGGGGAGAGGAGGGCACAGCGCAAGTGAGACAGGGGGTCTCTCAGCTGGGGAAAGGATATATATAT
>JAODJX010000049.1:9797312-9823467 GCA_026776945.1 Isichthys henryi | reverse complement strand
CCCAGGCAACGTAGCTCCTGGGATCATTGGAACACGCAAACCCCTCCACCACGATAAGGTCTCGGCTCCAGGAGGGGGGTTGCTACAAATACTGGGGTGAATTCAGAAGAGGTTTTAAAATGGCTAAGACGTCACACCTTGACAGGCATAGCATTACAGTTTTCCAGAAACATGAAGATCATTTCTACGTTTTCTTTGACAGGCTAAGACTTTTGCACAGTACTGTATATCAGCAGTGAACACACTGTCATGTACGCTACATGCTAGCCTGGCTGTGCACAGCCTGATGTGGGGCTCCGGTGACGCCTACTGGGCTCATGTAGTTCCCCTGGTGGACGTCCCCAAACTGGCCCTCGCCGATGCAGCGACCCAGCTCCACACACTCTCTCTGGATCTCGTAGTCCCTGGCTGGACATGCAAACGATCAGAGTGTCAGTGACACAGCTCAGGAGGGACGGGCCACCACATGACCAGAACACTACAGCACTACGGAATCTAAACAGAAACCTTGGCTCCATCTTTTACGAGCAGTTTAGTAAAAAAAAAAAAGAGCTTAGTCATTAAAAACGTGTTCCTGATTGCGAAATCAGCCCCTCTGAGAAATCAGAAGAGATACTCTTAACCCTTCCAGCCAGTAGATGAAGTGTGGACCATAGCAGGAGATGATGACGGTGAAGAACACATGCTTTCTTTGTTATTGTTGCTTTGGGCCTCTTGCTAGCAGCTCAGGTGAAGCACATTTTTACCTGGACTGTAAGTGGTTACAGTATCCAGGGAGATGTACACAAGAGAGGGCTGATGGGAAATGATATCACCAAGTATCTAAGAGGGGTCATTTGGCCTTCCCTGGTGTTTGTGTTTAATGCATGCAGCTGTAAACAGAGGCTGTTGCACTTCAAGCCGTGTCAGACTAAAAGCGTTAACATTCCATGCAGCATTCTGAACTTTTTAAGGTCGGTCAGGTTGGCAAAGAAACAAAAGCAGATCTCACCCCATGAAAAAAATCTTAAAAAAGACTTTTTTAAGTCTCTAATGCTCCAAATTGAGTGATTCTACCACTACAGAGTGTCGTTTTCTTGGATGATTCAATGGGTTAGTCACAGCTTCAATTAATAATCTCTTTTCACTTTACTAAAATGCACATGTGCTACTCGACACAGTGCCAGTAAGGGGCAAAGCAACATTACAAATATTCACACACACTGACACACACAAGAAATGTGGCAGGCAGAAGTAATCAAACACAAACTGAAAAGCAGACATCACCACACGATCACTGACGGATGAGCAGGCAGACTTGGACAGAAAAAGAGAGCGCTTTACCTTCGTCTAATCCATAGCTCTCTGCAGTGCCATTAAAGTAGAGAGAGAGCAAAGCTGTCTTTTAGAATATACACCAGATTGAGAGCACACAGACAGAGTACACGGGGGAGGGGCGGCGGGTGGGGGGGCGCACGGAGCCGGGGATGGGGAGAAACACGAGAGCATGGGGACGAAAGCGAATCTCCGTGAGAGCGACACTCAGACGGAGCTCAGCCATTTCTCGATGTTATTCTACGAGAGCAGCACACGAGCAGCTGTCTGCAGGCTGCTCCCACCAGATGGTACGTTCAGGGGGGCGGGGGGACCTCAGCACGTGAGCATGAACTATGAGGTGTGTATGAGCATGATCCCCCACCCCCAATCACGGCCAGTCAGCTGGCCCAAGCAACACCCCGGGGATTTGGGCGATGGTGACCGAAACGCCCTCGTGGTCTCCGCTGCACGAATCACGCACTGATACAAGTGAAACAGCGGCGTAAGCAATGCCCCCCCCCCCCGCCAGGTTCCACGGTAAACTAAAACTGAGGAGAGAAAGACAGACCCATAAACAGTTACAATCTTCCGATTCAACAAACCGCAAGAGCACAGAACAGAACATGGAGAGCATTTGTTTAGAAGAAGGGGAAAAAAAACTGAAATAAAACAGAGGGCCAGGCAAGGCAGGAGAGCCACGTCTCAGGGAACATCTGCGGATGCAGAAGTCTGGTGTGCAGGCTGCTGGCGCGCCTCGCGTACTTCCTGGCCATCGGCCCGGCACGTCCCCACCTTAAGCGGACCGGACGGGCGCTCTGCTCTACTTACTGGAGGGCATGGTGTAGGTATCCTCCTCGTCTATGATTTCTGCATAGTCGTCCGTCTCTGCAGAAAGACAACAGGCTCAGTCAGGATCTGCTCTCAGTCAGAGTAGAGAGTTAGGACACGTAGACGCCCACAGCCAAAAATAAAAATCCAAACATACATACACACACACGCACGCACACACCCATACACACGGAGCACGCGTCGGCGAGCGCCCGTGGGGACAGGCGGACACGCACATGTGCTCCTCTCTCCCTCCCAGCGCACACACGCTGTCAGGGCTGCTGGTGTGGAGCACACACACGCTGGTGTCCAATTGGAGCGGCATGGCAGTGACATTTGAGAGCACGGGAGGAGGGATGGGGAAGTGCGGGACCCAAGGAGTGCTATTTTTTTCGTCTCTCTCTCCGGGAAAAACAGATTAAGTCATCAGTAACCCAGAGTTACTCTGTCTGTGCCGAGAGCTCAGAGAAACAGGCTGGAGGGGCGATAACCAGGACACCAGAAGATGGGGGTGGTGGGGGAAGGGGGATTCAGCACGGGCTTGATAGCAAAATGTACTTATGTGGTGCTTCAAAACTGGAAAATAGATGGAAAGGAATCAGACAGAGACGTTCCCGCTCCTGTGTTCACTGGCCAGCACATTTGCTCATACAAACGAATGGTACCAGGTGGGTAATTACAGTATGCCTGGCATGGACAGAGAGCAGAAGGGACCCAGCTTCCAATGCAGCATATTTTAACTGCTAAGGGGGCAATATGAAGAGAACTGGCATATCACCTTCTGCACCTGCAGGTAAATCGGCTCCTGTGGCTGTTTCTCTGATAGCAAGTTACAGAGAGACATTTGCGCTTTATGTTTGTTTATATGCGACGAAGCCTGCGGTTTCCCCTCAGAGCCTGGCTAGACTCACAGCATCCAGGGGTGTGTTAATGTGGCCGAACGCATGGGGGCGGCACAGCTAAGAGAGCCTACAGGCCTACGGGAATACCGCACATCGCAGGCATCAGACAGGGACCACCACAGCATGTCCGGGGTTAGTAGCGAGTAAGAGTGAGATGAAACTGGAAAAGCCACACTTTACCGTCCCCACTAATTTCCTCTGCAGGTCCGGGTTGCGTGCAGAGAAAAGAGGGAAAGACAGAAAAGGAAAGAGCATTATTTAAAGGGGGGAGGCTTCACACAACAAGAGATCAAGATGACAACCATCAGGAACCTTAGGACACTGAGAAAACAAGGGAGGAAGACAGGAAGCACGGCTCTTGTTTTCTCTAGTGCTGAATGTACTAAACACCTTCTCGTTCAAATAAGCTTGCAGTTAAAAACACTTCAGAGAGAAGGCTGGCAGACTGACTCGATGTGAACAGAGACAAGCATGAGAGCCTTGGCCCCGAGAGCGCACTCCTGTTTATTTGTGCCCTGAAGCTGAATGCAGAGCTTGGTGCTCTGCAATCCCACAGACACTTTTCAGACAGAGGTTCTGAACTGAAAACACCAAATGGGGAAAAAAACTTCCTAAGATATTCTGAACACTTGAAAAAGTGGGTCTGCTTTCATACATTCCACACACACGTGTTAACCAGCCACACACACATTTTACATTATGCTGTCATACTGTATTAAAGAATATGTCTAATATTTATGGTGCACAATTCTTGGCACCCTTCTCTAAATCCTGCATATCAGTGTTATATTCATTATTGCATTATTGCACTCAGAAAAACAAAATGGCAAAAAGATATAGATCTGTGATATAGATCTGTATATCACTAAATCCTTTAGTGATATACAGATCGATAAACATGCACATCATTTTAAAGGTCAGTGTTAGTATCTGTGACAACTCAAACTCCTGCACTTTCTCAGATTCTTAACGTGCCAGTGTCAAGTTGACTTATCAATTCAGACCTCATGCAGCCACCAAGCCTCAACCACAATGCGCTAAGATGAGATGTTAGGCTACTCACTGGATGCTCTCGTACATGTTAAAAGAAATCGTCCGCCTTTAAGACGCAGAGCGCGTGATCTTTATTCTTTATTGCTGCGGCCTTCCAAAGATACGCTGGCACAAAGAACCAGATAAAGCCGGAACCAGCAGCAGTCTGGACCTTTCCTGGATCCTCACTAAAATAAGTGTTTAATGATCTCCAGCGGCCTGGACCAAATTAATCGGCAGCATAAAACACTGACACTGGACAGAAAGGGATTTGCCCATTTCTTTTTATTTTTTAATAAAAAGGTCAGAGAAGCAAGGCACAGGGAGGAGGAAGGCCGGGCCTCAGGCCCTCCATTCTTGCAGCACCATGCCTCACCCCTTTAATTAATTGTCCCAAACAGCCAGACAAGCACCCACCAGACACTTGTGGCTGGGGGGGGGGATACTTTATGATCTAAGTCTACCGGAACCCAGCCAAGAGTAATGGCCATGGGTTGCCTCCACATCCATTTCAACACCCAGCATTTACATGTCATCTCCATAAGAGAGCTGCATTCTGGGAGCACATCCTGCACAACGGAGAGAACCGTGTGCCAAAGGAACGTGGCGCACATGTAGTCCGAGCTACAATCACATCGCACTCCATTGCAAACCAAAGCTCAGTAGCTCTCTGAGAAAGCCAGCTTGACACAACCTGCTGAAAGCGTCTGGTGTGGGTCTGCAGATGCCAAGCTATTAGTGATTAAAGCAAAGAGCAGAAAGTGTATAGTGAACCAGGAGGCTTAGGCAGCAAGGATGCACGCTTAAGTCGGACACTCCTCAGGTCAGAGGGCACAGCGGCACACCACCTCCACTGCACCGGGAGGTACAGGCAGCCCAGGCTGGGCCAGAGCCACACTAGAGTTAGGGTTAGTTGGAACAGGCTGCAGGCCAGAGGGCCGTACCCTTGGGGGGAGACTCGTGGGAACAGAAGACGAAGGGGAGACCAAAGCGCCTGGTTCTCGAGGCTTTAGGTGGAGTCTGAGTCAATGACTCTTCACACACAGACAGACCAAGAGAGATGAGAGAGAGAGGAGAGAGACAGATACACACAGAAGATTGGTAACAAGTGAATTAAGAATGGACAGAAATGGATACAGCACATTTACTGACTAGCTCTTCAACATCATGGATACTACAACTGTACAGTAGGGTAAAACATCCTCTTACAAGGCCAGCCACAAAGTCCTCGATTTGACGCAGATCGCCAGCCAGACTTGCTGTATCTCTCCGCATCCCGCCACACGCACAACGTGGCAGAGCTGTTTATCTGACAGTGACATCCAATTGATCCAGCACCGACCCGAGGAAACGTCTTGGGAGATAGATGCGGTTCGCTGACTCAGACAAGCCCTGCGGCAGTTCTGGCGCCCTCTAACGACGGGCGGCCCTCGTGAACACCGCCCTCCGGCAGTCATGTGGGGAAACCGTGCTTCTAATCAACGGACTGTAGAGCACCTTGAGAGGGATTCCCCTGGCGGAGTTCATCATCTAAACATCGGACCAATTATAATTACCACTGATCGATGCAAGTTCCGCTCCATATTAGGGAAGAAACTGGTGCAGCGAAAGGAGACATTTAAGCCCCACTTGAAAGGTGAAACGAATTGCTCATCAGATCAGCCGAGAGCATGCGAGTACAACTAAACGGAAAGGAAAAACCAGAAAGAACCTTGTTTATATTTGCTGCTCCTTCAAGGGCTCTTTCATCCAAAGCAACACAAAAGAATATCATATACAGCTGAATATTTTACTGCAGGGAAATGAGCTGAAGTATCCTGCTCTCAGGCACCACAACGGAGTCCCGAGTGGGACTCGAACCACTACCCTGCAGGCACTCTCATGACTGCACAGCCACAGCCCTTGGCCTCCACTGCCAGGAGTCCGGGCCTCCGTGTCCGAACACAAACGGCCCTTATGAGGCGGCCTCCCAGGCCCCCACCCTGCGCTCTGACCCTGAGGTCACCAGCAACACAGGACCCGTCTGTGTGCCCCCCCCCCCGCCCCCAGCGTGAGGTCTCTCAATCGGCCCTTTATCTGCCAGTTGTGTGTCGCAGCCAATCACTGTGCTGTTCTACACGTCTGCCCTGGGGGCCTCACATTTAAAAGGCAAAGACCAGTTTGCTGGATATCTCAGTCCACTGACGTCCATCTGTATGCGCATGTGTGTGTGTGTTGCTGTGTGTGTACGCGAGACAGAGAGGCTGCTCAGGATAACTGCTCCCCCATCCCGAAGGCGCTCCGCCAATAGTTGCGGAGGTGAGTAAAAACACGAACTGCAGCTCTGCCGGCATGGCCCATGAACCGGTGCGTATGCGCCATGCTGTGCCGTGTGTGACGCAGACCCCCGGGTAGTCGGGAGGGGCTGGCGCAGCTGTGCGACTCGCGGCAACGTTTTACAGAGACAGCCAGAGCACAGCAGCAGGTCGATAAACAACCGTCAGCTTCGGCAGAGATGCAGACACAGACAACGTTGGACGAACGCTTGCCGGAGGCTGCTGAATAAAGCTGTAATGGCCGCGCGCAGCCAGGTGCACGACGAACCAACCAAATGGCTTCCCAGGCCGTCATGTGACCCTGTCACAGTGCTGACCCGGCTAGGGCTGAAGCAGGTGGGCTTCCCAGGGCTGACAGAAGGGGAACCTGGAGCATGAGATTCACTGCGGTGCGCTGACCTCCCACACAGACCCCTAGCAGCTGCCCCCAACCCCCCCCCGTGACTTGCTAATCCTCAGGCACGCTAATTTGTGGAGCTCCGTGGCACATGTGTCACCGAGGCTGACATCCGCTAGGCACGGTGCCATCACCCGGCATCCGACTTATCGGGGAAACGGAATTCCTGGGGGCTGAATTCCCACCCAGCAACGCGCCCTCATGGAGAGCATCTCGGGGCGGGGCGGGGGGCAGGTGGAGGCCCAGGTAACCTCAGACGATCATGTTTAAATAGGACCAAGCACAACACAAGCGTGGAATGAGGACGCGGAAATGGGCCTGGTGCTTTCACAGAAAACAAACTGCCGCTGAGTCCTGGGAAACCAAACCCATGCTACACAACACAGTAAAGAAGGAAAGCACAGATTTAATCTGGCCCTATTTCACACACACACAAACATGTTTGTATTCATATCTTTGTGGGGACCAGCCATTTATTTCTATGGGTATAACCCTAACCTTAACCCAAACCCAAATCCTAACCTTAACCCAAACCCTGACCTTAACCATAAGTAACTAAACAAAATACAAGACTTTTGGCATTTTTAGTTTTTCGACCACAGTCACAATTTTTTAAAATTTCCCTTTCCCTTTGGGTTTATTTCACATTTCCCTTTGGGTTTATTGGAAAAAAAAATTATCTCCACAACATCAAAATAACACGTTTTTATCACATTGTGGGGACCAAATATATAATACACGTA
Organism: Isichthys henryi; assembly: GCA_026776945.1. NCBI lineage: Eukaryota > Metazoa > Chordata > Actinopteri > Osteoglossiformes > Mormyridae > Isichthys > Isichthys henryi. The sequence goes on along the minus strand of JAODJX010000049.1, from coordinate 9,815,954 downwards.
ATATATACATAACAGACACACACACCTACACAGACTATATCATAACACTGAACAAAATATAACACAAGACTTAATATAATTTATTAGGCAGCATCTGCTAACCTCAGTGTCTCGAACAAGAAACACTTAACAGACACTAAATAAAGGCTGATGTTTATTTACGGCACTATGTACGCATCTTCTGACGTGTGCACAGACAGGGATAGCTTGCTGGGGGGGGGTGGGGGACTGTAAAAAGAATGATGCGACTGGCTAATACGAGACACTGCGCTGCGTTGTCACAAACGTCCTCAGCCGTACCTGATTGAACTTCACTGCTCGGAACTAAAAATAACAAAATGGGGGTCATCTGATCTGCCGATTACAAACTGCCATCTCCTATAGATAGACACTCCAGAGAGCCAGTATGAAATAACATAACAGAGAACTGAGAGGGAATGCCCAGGCCAACAGAGCCTTGTGAATACCAGACCATGTTATAATCATAAGGAACGGGAAAAAACAGCTCATCTCTAAAACAGCAATATAACCACAGAACAAGTGATGCGTGGCCTGGTGCATCAGGGCTGATGCGGGAACATGGTGTGCTATCACAGAATGAGAGTCTGTTATTCAGCAGAAAGTCCCACAAAAATGTCAACAGAAGAACAAGGGTCTCAACCTCAGGGAAAAAGAAGAGCCGTGAGCACAGAAGCACATGGACTGAGCGGGCAGCAGTTCCCACAATGAAGAGAGGAGGCATTTACATCACACAGCAAAGGGCTGGCAGGTCAGCACGGCTCACCGGCACGACCAGCCCCCGCGCAATCGCGGTCCCTCCGGAACCAGGAGGGCTCAGCTCAGGAGTGCTTACCGGAAACGGAGATGGCACGGACGCCTGTCCGAATCCCTTCCAGTCGCTTCTCATTATTGGCGAGCCTGGAAGAACAGAGGTTAGAGAAGATGAATCCCATCGACAGCCCAACTTGGCTCCAATCTTTTCTGATGTCTGCATGTCAATCACGTCGCTGGCCAGGGCGGCGGGGAGGCGGTCGGATCGTCGTTATGACGAGGGGAGGGGGAGGTGTCGGAGACAGCTGGGTGAGGCGGAGAAGAGAGTCGCTCACACAGCAGCACACAGAGAAATTCCTCACCAATGCACCATAGAAAAAGAAAATCAGAGAGGAGAGTGAGGGGGCTTTTAAACAGAACGTGAAGGGGGGATCAGGACACTTCTTATTTGAACAAAGCTGTGAGAGCAGCTGGTGCCGGAAAGGTGCAGTTTTGGAGAGGAGTGAACAGTAAATCACACTTCGACGGGGGATCGGAGGCCATGCTGAAAAACTGGAAATGTTAAAGCAAAATCGGTCATTTTAAAAACAAAAAACAAAAGAGGGTTTAGTTAAGAAGCAAATTACAAAGATTTCTCCTTTAAAAGTCTAGCTATTGCATCCTAGAGGTGTCATACTGTGATGTATGGATAGCACAGTGTTTCTGTACTTCCCAACATGCACTGCTTGAGACCCTTGCTGGTCCACAGTGGAGCCAAACACACCTCACTATTTTTCTAGTTGTTTTTCCAACATTCGTTTATTCGTTTACACCATGCAGTCTGTTTTCAAGGAAAGGAACACACGTACATTACAGTTTTAGACCTCCCCTTATGTAGCAGGATATTTTGGACAAAAGCAAATCCTGAACATAAGGGTAAATGGGGTTCGGCCAGCAGTTGAGACGAGCAAATTACTTCATTATTTACAGTCTATTATTAACAGGCCCGACTATTTGAAGGATCGCCGAAAAGACTTTAGGGATTACATTTAGTACAGTGACAATTTGTGAAGAACTTACTTTGGGATTGACGGTAAGGCTCTCTCCCCCTCTGTGGACAGACAGCCAGAGAAGAACATGTCAGCAGAAATACGGCTGTGATATTACAGGGGACAAAAAACACCTTTTCTTACTGTAGCATAGGAGAAACTGACCTCTATGTGCCTGAACCTACACTTGTAGTTTCTGATAGCGGGAATCATATTCCGATAATTGTGGGGATGTACTTTGAGAAATGTCTCCAGAAGCACTGTCTTAAAGCAAAATTAACCTTTAGGGGTGTGAAAACAAATTAAACGCTTCCCCTAGAACCACCCCTCCCACACTATTTAATGCATAATAATCAATTCTCTTCCATTACTGAGTTCGGGTTCAGTTAAGATTCATTAATTGCCTCAAAGTGAGTCAATGGGGGGAGGGAGGCGCATTCCAGGCTGCTCAAACATCCCTGCACTGCCTGCAGACAGTAGTTCTATGTGTGGCTCCCGCCTCCCCCCCCGGTCCAGATGCTCTGCAGCATCGCAGAACCACATGCAAAAAAACGGACCAGCGCATTACCGCTTATTTACAGGCAATCAAGCTAAGGTAACTGCAGCAGACATAGCCCTGTTATGTAAACGCATGAATGAAAACATGAATGAAAAACATAATAAAATACCTTAAAAATATTACAAATAGTCTTTTCACATCAGCTGTGTTGTGGTTTATGTGCATATATAGTATTGTTTGAATGCCAAATAAAAAATGCTAACAGTTGTTCCCTTGCCACGCTGGGACGGCGACCGCCCAGCATCCAGAAACAGCATCATTCATGAATTTTAAACAGATCACCGACAAGATCCTGCCCCCAGGCCAGGAGGGGGCTGGAAGTGAGCCCACAGACGGGACATACCTACCTTTCTGCGGCCGGACGATGAAGGACTGGGAGCTGCCATTGACCAGACGGCAGTAGCCGTCTATGAGGTCGGCCATGTTCTCCGCTGTGTTCAGGGACGGAGTCGTCACTGTGAGTGGCTGCAAAACAGGGGAGTGACAAAGAGGCTTTATCAGCAGAGGGAGACTGTGAATCAAACGGCTGTCCCCTCCCAGCGGGGCTACGCGCACATGCACGCACACAGAGCCCGTCTTCACTGACGCACAGGCAGACACACTTATGAAGACTAAAACACTGACTCTCACACACAGACACACAGACACACACACACACACAATCCCAGGCATGCAGGAGAGGATCGAATCTGACTGAAGTGGGTATGTAAACATTATCAATGTAGACCTCACTCCAACAAAATCTCCAGCAGGTCAAGTTTCAAGTCTTCATATGAGAGAGTCTTCATATGAGAGAGTCTTCATATGAGAAAAACACACGTACTAGCTAAACTACTCTGCATAAAACATCGGAGCGCTGATGTTTCCGAGGTGCAATCAAGGCGCCTTCTGAAGTACACATGGAGACATGAAGGTATCGCTGCAGCAGGCCCTGGAGGAGCGTGTTCCCGACAGAAATGCCAGAGATGGAGAGGAGGCAGAATGTGAGCGAGCCGACAGCCCGGCAGCGGAGAGAGGTGGGGGGCAGCGGAGAGAGGTGGGGGCCACCGGCACTGTGGAGTTCCACAGCTGCTGTAATTAGCCACCTGCCTCCGTACTCTGGGTCTGCCTCAGGTGTGCCCCCATCTCCATGAGCCGACCGCCCACCCCCCACGGCTCCCTGCGGGGTATCCCGCACCTCCGATGCTCCCGCCACGTTCAGCTGCAGCATCCCCTTGCGCTCCTTGTCTTCTGTGCTGGAGTACTGGATGGTCTGCACCTGGTTGAAGTTGGCCAGATGGGTCGGCTGATGGGGAAAGGAGAGGAGAGGAAAGCGCTGATGTGAAGCCCAGTGTTCTCAGAAAATGGCAAACACTGCTCTGAAAGCTCAGCGAAAAACAGGCAGGGTCCTCTTAAAGCCAACAGTCAGACAATTTCTAACAAAAATTACAAGCTGACAACAACAAAAAAACAACAATTGCAAGCTACTCATTCAATCTCAAATGTAGAGTTCCTGAGCAGGTCGGTAACAAAAACACACATCTAAAATGCCCCTTAGGCTCTCATTACATCACATGAAGTTAAAAACTGGCGAACACAGAACCCTGCAACTAGCCAGTCTCATTTCACAGATAACAAGCTAGTACTAATACAGAGATTTTTCTGCTCATTTACATGGAAACTAGTGAAAGGCTTTTCCCTTCATAAATAGATTTTGCCCTGTGCACAAAACAACACCCAGAAAACGTTATGGGAGAATTCCTCAGGGTAACTCAGCATTCCCTTCCTTAATACACTTGTGCCCTGTGAAGTGAATATTCATCCTGCCTCATTATATGAAGCCCGGAGGACAGCTCCATATAAATAGTTAAGGGCGTGCTTTGAAATGCTGATTGGTGGTGAGAACGCCGGGCCCTGCCACCAGGAGGTGCATGTGGAGGTATAGAATCAATGCCTGACATGAGGTAACCGGAGCCTGTTAATCCAATGTTTATTGAGGGGTCCACAGCTGTGACAGCGCTCTGACCTCTCTATCACTGATGAAACACAACCTCTCGCCTTTAATGATATCGTAATTGTAGCGAGTTCCCTGAATATCCAGACAGACAGGCAGTCATTAAAAGGACTAGGCATCGCCTTCTATTACAGCTACGCCATGAATACCGATAACAAGCGGACACAGAGTAAGGCATGCTAAAGCAGCGCCACGTGCAGCCAAGAGCGACGGCGGTGAAGGTGAGGGCGTGACCCTACTCACCGTGGAGCCTTTGTCGGTCAGGTAGCTGATTCCCTCCTCTGGACCGATAGCCAGCTCCACAGAGATGACCCAGCTCAGCTGAAGGGGCAGAAGCATGATGTTCTCACTCCTCTGAGTGGTTCAGACATACATTTACGCTAACGATAAGACCAAGGACAAAGCTTCAGAGATGCATACAACTGAATTTCCAGTGACCATGCGTGTCAAGAGCAGCTGCGAGATCTACAGAGTCTGTGCTACAATGCTCATCAGAACACAGAGCCTGAACGTAGGAAAAAGAAATATTTTCAGCTGATGTCCAGCAGGGGTCACTGTTAAACAATCCCACAAGCAGACCAAACCCCACCAGACACTGACTGGTCTGAAATTACGATCATTCCTGTGAAAATGATGCGGTCAGAATTCAATGAGCCCCGTGCGAGGCACTGGGACCACCTACCCCTAGGGCGCACTTAAAGCACTCCTTATCGAATCTGTAGACCGGAGTCAGGACCTCGAAGAACTTGAGGACACTCTGCTCGTCGTTCAGGTTGGCGAACTGCTTGAAGGTCTGCTGGATGAGCTTCCGCAGCGTCTTCGCCTGCACGTGTGGGGAGAAACACCAGCATGAGTCAGGCGGCCGAGCTCCATGCACCGGCTCTGGGGAGGGGGAAGAGGCGGCCTGACTGCACACCAAGGACAATCCATTCATTAAGGTGTCACAGATAACCCTAATGGACGTTAAAGTGGTACATCCCAGATCAGCACAGTAGAAAGAGCCAGACACGGGATTATTCCTCAATCCTCATGCCATCCACCCATCCTGAAAGGAAGTTTGTTGGTATCTCAATCCATCGACAGTCACATGGGAGCCGACGATTAAGGACTGCGACCCCCACCATGGCCCCAGCTCTGGCTCGCAATACAGTACAGCTCATTTGTACCAGGGGGAGGGGGGAATGGGACGTATTATACAGATTTCAGAGAACTTTTCTTAAGAATGATCAAGCACGTGTGAATGTGTCCTTTTGGGTATGAATCAGGGATTTAATTATGCAAATGCAACACTGGCCAATAAAAATGATTAATGCATCAATCTGATTATGATTTGATTGAGTTATATTACAGCCAGGGCCATCTGTCATGTCAAGAATGGAGTGAACAGACAGCTGGGGGGGGGGGGGATCATCATTTATAAACAGTGTTTTCCTGCATCATATCTGATTATATTAATAATGCCAGTATCGACGCCGCGATGTGAATAAGGGGGATGTAGACCCCATGTGTAGCCATAGATATGAGGTCAGGTGGCTGTCCCACATAGCACAGTCTGTGCTCGCTTGCCACAGATGGCCTGCGTGACAGACGGGGACGCCCTGTAAGGGGAACCCCCATTACACACCCCCTCTGGCCACCCTCTGGAATCCCACAGGGAGTTAATGATAACGTGGGAAGGAGGGGCTTGGGCTGCCTCGCACCACCCTGGCCCGAGCATCTGTCCCCTCTGGATCCCTCGCGGGCACCAAAGGTCACGGGGGTCTGCTTTCACACCCAGCTGCCAGCAGCAAACAGAGCGGCCAGGCGCGTGCCGTAAATCTATCAGCCGCCCCGCTGTCGCAGGACATGCGCGTTTCCATGCATAAATCCAGCAGACCTTGTAAAAATAAATAAATAAAATAAGAGCCGGCATGCATATTCATTTCACTGCTGTAAATCCCAGCGAATCTGCATCCATTCAAAAGGCTGCTGTTTTAGTTAAATTGGCATCAAGTGCTTTGATCGGAAGTGAAATGTTTGGGGGGTGGGGGGGAGCGCCCCAATGACGAATGAGCGGCCATTGTTCTAGGGGGAGGGGGTGGGGCTGCAATCCTGGCCAGTTGAGGCGCGTGCGGGAGGCGGAACTAGGCCATGTATTCTCCAGAGCTCGGTGAGAAGCCGAACAGAGGGGCGCGCAGTGCAGAGAAGGCTCCGGACGCGAGGCCCCGCCTGCCCGCCTGCCCACTCGCCAAGGTGAAGGTGGAGCTGAGGGCATAAGGACATGGCTCACCTTAACGGAGTCCAGCAGACTCTTGGGAAAGAATCTTCTCAGCCCCACATCTTTCCTGGGGAGAGAGGAAAAGCAGGGCATTAGGCACGCAGAGAGACACGTGCACTTACAGCATACACGGGAAAGCACTATGGAAAGGGAGCGCCTCTGTGCCGCGCTTTCGGAAACGCTCTCCGTAGCGCTCGCCGGCTTTCATCTCCCTGCCAAACTCTTCGGGGAGGATTCCGTTTGCCAGCGGCCATCAAAGGTTTTATCTGAAGGAAACGCACGGCGATCTTTAGAAGCTCGCGAGCCAGCGACGACGATCTGTGCGCGATGGGATCGGCTGGAATGAAAACTCCGATGCAGACACAGGATGCTGGTTAATAGCACTGACGCCCCTCAGAGACCCATCTGATCTCAGCGGGGCCGGACATGAGACGGGCCTCGATCCGCTGCTGGGGCCTCCTGTGAAGGAGAGGCCTTTTGCTTTATGCACCTCTTACAGCCATGGATAGCTGATAGCAATGAAGCTAATTCTCATCTGTTAAATGCGTCAGGGAACGGCATCATCTAGATGCCAATAACAGAACAGGACCGTTTGAGACAACAGAAAGCAAAACGATAAAAACAAGCTACAAAACAGTCCATACTGTCCAGTGACTGATCAATCAAGTTGGCAGAGGTGGAAAGTTCGGGTCCGGAAAGTACAAATCCAGACCAAGATTTAGTTTCAACCAACCAGTTGAGTACTCTGTGAATGGGATTCTTTATATTCAACTGGTTGGTTGAAACTAAATCTTGGTCTGGATTTGTACTTTCTGGACCTGAACTTTCCACCTCTGCAAGTTAGCCAACACAATGGGAAAAATACATCTTCAGTCAACATGCCACTGAAACCAACATAAGACAAAAGAAACATCTTCAGTTGAGACTTTTAAAAAGCAAGTGGGTGCAGGAACCAACAGTGTCCCGGTTTCACCTACAGCTGAGTCCTTACAGAATGATGTCAGCTCCGATGACAGATATGAGATCACTAGAATAAAGGATATATTTAGCACGTTTCTCCTAGAGGTACCATTGTTGCACAGCTGCCCACATTCGTATACAATCAAACACCAGAGAACAGGGGTTCTATTGAGATTAACCCCTGAGCTGACGACCTACATATATCAGAATTCATGTAGTATTTTGTACTCATGCTGCAGATATCACAGAAGAATTCAACTGCAAGTCTGCAGGTTCTCAGTGCTGAGGATATTAATTTCCCTCGAGGCAGAAGTCCGATCCTCTAAACGCTGTGCAGTGATGCCTGGACACATAGATAATGACCAAAAGCTAGTGTGTGCACATTTCAGCATCTATGTACTGCATATAGAATTCAAATTAAGAAGAGAAAGCGACTGCACTGAGGGACTATAGAAGCTAAGCAGCGATGTTAGCAAAAACACACTCAGAATAAGATGCTGCATACCGCCAAAATACGTAACTAAATTTCCCCCATCAGTAAGCGCACGTCGCAACGTGGCCGGCTAATCGCCGCCATATTACGATCCACGAGTGTCCACTTGCATTACACAGGTGCAATTAGAGCAATGGTTTGCTCATACAGACCTGAAGGCATCTAGATATGCAAGCATGTCACTTGCTGAGCATTTGTCATGCGTTTTAAAGGAAGATGGTGACTTACTCTAATAACTCATAGTTTGACTTCTTATCCAGAGCGTTTCCTCTCATCTCCCTGAAAAACCTCCTATTGGGGAGAAAAAACACCACCGTGAAAATACTACAAGTACAAACAAATCTACATACATTCCCAACAACAGTATATCGAGGTCAATATTGAAAGCTTTGAATGACAAATATTTTACAGAACTTCATCTGTTCATCTTAGCTTTGCTTCAGCAACACACATACTCCGGCTTTTCCCAACAGAAACTAGAGGACAACTAATCTGGATGTGCGTAAAATGAAAGGATCACCACAAAACAATGACTAATTTGCAAGTTTAGAGCTCTTGCAAATGCGAGGGGAAATTCATGGTTTTATGCTTCAGACTCACCGGATCTCAAGGCAGCCCAACTTCAGTGCAATATCTTGATCGACCTCGTCTGCTATTTCCAACATATAGTCATTTTTTACCTGTAAAACAATATAAGATGCTCATTACACATCAAGTGCCAAGATATTAAAGTAAATATGGCAGAACCTCATTAGCACTCCTACAGCTATATGTCACACTCCCCGCTACTGGCACATCTCAGCTACGTTTACGATGAGCCTCCATGTCTCAAGAGTCACCCGGGCTCCCAGGGATGAAAGACGGCGCTGGAATGAGGGAAGGAGTAGGAGGTCTGTCAGGAGGTGGGCGGGAAGGCAGCAGAACCACCGGGAGGAGGCGGAGAGCATGGGCGCTACCCTGAAAGTGGGTAAATAATGCCACCCATCTCCACGCGCCGCTCACCACGCACTTCAAGCACAGGCTGTGTGTTTCACGCAGACGGTCTGGCTCCACTTCAATGGAAAAGGCACATCGCTAGCCCAGACAGCAGAAAGGAGAGCCGTCTCCCTTAAAAGACTACTCAGAGGCTGCATCAGAGCAGCGTCGGGGAGTCGCCGAAACCCTGGCTCCTCTCAGCACTCTTCCACCAGGTACTCAAAGCCGGTGCTCTAGCCCAAGATCTTTCTAACCATCCAGAGTGCTAACCCTTCCCCATCTCTAACCCTCACCCTCAGAAAAATTTATAAAATCAATCTAAAAACAAATGTCACATAAATTGAGCGAAACTAGCAGTAGCTAGACATGCCCCGCTTCCCTTCAACGGAGAACTTCGGGGAGCCTCAGAGGCGGATGCCCAAACGGAATGACTGACCTACTAAAACTGCTCCCCAAACACGCTGTTCCATAACACCTGATCCCAGAGATCCAGGGGGCCTCAGATGACCCAGTCTGTGCCAGCAAACTCACCTGATGGTAGAAGTAGTTTAGGGTTGGTTTGTCTTCGATGAACTGGTTCAGGAAGCCTTTTGGCAAATAGCGAATGCGCAGTTCATACCTAGGGGGCGAGAGAGAGGGAACAAGATGCATGAAGTGCATGTCATGCAGGACTCCTCGGAGCGCTGAGAGAGGCGAGAAAAGGTCAAAAGGGAGAGAAGCAAAAGGGCTCATTTAGTGTTCAACACCACATATGGCTATATTCCCTCAGTGCCTGGCAGCCATTTTCAGCACTTTCCAACACTGTACCAAGAGACCCATGAAACTACTGCTCACTAACTTTCAGAGTTACCATGGTTTAAGGTTGACAAAGGAAGTTGCAGGACCTCTCGACATCCTCTTGCATTTTCCCCTTTTAACATCACGATTAGATGAAAGTTTCTGTGGAGGCACCTGCTTTCCCAAGGGATACGCAGAGGCAGCTGAACAGGGCAGAAACCCCAAAGCCACCAGCCGAAGCTGACGGGTCACGCTGTCCCATCTGTGATGCTCTGCACCCTTCACCCACATGCACCAGCCCAGTTATCACTCACTGCAGCGGCAGTGGGGACTCTGAACAACCAGCACTGCACTTCAGGTGTGATGATGCAAGGTCCCACAATGAGCCAAGAGCAGCTTAGATTTCGGAGTGCCGAAACTCGAGTGGGGGAGAGTAAACAGGGCCAAACCGAGGCCAGTGCAAACTGGCTTACAGCAAACACATCCCATCTGAGAGGTTCACATAAAAAAGTGAAAGAAACGCAGTTAGGAATACAGATATCAGGTAAGTGACAGGACACTCTAACATAAACCACCTGTTCTTCAGCGTCTGCCACAGGAAACACATGTTACCATTTTACCACTTTTTTTCCATTGGACCCCCCAACTGCATGAAAGTGATCAATGAGAGCAGCAACTCACCCGCAGTTTAATTAAACCAGTCATTTGAAAGGGCTAACAGTGATCTGCGGTCCTGTTCTGTTATTGGCTTCACTGACGTATGCCGGCCCTACTGCCAAGCCCCAAGGTGCAAAGCCTTGATGGCTTCCATCACTAAGCAGCTCTGACTCCAGGAAATTCTCCACATGGCTACTTCACACACGTTTTTGTATCATTTAAATAGACACCATATAAATTGATTCGTCATAATCGCCAGCACTACTGCTCCTTCCTGTTGAATACTCTGTCTTGCTGCTTGGAATACCTCCGGCAAAGGCTTATGCTGAGAGCTAAGGGTCCCGTTATCACGGAAAGCTGATCGACGCAGTTCACACTGCCCAAGTGATGACAGTATACATCCAATCCAAATGTATTTCAACTCGCATCAAGCCACACATTGTCACAATGGATTTCAGCACTCTGCTCCCCTGGGAAAAAGAACAGCTTCCCTTGGGAAGTAATTACCCAGTGTGACGCCCTCTCCTGGCTCCCAAGCATAGCAGCTGAAGGGACAGAATCTGTGGGGAGGGGGGCATTAAAAACATTCGATCCTCAAGAGAAGCCACCCTTGCCTTGCATCTCCTCTCTCAGCAAGGCTCATCTCCTCCCTCCAAAAATAGGAGCAGGTAAACAGAGGCTTGAACAGAAACCACAAAGAACACTAAGAATAACAATTCTTCATGCCAACATCTGTTTGGGTGAAGACAGGAATGACATAATGCACCTGACATCAGTGCAGGTTTGGTGGGCTGAGGTGCTGAAAGATTGCCTGTGTCTGAATTCCTCACAAAATCCACATTCTCCTGGTCAGACTACATCTCCTGCACTGTCCTTACAAGGAAGCTTCAGGCAAACCTGAAGGTGTACCACAAGGTGAAGACGGGGACCAGAGAAAGGATATTAAGGAAACGCCATCGCTCAACCCAGAGCTGTAAGAATGCAGATACAATCAAAGAATGGATTTCAGGCTGATCGTGAATAGACAGTGACGGATGGCGTGACAGTTCAGATTGGTCCAACCTGTGGGAAAGCTGAAAGACGAGAGCGACCGCTCGTTCCGTCACGACTGGAATTCCAAGCAGGCTCTGGAGTCCCTAAAGCAACGGCAGCGAGGAGCGGAGAATGCTAATGCTAAACAGAGAAGCTCCTTCGGCCTCCTTTTCAAAGGAGAGCTACTAGCCTTTAACCAGGAACACATAGAAGGAACAGGCCTGAACTTCCACCGAGTCATGGTCAGTAAAGCTGTACATCCACGCATTCTGTAACAGCTGTGCAGCACAAGCAAACCGCATTCCTAATCGGAGTGTGCAACCCGGAGGTCCAACTGCTGATACAATTAAGACGAGAACAAGAAAATAAATCAAGCTGTACAAGCTTCAGGCAGATGCTTTCAATAAACATCCATAATATCTCACGTTACATTATGCTTAATTCATCGCAATATAAAATGATTCAGAGCATCGTAGCCCTAATCCTATCACGGTTTATGGCAAGGACCCAGATGCCAGAGATATAACAAGTCTGCATGCGTGCAGGCAGAGACAGGAACAAGTATTTAAGAGGGCCATCGTAATACAACTCAACAGTCAATGGGACAATCCTTTCCATGATCACTGCTCCCCAAAAGAGCGCTTGAATAATCTGCTTTGGCAAAACGTTCATAGACAGAGTGTCCCTGTGAATGAATGCTGGGAATTGTGTGATTAGTTGTGCGCTACAAGCTCTGGGGTAAAGAAGAGGGCCCAACCTGTGAGGGCATGCAACCATCACGCCAAGAGTCATAGAGGTGAGGCAAAGTCAGCATCATACCACTCTGGATTCAGAGAAATTAAATATCGGTGAAGCCAATGAACGCACTGTGTACGCGCAGACACACACTAACAACTTTGATAATCCATTTGCAAATGTTTCTATAAGCCACCAACCTTTTCAACAAAGCGAACATATAACAAGAGCCTGTATTCAAAGCAAAGGAAAATGTACTGCTGCACCTAGCAAATACCATGATACATGCTGCCCTGGTATTTAAATGCTCTTTACCATGTAAGGCCAGCTGTCCGAATCAGAGCTTGCAATGAAGGTTGCATGTTCACGGCAAAGAAGGGGCCTCTGATGTTGTAAAAGTCTGACCCTGATTGGCTCCAGAAAACCACCATATGCAAGACGCTAAAGTTCTGTTTCACACTATAAATATCTGCAAAGACCTCGGCAGTAAGACAATGACGGCAGAGGGTTCTATTCCACGCAGAGTATCCATGTTGAGAGTTACATCCAGCCTCCAAGACATAAAGAGCACATGCAGACTCGTCAGTCCCAGAATGCCACACTCTGCTGCGGCGACCCGGACCACTGCATGCATCTCCATGACAACAAAGACAGAATTTAGCTCCGGCTGACAGGGGGCCGGATGCTGCTATGCTCCAGACATGGTGCAGACACGTTGGAACAAAAGCAGAAGACGACAGGATGCCGGCCATCTCGGCTACAGGAAACCATCAGCGGCAGGAAGTCAGTCAGGCCTGTTCATAGGTTCATGTTACAGACATTGCGGCTGCCTTGGGCAAGGGAAACCACAGCAGCCTGGAAGTCTGACCTATGCCTGAAATGGAAGCCGAGCCGTCTTACCTCCACTCCTCCTGCGGGTGCTTGAGTTCATACTTCTCCCTCACGTGAGACACGCCCATGTCTGGGTGGAGCCAGTGCACCTCCCCCGACTGCACGTGACTGAGGCGTAGGCCGAAGCAGGACACACACTTCACCTTGTGGATGTCCACGATCTTCTGGATGATACCCTGGGGGGGTGGGAAAACACAGCCGCGGGTTGGTGACACTCGTTCCCGGCAGGGGGACCAGAGGGAAGGCCGCCACGCACACCCACTACACCGAGGGTGAGGCCACCCTGCAGACCGATATAGAGCTGAGAAGCAGCTCTGAGCCTGGCCAACGGGAGCGCGGCTGTAAGCGCTAAGCTTTAGCGTGGGAGGACATGGCCCTTTTGATGGGATTACAGGGACAGTGTCACGACAGGCAGCCCCATGCAATCAGCCGTATATCCAGTTCAACCATTCACTCCAACCCGAGCACTTATCTCCCAGGACTGATGCTTTATGAAGGCAGGGTAACGTGGGGAGCAGTTCCCAGCTCACCCAGTGTCCCTTTGGCCTCTCTGGCAAAGCTGTGTCGTCCCCCCCCCCCAAGCTCTTTTTCACACCAGAAGACACAGCAGAATGTGCACATCATGGTGCGGCCCACAGTCGTAAATCACTACTGTAGAGCCTGGAACTCTTTCTAGGTCAGCGGCTACAAGTGACAGACAACATAACCGTTTCCTATCAAGCAGTGAACCTCCCGGTTTATCTGGAGACGTCACACTCTGGCATGAGGGACAGCTCGACGATGACCCAACACAAAAACCCGACACTAAAGCCATGCTGCAGCCCAACCCCAGCCACTGAATAATAATGGATGGGGGCCCTAAGGGTGGTGGGATGTCCTAGTTTCCCATATAATGTGAGTTCTGGGCACATGGAAGAGCACCGAGCTCCATAAGCTCCATAAGAGATTGCCAAGAAGCTGCCAGTTTGGGTGAGGATGCTCCAGACAGGCAGATCTTTGATAGGGCGCCTTGTTGAATCTGTGCCCCGTCCCGTGGCTGAGCCAAGAAGGCAGATCTGTTCTAGGTCAAGCCTACTGTTTGACAGAATCCCTAAAATATAAACTGTGCACAGGTGTGTGTTGTGAAGTAATCACTTCTAGGAAAATGGGTATTTAATACATGTTTTCAAGATTAGCAAATGCAAATTAAATCACATCACAAAGGGATAACATCTCTAGATGAGTCAACAAGCAGAAATGTAAACACTATGGCTGTCTATGTAATTCCAGGTCTTGTGGGTATTTCTGGGGTTAGCTTATTAAAGTTCAACAGCTATGGCTGCTGGAGGCCACCTGTCACAAAAGATTTACAGAATCCAGCAAGGAAAAGAAATTCATTCAAATTTTGCTTCAAAGACTACACTAAACATTGTTCTTGAATGCCCATAAAGTGAGTTATCAACAGTTAGACTAAGACTATCAATAACAACAATAATTGGCAAAGAGAACATCTGTAAATCTGAGTTTAATATGAGACAAAAGCAACATTCTGTAGTAAAAGAATATCAGTCTGGCTGCAACTCAGGTAATAAAATAAAAACCCTTTCTGCATTAGTGGGACAGACATCTGGATGGTGAACAATGAATCACACAGAAAGGCCTTTCAGTAAATATGATGTACGGTATCAAGTTACCATGGCGAGATGGTGTGTAGGAGGTAAGACCTCCTCGAGCTATAGCCTCATTTGTGAGGCTCACACTGGGGTAACCTAACACCGGAGAAAAGAGAGGAGGCGCCTCTGATGTGTGGGCGGCGCTGGAGACGCTTACTCGTGTCTTTGGGGAGCCAGTGAGTGGAAGAAAAATCTATTCCCTTCCAGTAACGGCTGGGCAAGCCCTGCCGAGTGCTCGGTGAGGATGGAGAACGCGTGCTAACAGGCTCCACGCACAGCGGCTTTTAAAAGCACATCTCGCAGAACCACACGCTCTCAAATAAAACTGCTGTCATTATCTGTAATGGCACCACTCGTGGGGGATAAGTAAACTCGGGTTTCAGGGTTGACCGCCCAACCATTCGAGGCATGTCCATCCTCGCATGTTCTTGGGTATTTATTAACGGCGCAATTTCACAGTGGCGTGAGCAGGATCCACCCCGAGCGTACAGGAGAGCCATAGCGCTAGAGGGACACAGATCAGCAGCCACGCAGGCGGGACGGGAACGCCGCAGCATGCACCCCTGAACAGCGGCCTCCCGCATACGGACAGCCCTAAGAAGGAGGAGCCCCCTGGTAGATGGTAGCCCAGGAGGCTGGTGGACATTCAGATCACATTCGGTCCCTCATTTGTATTCACTGTAAATAGCAGGGCATGGTTCTCTCTCACCTTCAATCACCTTATTTTTACTGATATATAAAATTCAGATGTTGGCCACCTTGTATGTTTTTGAATATCATAACTGTTCAGAAAGACAGGAACTGTCCACAATACGTCCGCACATGCAGAAGGGGCTTTAAAAATACAATGTTTGCGTGACGTAAGCCCTCCCCCATAATGACGAGGCCACCAGTCTCTGGCAGCAGGAAGATTCATTGCCATCCCTGAACCTGCCTGAGAGGTAAGCAACCTAATTAACTTCCTAGTTTCCATGCTTAGGTTAATTTAGTCTACAATAAATTTATGTGAGCATGTCTAATAAAATATCGAAGGTCTCAGTCCAGACTCTTTAGTTAGGTGATTCACACATGTAGGCTCCAAGGTTAATCGTTAGCCTGGTGACTTTGCTAACCTTAGGTAAATGGCAGAGTCTGAATCTGTCCATCAACCTGATAATTAGCTACAATTCTGGGAAGTCAGTTGGGTTTCTGAAAAAAAATGTAAATGAATTTCACAAAGCACTTGTAGCTTTCAGTCAAAACAATGGCTGAGTAATGTTAGCATATGAGGGTCACAGTGTATGGAAGAGGAACTGCTATATGTGCATGTGATTAAAGATGTTGGTAAAGTGAAGCCGGTTGGGACGAGTGATCTCATCCAGGAGGCTTTATTTCCTGCCTTCCATATCCGCATCCACTGTTTGGCCTAGGATGTCACTTCAGCTTTCCAAACATGCTTAACAAACTGTTACTGTCACTGTGGGAAATAATGAGTTTAACTGAATCTAATATTTTTCTTAATGTAAAAATGACCCAGAGATTGGGCTCTCTCATTAAGATATCTGAATTTTCACAGTGCTGTCTAGATATATGTAATTTGCACAATGCAGTTAAACAAACACTCATAGACCCATTCAGGAATACAAACTAAATACTTGCAAGAAAGCAGTGCATCCCTACCCGCATTAAAATACTAACATTCAGCAAAAATAATATTCTGGCGAAATGTTCAAGCTTATGTCAATGGGAAGCCTATATGAACAAAGGAGCATGCTGGGCCTTTTTAGGTGTGTGGGATGGGAAGTGAATTCTTAGTTCATAGTAAAGTCTCATCGTTGTCATATGGTTTCACTCAGCATTCTGACTGGACCCTTCTGGACAAAATTCTGGGTTGAATAAGCCGTGTCAGATGCCACACAGACACTGGATACAGCATATGAGTGTTGGTGGTGGTAAACTTTAAAGTGATTTTTAAACGTATGATAGATGCACAAGAATCTTGGCGAATCTTATCAAAGAATCAAAATACTGCAAAGTACTGCAAGTGTATCGCAAAAATTTTGATTTTGAAAATCAAAATGCGGTTTAACATCTGGACATAAAGGTATGAGAAAGCCTAATTTTAACTCAACTAACTATCGCAATGTGAGAATGTAATCATTACTGTTCCAGGTCACCCAGTCCTATTTATGACTGGTGGTTTGCTGCACATGCAGAGCCTGCATGTCAGTCACTAGCAGCAAGCTCCATGTATCCAAATATCCTCATATGGGATACACTTGTGGATTAGTTAGTTTTACTTATGTATCAGACAGCAAAAAAGGCAAAGCATGACGCCTTTGATTTCATTTGCCTTGCTTATCGCATGCCCTGCGATGTGATCACTGTGCATGCGCTCAATGCGATGGCGACGCTGAAAAGATATATTGAGGAGCTCTGGTATTCAGCTCCGGGGAACCAGAAGCTGGAAGCAGACTCAAAGGCCGCTGACTGCAGGCTATGCATCTGCGCATTTCCACAGCTGACTGAAGACAGAGAACGTGAACCTTTATTCAGCATGTCCTTCCACACACAGATAGAGGTTTTACAAGTCAATACATGAATTATAAAGAGTTCATCGTGCAGTAAAGAACTAAAGTCATTTACAGCCATGCAACATTAAAAACAAAACCATTAACTTGCCAGTACTAATTACCTTCTACAGTCCATTTTACACGGCGAAGACTGCATCTTCCACAAAGCCAGATAACACAACCATCACCGAGAGGCGCAGCTTGAATGATGAATTCCCCTTTCCTTTGTGGCTTACGTGTGCAAAATGGCCAACCATAAACACATTCAATCACTGCGTCGCCTGCAAGGACACCCACAGCACACAGCCCCACCTCAGATGGAGGATATGGGCGCTGAGACCATTGGCATTTCACTAACATTTAATGGCCCTGTTAATGATTTTTGTCAAATACGAAACTGACTGGTGAAGCAATGGTCACGGTCACCAACATGACAGCACTCTAAAGCAGCAATTATTACTAAAGCCAGCGAGAGCCAGCGTATCTCGCAGGGAGACCGAGACGGTGGATCTCAGGGCCATGGGGACAGAGAGATTACAGAACAGTGAAAGGCAGCCACAAGCCCACAGAGAGGTGACAGGAGCACCTTTCCAGAACCTCTGAATGGCATCTCCTCTGCCCTCGGAGGAGGTTCGCCGGCAAAGCCACGGCATCTGTCCTCCGCTTAATCGCCATCTTTCGCTGGAGCGAAGCACAGAATAAAGCCTGTTCTTATTAACAAACATCAATGCTGCCATGTCCCGAGAAACAGGCGAGACTCTTCTGTATTTTAAATAGAATCACTGCTGGGAGAACAAACTGCACCAGGGCGGCATGTTGAAACAGATATAACTTAATCAATGGGGAAGACGGAGACAGAGTCATCTGCCAGAATTCAGCACCACACTTTGTTTCCTGGCTTTATTATTACAAAGGGGACCTTGGTAGTCTTACAACGGGACGAAAGCTGCACGGTCTAGGCTAGGTCTAGGATAAAAGCTGCTCAGGTGAATGTCTCTTTTTTCTGCAACTGCGGGTATGATCTGCAAAGCCAGCCTGGGAGGTAAAACTGGCAACCCTCCTACAAACATGGGGACCAAACAAGCACTTAAATCTCAACGCTGATGAGAAAAAGCGAAATTGATAAGATTCCTCTTGGTGCTTTCAGATTAATGTTAAGAAAGCGAACCTGCCGACTTCACGCATTCAATTATTCAGCCCTCCCAACAGCAGGTGAGCACCAGGGAGGAAGTGGCGGGGGGGGGGGGGGGGGGGGGCGCCCCGCCCCCCCCCCCCCCCCCCCGCGCCGGGCGCGGGGGGCGGGGGGGGCG
>JAODJX010000049.1:9783220-9797302 GCA_026776945.1 Isichthys henryi | reverse complement strand
GAACCTGCCGCCTTCACGCATTCAATTATCCCGCCCCCCCACCCGCCGGTTTGCCCCCGGGTGGAAGTGGCAACCCCCCCCCCCCCCCCCCACACACACACACACACGCCTGCTGGCATGACCTTTGCGTAACCCTGCCTGCACTCACCCTGACATCCGTGGCATCCCCATGGCGGATATTGCTGGCCCAGGTGCTGGGCTCGCTGTTGCTCTCGAAGTAGTGGAAGACCTTGAGCACACGATCCGGGGCACCGGGGGAACGCTCCGTGCCCATGCTGAGGCGACACTTGGCCCCCGAGGCAAGGGCGTGGTTCAGGTTGGGGTCCAGGTATGCTGCTGCCATGCCTTTGCTGGGTGCTAGGTGTCGGTCATATTCTGCTCGAACAACACGGAGACAGCAAGCAGAACGTTAGTCAAGCAGACCGATGAGGGAGAGGCAGCAAGGGAGGGGAAATCGATCATGGCAGAAGCATGAAAAGCATGACAACACAGCTCATTCATAGAGAAAGCTCACCCACACAGCACACAGTAATAAACAGTATTATTGTGCAAATATTCATATAACTATTTGAAAAGCTATGGAGGCTTGCTGTCAAGTATGATGCACAAGGAAAGCTCACACATCAAAGCACACACTAAGGACCCCCTTTTCAACAGCCTTTTTTTACCCCTCTGCTAAGTAGGAAACAGACATGCAATAACACCGACTATAAATACTGCTGCCAATGAGAATCCAGGAGAGACATTAGCAGAAGGCCGTAAGTGCAGTCGATTATTGATTGAAATGTTACTGAATGCAAAAAGGAAGTTATGATACACTGGGCCACAGACCCAGACGATATGAATTATAGATGCATCCGGCAGGGTCAGGTGGCTTCGCTACTCCATTATAAATCGAGTACAAGCGACTGAATGAAACTGACAAGCATGGTGCAGCTAAGCACACATTTCACGACAGAGCCCAAGTCTTTGTCCCGCCTCACCACCGAATGGGCAAACCCTTTGAAAGCTTCAGCAAGTCTCTGGAAAGTGCCCGGCGTCCATGAGCTGCATGCTACTATGCAAGACTCCATCGAATGACCAGCCTGCTCCAACAAAACAAATAAAAATCTTACATGAACGGCTGCACGATATCACATCGAGATTAAATGCCACATGCGAAATAATCACCAGGGCTTTAGATGACTGGTGTAAACATGCCTGGACGTCGGCTTTTCCTTACTCTACAGACGTTCACTAATACCCACAATTTGGTAAGCAGATTAGTAGTATGCCTAAAATATTGACGGGAAGTGTATGTAACACCCAAAAGTCAATGATCAGCATAAATTTGTTTATCGACAATGTCTCCTTTTTAGCAAGATGATGTGGTTGCTGAGCTGGGCCTTTCCTCGCTGCCATTTCATTGCTCATCACTTCCATGATTTACCAAAACAGTGGGATGTGACTTGCTCCTCTAATCGAATTTTAATAAACATAAGGATATGCCAAATTTATACAGATTACTAACTTTCGGTATAACAATATGGTATACTGCTAATCTGCTTACTAAATTGTGGGCCGGTAGTATAAAATTTTGTATACTACCAGCATCCAGATAAATATTTACTGTCTGTAAACAAATGTTTATCTGTCACCTAAAGCCCTGACGATTATTGCATATGCACCATACAATAACAATTGTATCGCGATATATCATGCAGCCCTAGTCAAAATGAAATATTTAATGGAAAAAGGTCTTTCTGCATCTTGTGTACTTTACAAACAACGAACAAAGCTGACCATAACTAACGTGACCTAAACTAGTGTTGTCACAATACCACATTGTTTCAATATTGGTATTAAGTTACAAATTTCTATTTCAATAATTTTCTATATTCTTCCTAAAAAGTGGGAAACTTTCAAATCTGATTATTGTGCTTTATTTCAAGTTTTTCATCATATTCGGGTCATTTGTGGGTGGGTCAGTTAAAATAAAACTTAAGCATAATAAGCTACCAAAAAAGGAGGTCGAGCTTCATTTAGTCTTTATTAATATTAGTGGTACGACTCACTATCAGGTTTAAATAATCGGTGAGTGTGGACTACTCATGAAATGGAGCCCTTCCTGTATATCATTGCTGCCGAGAGGCTTTTCGATCACTCACTTCATTCATGGGCACACCAGGGCAGTGAACTAGCCAACTATTACTTGTTTGATTGAGAAATGTTGAGATGTTTGTCCAACAGATATCTGGCCAGGTCTGACACTAGTGCGAGACACTTTAAAACAGAACTTACACAACAGTGCTGCTGTGTTTAGGGACTGGCGCTTTTGCTCATTTTATAGCCAAGGTCTCTCTATATTTCACTTCCCCGTTTGTCAGTAAGTTCAGGTATTGCTGAATCCCACTGCCATCTCTTCTCTGAACCAAGTGAAAAAGGGTACTGCTCTCTCTACTGCTGCTGCTCTGTGTCACACAACACAATGTCACCGCTGTCAGACAGATTTAACCGGATCAAACATCCATTTGCATAATAAAAGTACAGTTTTTGTTTTTTTTTAATGTTGGTATTGCACCGTTTTTACATCTCGAGTACCGTGGTTTTTTTTTACCATGTAACCCTAACCTGAACCCAGAGCAGGGGCACAATCACACAGCAAAACCTTAAAAGGGACCTTCAGCAACAGCTCAAACTCAACTTGAAATCATTGCATCCACTTCCTGATACTCTCTCAAAGCCAAAGAACAGACTCTCGAATCTTCAGTTTATTCATGACCCAGTGAGAGACGGAAACCAGT
This sequence comes from Isichthys henryi, assembly GCA_026776945.1. Lineage (NCBI taxonomy): Eukaryota > Metazoa > Chordata > Actinopteri > Osteoglossiformes > Mormyridae > Isichthys > Isichthys henryi. Next base: position 9,794,519 of record JAODJX010000049.1, on the reverse strand, counting down.
CACATGCATTGCTGTGACAAGCCTCTAGCGGGTCATCATTTTAGAGTTGGTGGAACAACGTCCTACCCCCTTCAGACAAACAGAGAAAGTCAGAAGGAAAACAGTACCAAAAAAAATATAGACACGCTTGCATGGAGGAGAAGTTGGGAAGTAAATATATCCTCATAAAGCAAGGAGACCCACTGAAGAGCAGCATGAGAGAATCAAGGCCTTATTCTCTACAGTCAGCATTATCATCTGAGCGGAGGAGAGAGCACAGGCTGCTAGATGGTGACTGAAAAGAGCACGTTTCTCACAGGGACCCCCGGCCTACTCTGGTGCCACCGTGCGCAATGTGGGCGCTGCCGTCAGGAGTGGACGAGGCCCATCCGCCGGACTCCCGGGGGAGGATTCAAACATGGAGCCAGGCAGGAACACGGTCATTACATTCATTTAATTCGTTTGGATTGGACGAGAGATACGGCCTGTTTGTAAAGTTAATAGGGACTGGAGTTTTATCTACATCACATGATATTCCCATGTGGCGACTGGTGACGGCAACATGCCACACGTGAATTAACCCTGATGCGGAGCGAGCCCGAGGTAATTAAGTGAAGGATCCACTGTGACTGCGGTTTTACACTCAGATGCCACTTCTGTAACAGAACGGTAAACGCAGTTCGAATTTCACAGCTGTAAGGCTTGGCACAATGACACAGAGGCAAAAATACCACCTGACATTTATGACTGAAACAGCATAAATTAACCGCACTGGGAAAAAAAGCATCGTATTCTAGCTAGTTCAAATATCATCCAAGATAAACGCATATATGGTGGCCCGCTTGTGTTAATGTGAAACCTTAAAAATAATTTGGGGGCGTGCCGCAGTATGATCGAATGCTATTTAAACCAACCTAAAAATAGCACGTCCATCCCTAGAAGTTCTCACCAAAAACCATAAATGCCAGCCCTCAGGTTACACCAATGGTTGTCTGCAGGCTTTGTGCCGACTGACCACGAGTTAGCTAGGCCAGTACCTGCTCAAGCCCCGCTGAATGGGGATGCCAGCTTCCCCGATATTTCTGGGTTGTGTCCCACCGTGTGAGCTTTTGAGAACCTTCCGTCGTACGAGGCGTATGCCATGAACTGCGGACAGAATTGTCTGAGAAAGAGGGCCTCCTCTCCCCCCCGCCTTGTAAAGGGCGCCCGGCCGGACCACATCGAAGCAGCAGCCTGCTGGTACAATTAGTGCATAGCCAGCCACACCCACCGAGCATGCAGCTGAAAAAACGACCCTGATTATAGTGGAGGAGTCGAGCTGCCTGTGAGAGGCTCATGGAGACGTCAGCGGGGAGACATGAAACGGTATCTCCACTGCGCAACCTTCATGAAAAACACAAGACGCCTCTCGATCCTAAGAAAGCACACGGTTTCAGGCACACGAAGACAGACCCAGTCCCAGCCTTGGGAAAGCAGAGCTGCCGCAATCACAAGAACACTGCCCTACTTCTCAGCCGGAATAAAAAAAACACGCTTACAGATTTAAAGAACACGTCCATCTCTTCGAGCCTGGCGACCGCGCGGCTATAGGCAGAGAGCACGCTCCTACCTTTGAGCAGAAAGGGCCAGCAGGTGCAGGCCACCTTGGACTGACGTGCTGACAGGCAGCCATAGGCCTCAGAGTACATGAGTGGCGCGCTGTGGAAGCTGAGAGCCGGCATGCACGTCGGGTGCCGGGCCGCTCCAAGGCTGCGGGGCGGCTGTGAGCTGCTGCTAGTCCTCCTTTGCTTTTCCCTCCGCAGCTGAGCACCACGCACCAGAGCGTGCACGCCTGTGCGGGCACGCGCACACACACTCGCAGACACACGCACTGCTTGGCCTCTTTCCTAACGTCACACGTCGGTTATCGCAGCGTCGCCTCCTGCCTGGAGCCTCCAGTGAGCGAGCCAGACCGCATCGCCAGGCTCCTGGCCTCATTCCCATCTCCTGTGAGTGAGACTCCAGGTACCCCGCCCCACAGGGGGAAGGGGCGGGGGCAAATTATGAGCCAGTGCTGCGTCACACAGCGATGCACTGCCCCCGAGAAGAGGTACGCCAGCTGACAGCACAAACAAGCTCCGCGCGGCTCAGCGGGCCCTGGGCCAGCGGGGATGGCCCTGGCCTGTGGCCCTGCACACACCTGCCCTCCGGCCTGAGATTAACCCTTACATGGCTGCCCTAAATACCTGTGCATTACCCAGAAGATCTTTGTGCTGCATCAAAGAAAAGCCATGCGAGGCAGCTTCGCACCATTCTTTAAAATTCAAAGATTGTGATTTAATTTAAAGTAAAAAAATTACATATATCGCCAAACACACAGACACCATTACTTCTGCCTTCACCAATGTGTCTGAACATAAAAAAAACATGTGTAGAGCAGCTTCACATCTGCTCTGCTTTCTAAAAAGGCTGTATCCATTAATACATTAATTGAGTCGAGCTTTGATCAGTGATTCTCTTTCAGGGTACCAGGACCCTTTAACGCTCTACTCAACACAACTCTGCTTGGCTCACAGGGGGTATGACCATGACCGAAACGTGATGTATAGCATCGAGAAGACAGACACGCAAGGCTACTGTGGGAACGGCACAGCTATCGAAGACCAAACAAAACGGGGAGTGAACCACTGAAACAACTGACCCAGAAGAGCTTGATTCAAAACAGTAAACAAGGCACAGGGTTGCCTGTTGGACAATAAAAATCCCCGTAGCGTAGTAATTTAAAAAAATGTTCTACTATAAAGCAGCCACCAAAAGCCAGTCTTGAATTCTCAAAAACACTAAACCTAACAAAAACATGCCATTTAATGTCTATAACAATAAACACCTTAGACATTCAAATAAACTTACTAAAAAATGGAAATGCAAATACCATACATACACAGGCTAAGGAAACCATAACAAGCTGCACGTTTATTCCTGGTCACTGGTCACGGAGAAACATTTTAGCTCCCCAGATATGGTGCCAAGTTTGGTGTCTCTGCCGATCGGGTTGGCATGGTGCCATGGCAGCACGGGGCACGGGGCGAGCTCGCTGAGCACAAGGCGGACGACTCCGCAGGTCACAGCCCTGTTAATGGGGAGCAGCCATCCATCGTGATGTCTGACCAGGCCCACAAAAATAAACTGCGCATTTAGCAAACACCCCCAGTCCCTGCTCAGGATACTGGGGGGCCCAACCAACTGAGCAGAAAGCCTCACGCTGGCACCACGCTGGTACCTGCTGGTCCTTGTTACCATGTGCTCCAGCTGGGGAGCTTGGGCACAGACACGGGCCCATAGGTCAGTGCCCCCGAAGGCCACATGTCCATTGGTGCTCCTGCTGGCGGGCCGAGATGTCAGCAGACGGCCGGGCAGTTAAATGAAAATGAGCGTGACCCTCCCCTCACACACCACCACGCCAGCTAATCAAGCCTCTCATCTCCAGCAATCACTAGAGGGATACTCCAAGCACTTGAAACCATGACAACTGGTCTTACCAATGAAAAGCCCATCTTTACTCAGCGTGAGATTATCGCTCTCCTCAAGTGTGATTTTACTTCAGACCAAAACAGAAGTGATACGTGCCAGACACACGAGAGTCAGCCAGGTTCTCGTAGAGGGAGCATTTTGGGTCAACTGGAACAAACCCTGGCTGGGCCTCTACCTTCTGACGTCCATCAACAGACACATGCTCATCAAGGCAAACTGGGGTGGCGATGACGTTACCCTCCTTCCGCAATTCACCCTGATCAGTGTGCTGGTTAGGTACCCTATGCCAAGGGCACCAGGACTGAAGGCCCTGCCCTTAATATCGGGGAAAGGGCTGCCGTCTCTCTTGTTCCTACCCACTGGTCTGGCAAGCTACACATTCCACTCCGGTGAGCATCATGCCCACTACCAAAATATCAAACTAGCGCCGTAATAACATCTGCGCTTTGGTTCCCAAATGCCCGTGATTTACGCGGGGCGTTCTGGCAATTTGTGATGAGTCCATTGGGTGTGAAGAGCAGGAGGCCTGCTTGAGATGGTGGAACCGGTGACATCAATGTGAAAGCAGAGCCTCTCTCATGCTTTGATGGTGCCCCGGATGAACGGGCGGTTCTTCAGCAGTGGGCCATACGCAGCAGCCTCAGATATTACCCAGGAGTCACCTATAAAGTGGGGCACCAAAACAAAACAGCCCCGAGGCTAATAGTTAAATTGGCTTTTAATGTAATGCCAGCAACCAGGGCTATATTCACGGTGAGCAAATGGACAGTAAAAAGATTTAGGGCTGTTGAAAAGGACTATTATTCTATCAACTGATTAGACAAGGTGAAACGACAGTGGTGGTATGACGGTACTTGTTGCAGTTTAAAGTCTAACACTTTATGTTTGGTAAATATCGTTTTTAGATTTATTTCAGTTCATGAGTCCATTTTCATTTCAATTTTAGTTTGAGAACACTGGTCCCAACAAGCCTAGCGCACATGAACACACTCTGGAACCATCAATTAGCATAGAATAAGCCCTATTGAAGTGATATTGTAGAGTTATTGAAAGGAAACATTTGTTACAATGGAATGAAGCATTTTAGAAATCAAAGAGTTAATGTCATTAATTTAAAAAAGTTGCATCGATTTAAAATATTGATTTCAAGGAATTCAGTGTCGACATCGACTATTTCACTAATCGCAGCAGCCCTAAACAGAGTGACAAGGTGAAAATGTCAGAAATAATTTGAAATTCTTACAAAACAGTTAAAACAACCTGAATAAGATGTTTAAGGTTAGTTTTCATTTAAAAATCTAAAAAAGCCTCTGGCTCGATTTCACTAAAAACCCAAAGAGCCAGAAAAATGATGCACCAATGGAGCTAAACACACAGGGACTAATATGCCGAAGGACAAAACAACACAACATGCTTAATCGTCAAAGGAATGTCACATGCAGGACATACAGGTGGATGTTCACCTAAGTAAAAACTTGTGGGTCAGCCTGGCAAGCCCAGTACAACACTGTCTATAAATCACCTGGTCCCACCGGTGTTCAAAACAGACTGCCGCACCACTTACAACGGGGGTAATTTCACAGAGTTTGTTAATAGTTATTATCCCATCCACTTTGCCACACTCTCATTACATATCCATTCAACACAGGTTTCAGGTCTGATGGTGGCAGTAAAACCATCTGGTCATTACCAGACACACCACAAAGACCTGGGACGTAGCTAACAGAACACCAGGCAAAAACCGATATGGCAGCGCAATTAAAGGGTCTATCAAGCATTCTGCTGAAAAGAAAACCCCTCGGAACGGCAGATTAGTAACCTGACCTTTTGCACGCACACGGCACACAGCTTTCCCTTCTTTTCCTTCTTCATCAGTTTTCATTATTACTTTCATTATAGTAAATCTGTAACCAGATATAAGAAAATCGCGCCGTTACGGCGGTGAAATTAAGACAGGCTGCTATTCTGTAAACTACAGTGAGGAATGGTGAGTACAGGCAGCATTCAGCCTCTGACAGGGGAGCATTTGAGAGCGTGGCAGGGCACACCATGGCACCGGCTCCACTCAGAGCTAACCTGACGGGGAGTTCAATGCAATGCTAACAAAGAGCTGCTAATCACTGGACCTTCCGGCCTGGCTCGGGGTCATCTCCAGCCAGGAGCTCTCCCACACCGTGCTCCGCCGCTTTCCCTTTCTCCCTCACGAAGACACAGAAATGCACTTCAGGGCAGAAATCAGACCTCTGCGCCACCGAAATTTACAAGCACATTACTCACACATTTCGGAAGATACCATTTTACGCGGCACGACTCTCCCTCAATGTCATTTTTTCAGGGTTACCAAAAGGCAGCCCCATAAGCTTTGAAAAACACAAATGTACAGGCAACCACATAAACATACACACAGCCAAATACAACACGCAAAATCAGCCCAGCAAACACGGAAACAGCTGGTTTTCCAGCTGGAAGGACGGCCCATAACACAAAGAAGTTCATTTTGGTTGATTTACAGGAGTTGATTTTCCAGGTTGGCAAACTTAACCAGAAGGTTCCTCAGACACTAATACACAGACAAACACGAAGGGCTGAGACAGCCCGACATCTCTGCTGAAGCCTCGGCCCTGTGGGAACCCGATAGTGTTCAGTAGTGCTTCTTTCTAGGACTCAGCACTGCACAGGAAGCAGGGGTGTCCAAATTCTAATACACTAGCTGGGCACCGCGGGCAGCCGGGTCGAGTCCTGTCAGCATATCCAACATCCTGGGGGGGGGGGGGGGATCCACTCTCCTCTACGAAAAGCATGCAGGCTACCTAGCTACATGCATCACACACAGAAAAGCCTGCTACATATAGGCCTAGATATTCCAGCCTGTTACGCCCGGAAGAGGCCCTCTGCACCCGCTATGTGACCAGGGTCCATTAGCAGGTAAGCCAATACGTCCACCTCCGGTAACTGACCAGAAGACAGACAGGAAAGAGAGAGAGGGGAAATCTCTACGCTACCAACGGTAAATCTATAGAGAGGGAGAAGCCCCTGCCCCGGGCATCAGGGCTGAGGGAGTGCCGCGAGCCCGAAGAGACAGCGGGGATCTGCTAGTTGACGCCTTATCAGGAATGCCGCCAACATCCCCAGGGACGCACCACGCACAGGACAGGGATGCAAACCCCACGTCTTCAAGGACACATACAGATGCAAAGAAGAAAACAGGAAAGATCCATTTGCGCCAATCATCAGAGAATGAGCTGATTCCCCAGAAAGTCCTGGCATGTCATTAATTCATTCAACGCCAAGACTTAGTAACCAGTGGCCTGTACTAAGAAACGGGGTTATTGGCTTATCGGGGTAACTTGTCGGATTTAAGGTAGTCTGGGCAAAATGCAAGTGAACGAATATGAAGTCCATTTAAACTGTGGTACCTTAAATCCGACAAGTGACCCCGATAAGCCAGTAACCCCACTTCGTAATACAGGCCACATTTATTTTAGTTTATCCGGTTTTCATTTTTTCATGTCAGAGAAAGCGTGACTAATGACGTTCAGCACCGACCATTAGGACGCACACCTGCTGTGCCAGTGTTACGTAAAACCTGTCTGCCAGAGTGGACCTGTCCGCTGTAGTGCAAGGTAATACAGGAATCAGAGGACCGTACAGTGGGAGGCAGGGACATGCCCGTCACAGGCAGTAAGACAGGGCACTGCCCTGCACAGATTGAAGCAGTGAAATTCAGTTCCTGTACTTTAGGGTTTCATAACAACGGTCAGCAATAACCAGTCACACGGCGCCGCTCAGTGCCACATGATACCAGAATGCACCAACAGAGGCCCCACAGGACATCCTATTCCTTCTTTAATCACCATTTACATTTTATTGCTTAGTTACCTCCAAACATCCAAAATTATACAGATTTCTATGTCATATTTTAGCATTTTAGCACGTCGCCATCCTGAGCCACCATGCTACCTGGTGCCCCCCTAGCTTTAGAACCAGATAAATGAGAAACGAGGCGCGTAAATCCCGTTTATTGCACACTGACAAATCCAAAGTGAAAATGACCAGAAAACCCAAACCAGCTGTGGTCCTGCGGTCAGTAATGGGTCTGTTTGATAGGAGAACGCAACAGACCCATCAGCCAGGTACATGGATTATTCAGAAACCTGGCACCAGCAATGAGGCAAAAAAAACATACAAAAGACCAATCATATGCTCCTGCTGTCCTGTACAGAAACACAAGTCTCCTCCAGACAGAAACAGAGTGATGTGACCCTGTGGAGAAAAGCATTTTTTTTTTTTTAACTGTACTTTCAGAATGACCTCAGCCACAGTTTCTGCTCGAAACAAAAGTGTGGACCGAAGGACAGCGGACAATCTGAGGATAGATGGGCAATAGGAATAGGAGTGCGGGCCTGCAGTAGCTCCATGAAGCGAAGATTATAAGCCAGGGGCATTGGGTATGCTGCCAGCAAGTCCCCCGCAGCAGAGAAATAAACAGCGACTGCGAAGGACACCAGCAGAGGGTGGAGGATGAACTGCAAAGAGGTAGGAAGGCACGAAGCACAGGTACCTGGAGCCCAGCACTTGGGGAAAGGGCTGCAGCCGCTTGTCTCCATGGGGACGGCCTAAGCCCCGACCCCAGCCGCAGCCCTCTGACCCTGGGTGCGGGGCAGTCCAGGGGTAGAGAGTCACAGCAGCAAGGCTGAGGGCTTCAGGGCGCGTCACGGGGCATGACGAGAAGGTAGCGCGCTGCTAGAAGTTCCCCCACCACTCTTCCCGTTCCCGACTCGCTCTTCCCCAGGAAAACGACTCAGAGCAAATCCCCTGCCAGGGGCATTCCTCCAACTCCTAATCCAAAGTGGCATCAGTAGGTGGAGACCGAGGGTGGGGTGGGAAGAAAGAAACAGCTCCTCAAGGACAAAAAACTCCCAGACTCAACAGATATCCATCGACTTCTTCAGTCCATATCGAGAGCGAGCAGCTGTTACATGCGAATCAACCAGGAAGGCAGGCAGTGTGAGGACAGAGTGACTCAGAGAAAGAGAGAGAGGGAGCAAAAGAGGCGGGGGGGAGGCTGAGTGAGTGAGAGAGAGAAAGAGAGAGAGAGAGAGAGCGAGAGAGAGAGAGAGACACACACACACACACACACACACACACACACACACACACACACACACACACACACAGACACAGACAGGGAGGGAGGGAGGGAGACCCTGTGTCCACCGCCTCATTCAGGAATTGAGGAAGGGTGGGCTATTAACAAAGAAGTAGGGGGAGGAGGAGGGCGAGTGGGGGTATTAAAGAAGCACCCTCATTAATATGCTAATCTCAGCTTTGCTCCGATTCACAGCCTGCTCGGTGTTTACCAAACGGACAGGGCATTTTCCATAGCCGAAAGGGGCTGCAAACCAAGGCTGACCCGGCTCATGTCTGCCAGCTAGTAAACCACCCCTGGCCTCAGGCACTCTGCCGCCCCTCAAACGATGAGCTTCTGCCAGAGCTCCACCTGCTGTAGTCGCAGAGCGCCATCTCTGATCTCCATCTCAGACTGCCCCCAGCTGTGGTTGTGCTAAAAAGCCACTGTAAGCATGGCAAGTCGATCAGGCAGCTCCACATTAGCAACTTGTGTCTTCATTTACTGGCCGTCTCCCAACAACATTAAGGACTCCCTGCAGGGGAGCTGATGTTCCGGTGAGTGGTCCTCAGCGTTACAGGTCAGATCTGCCACATTGGCAGGTTCAGGGTGGGGTGACATTGACGAGATCACGCATCATGGTAATGACACTCTATTCTGTGTCTTCATTCAATAAGACAGCGCTGCATAGTTACCGGGGAGTGTATGCCTGCAGATTAATGGTCTCCTTTATTACCAATTTATGTTTTGCCAACCTTAATATCCTTTTTATTCCAAAAGAAAAATTAATTTCCACTAGATTTCCTTAAACAATTTGAAATGATCAGATCAAGAGAGCAAAAGTAAGATACGTGTGACAAAGACTGAAAGCGATGGCCGATTCTCACTCCTAACCACTCCTTCAGCCTAGTAAAAACTCACACTTAAATGGTTAACATCATACCTCACTGCCTGGGCTCTGGCCCCAGCCAACATGCCTGCGTCAAACAGGACTGGCGAGATCCCCCAGCCTCACACACAGCCTGAGCAGTTCCATGTTACAGACAAACAACCATAGCATCAAGTCTGTAGTTTCAGCCTCTCTCATGCAAAAGCTGTTACCATGGCATCCTGGGATAAGGATGCAAAACCCTACATTGCCAATGTGAATTATTCATAAAAGGGACTCAAATGTAGTACTTGCCAATAGCAGACATTGTGTAACAACCCTAAAATACATACAGACGGACAATCTCCTTGGAGACACAGGACCAGTCCAGCCCAATTCTACATTATTATACACCCCAGGCTCAAGAGGTGCAGACCCTCGCACCTCCCCAGGCATAACACTTGTGCTGGAACCTCCCAAGTCCCGGTGAAGGAGAATCCGTATTGTCTGCATAACAGACAGTTATGCAGTTATCTGCACCTGGAGGAAACACGGAGAGGACGCACAAACACACACAGGGTGGGGGGCTGGATTCAACCCCCTGAGCCTGGAGCTGAACAGCAACAGTACTACCCCAAAATAAAATATTTCATTATATTTCAGTACTAGATTCTGGCCTGTAATAGAAACATAATTAGGCCTGGATCCCATCCCAGTCAGCATAAGGCAAAAGGCGGTGGGATGTTAGTCCTTCACAGGGAATACAGGAATAGGTTTTTGTACATAACACATCCACTATTTGAACAAGTGTAGCTTACCTCCTGGCCAGAGGGGGCAGTGTTTCAGCCATATGTTCCTTCTGGACACAGGTACAATGAAGCTCCAGGGACCTGACACTGTATGAATAAGGGTCATGAGCACGTGGTCTGTCCCACTCTATCACACCAAGGCAGGAACCAACTCGCCCTGTTTCTGGCTAGTACAAGGATGAAGATTCTTCATTTCCATTTGACTGGACATTATTAAACATTACAGCAGCTACCTACATGAACAGGCCTCAGATCTGTGAGCAGAAAACATTTGTTTTTGGCAAATCAGGAACCTGCTTGACTGCTCAGCATGCATCAATGTATCTATATAGGCCTCATGGCCCATTTAGCAGGGCTGTATCAAGTAAACACAATAGAAGAGAAGCTGAAATTTCCCCAATGTCAGAATCAATTAAGCACATTATTGAAAACCTTTGCAATGGCCCTAAGTTACTACTCACCAGTTAAATGCCAAAAGGAAAGCCTACCAGTCCATTGCTATACCATCTAAAACCTATGTCATCAGCTTAAATCAATTTACAAAATGCACAAATGCTGCGCAAGGTGCCTGCTCAAACAGGAGGAGCAATGAGTTTGTGGAGGTCAGCCCCAGAATGGCCACAGCTGTGCTTGTAGCTATAAACATGACACCACAAAGACAGGAACCCAAGGCCATAACAAAGGGACTAGAAAACAAAGGCGGCTACCGGGTGCCCCGGAGACCTGATGTGCTCCTCTCAAAACCTCACATTCAGCCCACCATCTCACTCAACTGACTTTCAAGCTCTCATTTACATACCAAGGGACAGGGACAGGGACAGGGACAGCGACAGCAACAGGGGGGCGGCATGGTGGTGCAGTGGTTAGCACTGTTGCCTCACACCTCTGGAACCCGGGTTCGAATCCCCGCCTGGGTCACATGTGTGCAGAGTTTGCATGTTCTCCCCATGTCGTCGTGGGGTTTCTTCCGGGTACTCCGGTTTCCCCCCACAGTCCAAAAACATG
>JAODJX010000049.1:9731320-9751028 GCA_026776945.1 Isichthys henryi | reverse complement strand
AACCACTGCACCACCATGCTAACCACTGCACCACCATACAGTGCTAACCACTGCACCACCATGCTAACCACTGCACCGCACAAGGGACATTTGTTTTCCATTTCTCTTCTCAGACTGTGGGGGCAACATGACAAAATATCTCCCATACACAGGTAATTCATGACAATTTAGTTGGCCAAAAGCAGGAATGGAGAGAGGTTTCTGCTGTCTGAGACATTGAAAGTAGATTAGACATTCACAAGGCTGACAGACAGTAGAGTCTCACGTGAATCTCTGGTCCTTCTCCTCCAGGGCGAAGTCCGTGACCTCACTGCGGTGCTCGGTCAGCTGCTTGTTGCATGACATGCTGCGGGTGTTGATGATGTAAATGACCGAATCCTGGGAGCCAATCCACAACTGATGCTGGTCCACTCCCAGCATGCAGTTCTGCAGATGTACAACGCAGGGTTTACAGATCTGATTCTCAGCATCGGCCAGTTCAAACGTGAACGCAAACCGTTTTACATGGCAATTCACAAACTACCACTAGAGGGAAGCAAAATCCTACACATTTGTTAAAATATACAGAGCCACTGGTCACAAGGTACTTAAACGAAACAAGCAAATATGTTAATTTAATAACTTAATTTCATACAGAAGGTTCTCAGTTTACAGAAGAATTGCATCTGGAAATGCAGATATTTCAAATTTCACTTATTTTTAACTGAAAAATAACAATACAACAGTAAACCTGTGTAATTCTTTTTATTTTGACTTGCCACACAAAAACACATTTGAGAATATATGGCGTTATTGTAAACAGGCTTATTTTAAACTCCTCATGGCCCGTGGCAGTGTGGCGTCCAGCCCCTACCAGGCGGGAGGTCCCCACTTGGATGGAACTGTGCCGCACAGACCAGCTAGCAGCGTCGAACACCACCACCTTTCCGTTGCTCAGGGCACACCACAGCTTGGGGTTCCCACCTCCCTCTGCGTCTGGCAGGCTCAGCTGCCCTGTGAGCAGAGAAGGGGCTGTCTTAGTGAAGAACACACAGACAAGAAACCTGACCTGTGAGCGTGGATCAAAAAAACCCAGAGCCCTGACCTGTGAGCGTGGATCAAAAAAACCCAGAACCCTGACCTGTGAGCGTGGATCAAAAGCCCAGAGCCCTGACCTGTGAGCGTGGATCAAAAAAAAAACAGAACCCTGACCTGTGAGCATGGATCAAAAGCCCAGAGCCCTGACCTGTGAGCGTGGATCAAAAAAATCCAGGGCCCTGACCTGTGAGCGTGGATCAAAAACCCAGAGCTTTGATCCACGGAGGAGACTTACAGTACTCTAAATCTGCCTGCAAGTGCCTCACACTGCACATTCCTTCTGTCTGCCCCATTCAGCGACTCATGACTGTTCACCACTTCCTTCAGGGAAGCACAGTGATGTGACCTGACTATCCTGGAGGGAATTTACAGCCCGCGACTGGGTCAAACCCCCCCCAGCAGGGCCCTGTACTTTCCCAACAGTGCCGCTTAAACTCCTCCAGCGGCGGATTACTGGTCATGTGACCTCCTTGGACTACACGAGACAGAGACAGGAAATAGGGTAAGTAGTTGTAAAATAAAATATTGTAAAATTATACTTTCTACCTAATATCAGTCTAGAATCCATTTAACACTGATTATAGAATTATTGATTCTATGATTCAAGCTTTTTCTACATAATGCGAGTCAGACCAGAGCAGAAATGCTATGCCTGAGCTATTATGTCTAGTGTGGTAATCAGGAGTATCGTATTACGCCCTTGAGAAATGGAGGGTTTTGCAGTTTTCATTGTTAAAGTCGATATTCGTTCATAAGGACACACCACTCATAGCTCGAGGTGGTAATAGGCAGTAGACCAGGAGAAATCTCCGCTCTTGACCTGGACAAAGACGTGTAACTGCTCCTACCTGGAGTGTAGAGTAGGACGTCCACGGCCTGCGGAGCCATCAGGTCCAGGGAGGGGTTTATCTTATGCTTCAAGGTTTCTGAGGTAGTTTTGGGAACCATCACGGGCACTGTTTGTGGGACACCGGCCGTGAGTCATTCTGCTGGTACATGGCGGTCTGGCTGACCTTGGCAAGCACACGTCAGAGGTCTCAGAAAGACAGGCTGTACCTTCCAGTTTCATTTTGTCGAAGTACGCCAGCTTGGAGGCAGCGAAGATGGCCTTCTGCGACTGAAGACAGCCGACCACGGCGTCCATCAGGAGGACATTAGTCAAAGCTTGATGCATGTATTGTGGGTCCTTAAAAGGAAATGTGATTCACGCATTTCACAGTGAGGAAGTGGCCAAAATAGAAAGGGTGCTCTTGCATAGGGATTTAGGGAATATCCATCAATGGATCAGAAGGGGACATTCCAATTAAACAATGAGGCGACAAACAATGAAATTCCCATACTTATGCTTATTTTCTGTCAACAGCCAACACACATACAGGTGGGAAGCAAAAGCTTTTACCTTGTGGTCATCCGCCATCTTCCTCCCGGCCCACATTTCCTTGATCATCAAATTCCACAGGTCACACTCCGACTTAAGGTTGGCCTCAAACGTCTCCTTCCTTTGGCTGCTCTTGATCTTCAGAGTCGGGATTCTGAGCAGGAGGAAAGGTGCAGAAGCAATTCTCACATCCTGCAAAAAAAGTAAATAAATACATTTTTTAAAAATCAATAAAAAAAATGCATGGGAACTTGAAAGCAAAAACTGTCATTTCCGGGGTCAGCTGATGATCGATGGCCTAGCTCACCTCAATGTCCCTGAATTTGGTGATCTCGATGTAACCAAGCCGGCCCTCCGTCAGCAGGAAGATCCTCCTCTGCGTCAGGGCGATCTTGCCCACGCCGTGGCTGGTTTTGACTGAGGATGACAGCTTGTAGACACACTCGTTGGTGTCCAGGTGCCCGATGACCCCAGCAGGCAGGTGAACGTCTTGTGCTTCGGCCTCAGTCTCCTTCCACACGGTGTAGAAGACACGGAATACTTCCGGATCCACTTGTTTCTGCTGACCTTTCGGTGGGCAAGATGTTTATGGCACGGGGGAGGTAGAGAGGGCAAATGGTTAGCTGGTCCTTGGTTTTACCAGATATTCCCAAAAGTCAACGATGTATGTACCTGTGTCTTTGACAAATTAGACCTTTGTTTTAATCTATTATAAATCTATCTATTGTTTTCTTTCTGGTTCTTCACTGCAACATGTCAATTCCACTGCAGTTCCGATTCCAGCTTAAACTGTCAAGTTCCTAATGTCTTAGTTTCACAATATAATGGCTTGAGGACATTTTTTTTGTGTGTGTTTACACAGGGCATGGAGCAAACAGCTACTTACTGCAATTTTACATGAAGTTGTCACTATTCTGTTTCCAACAGATGGGAGAGTATAGAACAGATGGCAGCCACAGATGTAGGCATTAGACTTACTCTCTGAAGGGTTAAAGAGCCGCGCTACAAACATGCTCAAGCCGTCGCATTTCTGTCTACTGCAAAGCAGCACCGTGCTATTGCATCGATTTAGCATTGTCTTATATATTTTTTTAAGCAAGGCACGAAGCATTTTTTTCCCAATAAAACTAAGAGCAGAGGCAAGCGTGTTGCAATGACTGAACAGTGACTGGCCAGACAGACAGGGGGCGCCATAAAAAAAAAACAGCGATGCCAAATGAGGGCAAGTCTAAAGCTCTTAGGCCTGGGGGGGGCACAGCGCCACACATAGCATGCCACATGCTCCGCTTACCATTCCAAGCAGAATCAATATAAAATACTGATTGGGAAGAAGCCTTCATTGCATCGTCCGCACCTTGCCATTAAGGGACAGTCAAATTAATCTGCCTGTATAGCAGTTACAGGTTAACACAGTATAAACACAACATGTGTATCTGTACGTCTGTTACAGAAACAATGTAGTGATTTAGTGGGGACAGCAAAGCTCAAGTGATCCACCAGCTACAGTTTTTAAGGCGAAAAACCTGAAATGCTCCCAAACACTGTTTCGCAAGAACAGAAACCCGCAGAAATGAAACCGCATCAGCGCATGTATTAATATGTGACCTCCACTGTTACCGCAAAGCGCTCCCCACACACCCAAAACCTACCCACGGTGAGAGCATCAAAGAGCCGGTTGATGGTCTCGACGTCCTTCACAATTCCGGACTCCTGCACGCGCTTAACAAAGTCGTCCAGCTGCATGTGCTTCTTGGGAAGCTCGAACTTCTTCACGGTGTCATCGCGGTGGCCAGACTGGTCCTTCTCGTGGTCCTTGCGGACCCTGCTGATGAGGCGCTGGAGCTCGGAGTGCCGCTCCGCCAGCGCCCTCTCCTGCCGGGGCAGCGAGTCGGCCATCATCCTCACCAGCTCGCCGGGAAAGATGTCTGTGTCCATCTTGTACAGGTTCTGGAAGTCGCACAGGGCATCTAGCCGCTTGCCCATGGTAGTATTGATGAGGCCACGCAGATAACGGTACCTCGCCAGCAGGGCGGAATTTTCGGGGGGGACTGACATCATGGCCCTGTCCAGATAGCTGATGATGTCACAGTAATACAGCTGCACCCGGTGAAAATCCAGGGGGTCAGGAAACTCAGGAAGCCTGAAGGTGGTGACGCCCCTTTGTGATGCTGTGGTGGGGGCAGCGGGACGGTAAGTCAGGAAGATATGATTATGGACGCTACAATACTATAACAACAGCAACAATAATAAAAATAAAATATGACTGTTGTTGTAAATAAATTTACTATAAAAGCCTTGGGCAAGCATAATGCTAATAATAATAATAATTATTATTATTACAGTATATAATACTGATTATGAGAGTGATGAGAGTGATAATATTTTTATTAATGATATTATTAATGATTATTAATATCATTATTCTTGACTAAGGCTTTTATAATAAATGAACGACAGCAATAATATGTAATATTTCATTGGTATTATTATTATTATTAATAATAACAACAACAACATCACTCATTTTTATATTTATTAGTTATTATTATGCCCGATTAAGGTTTTATGGTTAAATTTTTAGCCTCTCTGCGACTACACTACATAAAACTACATAAAACATAAGAGCCATACAACTGCAGGGTGGTTGTTGCCCTACCGTGCCCCCGGGGCGTGTTCCTGAGCGAGCTCTGCCAGGGGGGTAGGCCCCCTGGGCCATCCCCCCCCGTGTCACTCATGCCCGCTCCCAGCTTCCTGCTAAAGCGACTCTCGGGTTTGCTGTATTTCTCTGCCATTTCCTGCATCATGGGCCTCCGGGGGGAGTCGAGCATGGCCTTCATTCTGCGGGGAAGCCCCGAAGCAAATCATTCAGGCACCAGCGACTCTGACGCACTCAGAGTGAAGAGCGCCACGCCGACCGTGACGGTAATTAAGTAACAAATAAATCACACTGGCCGGTTCATCCAGAGGTGGCCCCGATTCTTACCTCTGCGACCGCGTGCTCATCTCCAGACGTGTAAAAGCATCCATCTTCCTGTTGAGACGCTCCTTCAGGAAGCAGTTAAATATGTGTGTCTCCAGAACCTAAGGTTTCAGAGATATGTTGTCAAGAGAAGCGGCAGTATTTACCACAACTCAAACCCTGCATTTGCAAACAGGCATTGCACGAAATATTAAATAAACGCGCTGCACAACCTCAACGAACTTCTTCCCTCTGGCAGGTGGTACAGCTCACTATGTACCGAGAGAAACAGGCAGAAGGGAAGCTTCTTTCTATAAAGCATGACCTGTATAAACAGCTGACCCAGTTACACTGCGCCCGCCATACCATGCAATACAACATCGGTGTGGAACAACTGTAATAGATATGCTGACTTATTTACCATTCCTTACTCATGCATTCATGCATTTACACATTCAGTAACCTCACATCCACGCTGCACATATCAGCCAGGCTGTATGCGACCATTACCTTGTCTTACTTATGTATCCATCTGGTATATGCATGATTCACTACCAAAACGGAGACAAATTGTGTGTCAATAATTTTGGCCTATAAACCTGACCAGCTTATTTCGTATGTTCTCCGGAATTTGAGAAGGCGCTTCTTTACACAGCGTGTAGTTAGGGTATGGAATAGTCTTCCTGTTAGTGTAGCGCAAGCTAAAACCCTGGGTTCCTTTAAATCAGAGCTAGATAAGATTTGAACAACTCAGAGCTATTAGTTAAGTTCTAACTACGAGAACTACGAGCTCGATAGGCCGAATGGCCTCCTCTCGTTTGTAAATTTCTTATGTTCTTATGAATCTGGACCCTCAGAGACAGCACCCCCGCCCCTGACTAAGAAACCAATCGGAAGCCCGATGTCCTCACACCCCCTGAAGTGAGGGTAAAATAAGTACCTTCTCATAAAAGGGTTGATCCCGGGGATCTCTGGACTTGAGAAACTCCTCGCTGTTAAACACTCGGTGCTCGTAATTGAGATGATCGTGAACCTCCCTGAAAATGCAGGCATCCATTATGGAAACCGAACATGGTGCAATGCGTCCCGGGGATCCAAAAAATACTCATTAAAACTGGAGGAATTGCATTCAGATGCAGGATTCGCAAAAACAATTTAAGACATGCGGTTAGTGAAAAATAATCCCTCACAAAGCTTTCATACTATGGACATTTTAAGCAGATACGGCCCAGGGATGTCAGAAAGAGATTTTACATGTTTAAGGACATAAAATGTGTTTTTGTTTGGTTCAGTTTGATTTTCACAGCAACTCTAAAAGCAGAAATTAAGAGACCAGGTACCTAAAGATGTTGACCATCAGCTCTAGTGTTATCTTCTGGACCTCTGCGTTCAGGTTCTGCTGCCACAGTCTCCTCTGTGCCCTCAGGTCATTTATGTCTGTGCTGGTTGCCAGGTGACTGATGTCCAGGTCGTAGTGCATTCTCAGAGCTTCTCCCCTGTGTTGAGAAAGAATTGACCAGCTCAAAATCTGCATTTGCATTATTTTTTAATTCTGCACAGGATGTTGGAGCTTCAACGGCAACCTTCTGCGAGATCAACCGATTAGGCTGTTTTTGATGTTGGGGAACGTAGGTTGTGGTGAACACGTTTCGGCATTAACTGTAATTTCCCCATCTTGTTCTCGCTGCAGGGTCCTGCAAGATCCCCGCATTTAACTCACTGCCCTCTTCTGAAGAACAGTTATACTGGCATGGCGTTTGTCGCTTGGATTGACAGCTCACCAGTGGAGAAAACACAATATAATTCTTCACAAAACGTACACCTATGCTTTCGATCAACTTGGAGCAAAATTTGCTTCGACACTAAAGCCAACTTATGACCAAAAACAACTTTAATTTCATGTGTTCTATTTATGCATGCTGAAAGACAACAAAAAAAGGACTAACCAAATATCTCTGGGTAGACTATGTAATGGTTAAATAACTATGCTTTAGTCATTTTCTTTCCTTTTTAAACACATTTGCAGACTTTTAAAATTGTAGTACTTTATTTTAATCAGCATATGTACAATGGAAAGACAGATAGTAACTAAATTATAACATCGACCAAAAATGAAACCGTTGCAGATTGTGTGAGGAGATGCGTGGAACCACCGGCCTACGTGCAAATGACTGTGGAAGTTATCAGGTGAAGTCAGTGGGTCAGATGGCATCATTTGATATAAGACCATACCTGGAAGACCGGATGAAGCCCCACATTGCCGTCTCCAGGGGCAGAGACCACAGAGATGTGAAATCAAAGCCAGCACACTAGAGTCGATGCAGAGTTTGAACCTGAGCACCCAGAGAGTTGCCAAAGGGTGCTCGGGGGGGGGGGGTGGGGTGCTCGAGTAGCTTGTAGCCAACTGCTAACCACAGGAACTCCCACAAAGTCAGAACAAGGGAGGGAACATGAAGATCAAAGGTGAGGCTTCTACAGAAAGGTCTCTGAAGAAAAGAGCTAAACTGCTCTCTCTGCTCTAAGGAGAATTACTCCCAGCTTATTCTGAGCGACTAACACCACACTTCTGCTTTGTCTGAAGTGAAGAAGCGTGAATGAGTAAAACTGAAGGTCCCCCATTCCACATGGGAGGCCAGGCAGAAAGGCCATGGGGGGGGGGCATGTGGATTTGATCAGCTTACAAGCTTATAAGGCCATTTTCAAATCAAATTTACCTCATATTGTACATTTACAGCGCAGGAATTGAATAATCAAATAAGGGAAAAACCAGAAGAGGCTTTCTGACCCCTCGGAACCAGACACACGTAACCCCTTCCTCACCGTTTTATAAAGCTGTCCTCGGCGACGAGGGGGACTTCGGGGATGCCAGTGCTGTCCGAAGAGAAAGATACCACTGTCCCCTCATCGATGTTTATTAAGATCAGATCATCGGTTTCCTGGTGGAGATAAACAGGCAATGGGAGCCAGCCTGCTTCCGCTACTTATCCCGCCGGCAGAAATGGCGGAATCTCCCTCCATTTTTTTTATCAGCAAATGCAGTTTTTGTTTTATTTTCAGGGCCAAGAGTGACCGGTTTATCAAAAGTCCACCGACTGCCAGATCCTTACCGCTGCCACCTCCTCAAAGTGCCGCAGGTGACAGCCCATGAGGAAAGCAGTCGGCGCCATGATGAAGTCCAGCATCTGCTGTGAGAGGATGGGCACGAATGGGTGCTGCCAGGTCAGCGGGCGGATGAAGAGCAAGAAGCAGTGTGCCAGCAAGGTGAGGAGGGCCCAGTCTGAGGAGAGCAGCACCACCCGCTGCTCCGTCAGCATGCTGGTGATAACCTGCTCACACACACAAACACACACACCAGGTTACACCACACAGCAGGGCCTGCACATTTACTCTAAACGTAAACGTACCACTATCCCTCTACATTCAAGTTATTACTTGATACTGTACTTGATAAATACAGTACCAATCAAAAATCCAGACATGTACTGAAAATCATTTGTTTTTCAACAAGATAACGACCCTAAGCACACCTCGATGTTATGCATTAAGTATTATCTTCTGAAAACTCCTGTTTCCACCATTTCTCCAGAGGTTCCTGGTACTTGGCCTGCGTTCTCTGAAATGCCTCCTCCATACAGTCTTCACAGTTTAATCAGGTTGTTTTGAAGCCTTAAGAATAACATCTGGTCGTAAAGATGTTGCTGTGATGTGGGCTGGAAACTTGAGCTTCTTGCTTAGGTTGACAGTTAGCTACCAGTCATGAGCGGTGTGGCGTACGCCTGCGGGGCTGTGGTCTGAGATGCTCTCCTGCCTTCACAAAGGCTATTTGCTTTCTAGAGGAATCGTGGTGCCCCCCTTTTTGCGATGACTGCCATTGCTTTCAGCGTTGCTCTCTGAAACTGCCTTCAGCACCTGGTAGCAACCCTCTCCTAGGGCTTTCTGGCTGCTGTTGGGAATGTGCTCGTGTCCCTCTTCCGGAGCAGAGGGGAAAAGAAGGTGCCCCAGACTTGCCCCAATGGTGGGGGTTTGCAAGGGTGGGTAAGACATTATAAACTGCCTGGATCCGGAATTTTATGCATTAGGGCTCAGCCCACTAGATGGCAGATGGAGTGAGCCTACGTACCACTGCATTCTCCTATCTCATTCATGCCCTTTCAACAGACTGTTGTGTGCTTCCTCCACTGCTGCTTGTGCTTCCTTCAGGACAAGACGGCGCCTTCCTTTCCCAGTGCCTTGCTGTATTGTGGCACACAGAAGCTGCTCTACCATTCGCCACTGCTCTGGCCACTGCACTGTTCCTTGTCCCGAGACAGCTGATTCCAGTTCTCTTTATGTACTCAATTTCCAGCCTGTGCCAATCTCGATGCCTGCTGAAGAGACTTTTGGATCTCCGGAGTCCCTGTACTGCAGTGCTTCTCTTGTGTGGGAGACTTTAAACTCCTCAGTGATGCTGTTGAATGGAAGTTGTAGCATGTTATTCCTACCAAACAGAGCTGCACTGCTTGGGTTGCATGGCAAACCAAGCCACCTACAGATGTAACTGCTTATTCTTTTCTCCACTGTCTCAACTGATGTGATGGGTATATTGCATACAAGCAGAAGCCAAAGGATCCGTGGCAGGATATGAAGTTAGTAAATCCAGGCCTTGAATCTTTCAGGCAGTCCTGACTTGTCGACCCTATCGAGCCAAGTCTCAAGTTCCTTGATGGTGGTTTGGATGGTAACTACATCTTCGAGTCATAGACCTCAACAAGCCTACTGACTGGTTTCTGTGTGATGGTTGGAATCGCAATGGCATCCAGGTAACAGCAGAACCTGTCCATGATTCTGCTCTTCTTCAGTACAAGGGATCTGGACTTGGCAGACTTGAAGCTCATCCTTGTCCAGTTGATGGTCTGCAAGCCATGGAGGATCCACCTACTAAATGGTACAGCGGACGTGGTGACAGTGAAGTCGTCCATGTAGACTGTGATGGAGGGCTGTCAGACATCAGATTTGGTCAGAAGGGCTCTATATTCCACCTCTGGGGCTTTATCTACCATGGTCATGGCATGGGCAAAGAGTAAGACAGGCTGTGCCCTCTCTGACAATGGATTTCTCTGAAGTGTCAATGTAGTTGTTCTTCAGGAGAAGGGCTATTAGGTACCGGGACAAGATACTGAGACAATATTGTGTCTTCTTCATTGAGCAGTTAACACAACCAGATACCAGCCTGTCCCTACTATGAACTCAGAGCACTGAAACCCCACTACAACCCCCAAACCCAACCCACCTGGAGAAGCTGTCTCGGCTTGAAGCACAGGAAGGGAAGGTGAAGGTCTAAGTCAATGATAGGTTGCTCCTTGTCCTCTGTGGAAGGCAGGATGATTTGCAGCGGTCGGAGGTTGAATACCTGGGTGTAGGAGGAGCTGGGGGTTAGCATTGCGTATCTCAGACCTCACGGGACTGTACGCAGAAATCATGCGGAGGAACGGCTCCCCTGGTAACACCTCACCACGTGGAGCTGACCAGGGGGCGGAATGGGCACTAGGGCCAACCTGGCCGCGAAGTCCTTCACCATGTCCCACTCGGCCCTCCGGCACGTCTTCAGCTGAGCCATCAGGCTGAGGACGGAAACAGCGGGTGACGTTAATGCCAGATCCAAGCACAGAGAGCCATGAGAGGCTGGCAGCGGGTGGAGCAGCCCACCTTGACAGGCAGTCCCTGAGAGCATTGTAGTAGGGGTACTTGGATATGACGCAGATACTATAAGGGCAGTAGAGACTGGCGCCCTTTGGAGATGACCAGGATCCATTCTGATACAGCGCCCTCTCCTGGAACAATTGCAACAGGCGCATAGTGGGTGACCTTATCCTGCCGATGACCAACGAGAAAACAACTCCCCCAAAAGAATACAAAATAAGAAGAAGAGAAGAAAGTAAAGGAAATGTCCTGTGATGCTTGCCTGGATTGGTTTATAGTACTGGACGACCACTCCATGGGTCCGGTTGCCGAGGACATCAGTGAAAACGAGGAAGTGGTAATGGTCTTCTTGAAAGTCCCGCGACAAGTGAAGTCCCTCTGATTAAAGAGAAGAGATGTGGTAAACATCCTCGTCCTTCACAGGAAGGCTCGCCCTTGTGGAATTAAGCTCCCGTTTTCCAGTTTCAGTTTAAACCATGACTCCTGCTTTGGCTGAATTAGAGGCATATTCAAGCAAACATGTTCCAAGCAGGGGTGGTCGATATGGCCAGAATGTCACGTCATACTCCTTTTGGTTTGAATTACAATCCATGATAGATTTTTAATTATTTTTTTGTTTACAAGCTAAGCGAATTGGAATGTATTCTGACATTATGGGAGTGGCCAGTAAAGACGTCTGTTCGTCATACTGGTATGCTTCACGGTTTCGTGGTGAAGATACCTACGTCTGCCGATCTTGTACAATCCTGTTTCTAAAACAGTTCAGATACTGTATAAAATTCTCAAGGAATGGGACAACATTTCACTTTCAAAACTCCTCAGTTCCCAAACGTTTAGAGTGTTGTCATAAGTGGTGTTGCAGCACAGTGTTAAACTGTGGAACTTGCATTTCCTTCACAAATGCATCAGTTTTGTACAGGTGTTAGAAATGGCTTCCTGCATAGGGGCGCACTGCTCGACCCTAAGGTCTGCACCTTGTTTGCCTCTCAAACGTGCAGTTAAATGTCACAAGAGAAGACCCACCATTGTTCTATTTAGAAGACTTCCTCGCTGACTCACCAGGAAAGCAAAGCTGGGGCAAGGCCACCAAGTCGACGTTTATGGGCACAGTGACATCCTGCACCTCTGCGTCCGTATTCTTGGCGGAGGGCTCAGCGGGCGCCGTGCCCTCGAACCTCTCCCTCTTCTTCTTGATGAAGGAACGCCGACGTTGCACCTGAGTGAGGCCGGCCTGGGGCTCCGATTCATTCTCCTTCTTCACGAAGGGAGGGGCGTGCACCTGCAGGACCTCGGCCTCCAGTAGGGGGAGCTCCCTCTCCCTCCCCTGAGAAACGAGCACCATGTTAATAGGCTTGCAGGTGACTATCCAGCAGATGGAATGGTGGTAAACCATTAATAAATGGTTGTTTAAGAAAGTAAATTTTTAAGAGAGGAGATTTGACCTATTTTTCCCCCCCCTTTACCTCACATATGTCTTTAAGCCTGTCGCTAGAGGCTCCAACCACCACGCAGACTTCCAGAAGACCAGCGGGAAGGAGGTCTGCCATCAGAACGAGAGAGCTGAGCGGCCTTCACTAGCCCCCCCTGGACCATGGCCTCGCTCCTTGTGGGTGGAGAGCCAGATTTGTACCTGATGGTAAGAAGAAGGCTTGTGATGATGCAAAGGGGCCGACGGTAGACCAGTCAAGCGCGCCATATGAAAAGCAGAAAGGCAACGTATGTGTCTGGGGTGAAAGGACCAAGACGAAAACCAAGAACAGCTGTTCGCGGATGGGAAGCATGCCAGGTTTCACCAGCCTTACAAGTTAGTAAGTCATTGACTAAATGCTATAGCAACTAAAATAAATGCCTTGGAGTTTACACTTTCTGAAGGAGTCAAAGTCTAGTGAAATTTCATTCGCAGATGCCTGGTGACTTGACATTCATTTAAACGGCTAGATCCGTATTCCATGGTCCTTTACTTTCATAAATTCTGTACCACCTGCAGTTTCTGTTCGCCATTAAATTCAGAATACTGGACTTTGTATTAGAACGCGGGACTTTGTTAGAGATATGCTTGAGTCCAGGCTGAGCTCAGGTTTAAGACGTTTAAGACAGCAGCAGTGGGTGTGCTGGTAGGATCTGTCTTACCAATAGCCTCATATCCAGACATAAAAAGCCAACCAACATAACAAACCAGTACAAAATGGAATTTTACTACGTTTCTTTTTGTAATTGTGAAATGGAACTTTGTTAATTCATCTTTGTATACTTTGTTGCTGAAGCATGAAATCATTGTTCCTCTGCCACCCATGTTTTGCTTTTGTCTTCTTCCCACATACAAAACTCACCTTTAAAAATTCCAGAGTACAGTCTAATGCAGTGGTTCTCAATCCAGTTCCTGCCCCCCCACCACCCCCCACCAGAATGTTTCCATTCCAACCCTGTCTTAATCAAGGTTTATATGGTCCTTATTAGGCCAGTAATTAATGTGGCAGTTGAAAGCAGTGTGGGTTGGAATGAAAACATTCTGGCACCGCCAAGAACGGATCAGAGGACTCTAGTCTATTGCAAGTGCGAGTTTCATGATGATTAATGATTACGACACGAGTACAGAAACGGTAAGGAGATCTCGACGATCTCTGTTTTATTCCTTGTCAGAAGAAATCATGAAGATGCAGCCTGTCTCTCTCTGATTTGAGCTGTTACTCAAATTAGCTGTTACTATTATTAATTACCTCATTTGCAGAAAAAAAGCCACAAACCTCTGAAAGGGTTAATGCCTTAGAAAAGTACAGAACAATAATTTTGCTGTTATGCTAAGATCACAGTAACTTAAAGCCGCTGTTATATTATTTAAATCCAGATCTAAATCCGGATCATGCAAGTTGCAACAAAAGAACTTTAATTCCTCATGCAAATAAAAGTTTGCCTAATTCATAATCATCATCCAAACAGGCAACAGGCCACTAACTATGTCATTCAGTAAGATCATCTTTTAGTTTCGAATCGAGATTAAACATACTCTAAGCTTGCGTAGGTGGAAAGGCTTCTTCAGTAATCCCTCTGGTTCCTTTCACCTGTGGGCCCCGCATGGGCAAAAACCTAAACACTGCTGCTTCCCTACGTCACAAGGCCTGCCCGCGTTTGGCATGTGGGCCTGCATCGGCACAAATGGCCTGCGGCATAGAGGTGCGAGGGTGGGCGGAGCTACTGCTTACTGAATAATCCAACAAGGGCAGTGGCGACACTGGTGGTTGCTGTTACTAGGGGGGCAGCATGCTGTTAGGGGGCAGCGTGTGGCTCGGTGGGCTAACCCTCTGTGCCTGTAATCACAAGGTCACCGGTTGAAACCCAGCCTCAATGTGTCTGTGGGTCCTTGAGCAAGGCCCTTAACCCCCAGCTTCCTGGGTGACGCTACAGGTGGCTGCCCTTCACGGACAACTTACTCCAGAAAGAGCAAGTTGAGAGAGCTGTAAAAAAAGACAATTTCCCCACAGAGATTAATAAAGTATCGATTATTATTTACAGGACAACAGGGATAATTTATCATCATTAAAGTAAAGGGAAATAGAGATATCAATTTTTCTTCAGTACTCAATGCGTCTCAATCTTACGCCTCAAACAGCTGATATCGTAGGATTGGAAATGCAATGGGAATGCAAAGTTACGGAGCCTGTCAGTGCGATTAGCACAATATATCAATTTTCATTTTTTTTTTTAGCGCAGTATGACATCTGTGCTGTACACTTTCCCACAACACCTTTATTTGGTTGCAGTAAAAGGTATAGGGTCCAGATTTTTGGGGATTTCCACCTGAAAAAGGATTATTTAATATACGCTGCATTAAAGCAACGTTAAGTAAATGTATAAAGGATGTTCATGCAAATGCACAAGTATAAATAGCACTAAATGAGGAAAAAGAAAACCACAAAAGGTTTACCAAAGACATCTGTTCAACTCTACATTAAGACTGATTTTAATACTTAAATGGCTTGGTCTCTGACTTTTGTTTAATTGTTCTTTAGGCAAATAAAAACAATTTAGAGGGATTTACAGCCGACTATCAAACACTGCATTCCGTCATGCCAAGCATGGACCTGTGAATTTATACAAGGTCAAAACTGCTTACAGAGGCCAGAAAAGGTTCACAGCCTTTCTCAAAGTTAAGCTGAAGTTACTGCTGTACATGGAGGTCATACGAAATCCTAAAAGGTCCCCATATCTTTTTACACACAAATATGTAACTTTGAATCATTTCCCTCAAATAAATGAGAATGTAAAATGCTTTGTGTCACCCGTTTAATTGGATCCACTCTGCGGTTCTAGGACTATCATGTTTTACGTCATATTTATTCAGAAAGAGAGATAATTCTATGGGGTTCACAAACTTTTCAGCACCGCTGTAACTTTCTGTATAACTTTTCCATTCTCGGCAATTATTGTTCTTAAAATGCTGGAATGTAATAGTGAGAAAATAGAAGTGGTTTGTTAAACTGAAAGTGATCATTGGGTTTGCAGGTTTTCAAAAATATGCATCTGAAATTACTACTGGTAAGAAGGAAGCAGTAGACCCACCCCCCCACAAAAAAAAAGGAGAACAGGAGCCCCTATATCATCACATGGATGACACCTGCATAGACTGAAGTGCTCTAGATCAGTGTGTCCTAACCCAGTCCTCGGGGAGCTCTAGTTGGTCCGTGTTTTTGCTCCCTGCCAGCTCCCTTCCAGACAACCCACATTTTTGCTCCAGTAGGGAGCTGGAGGGAGCGAAAATGTGGACTGTTTGTGGGTCCCCAAAGACCGGGTTGGGAAACACTGCTGTAGATCATACACAGAAAAGCACCCGTTAAACAAAACCACTCAGCAGCACAGTCGCTGGAAGCTCATTCTTAAATTTCACACACTTAACACATACAGTGGAGGGACTTTCTGTCTCCCCCAGCACCCCCACCGCCCCACCTTACACATTGCCATGGACACGACCTGCAAAAGTCACCCTAAAAATGAATAAATAAACAAACAATCAAACAAGCAGATAAATAAATCAGCAGGGCAGGTATGATCCCCCCTGTCACCCAAACAATGCGCCAAAACAAGACCAGCGAGTCAGAAGACCTGTTGACTGCGGCCCAGGAAGTGAGTTCCGTGAATGGCTCTCTCTTATCAGAGGTCATAAGAAATTCGTCAGGCCAGAGAGACCGGCTTTCTCATCAAAGGCTTTGGCCAAACGAACAGCAAGCCTAAACTTTGACCGGGAGCGGGTCTACGACCTACAGTTAATCTGCACAGATAATCAGTTTCTATATCAACATATAACACACTATATCGAATAAAAATAGCGAAACGTAACAGTAAAACTTTTTCCCGATTAAAAAAAAGATGATGAAAACATGAAAATAAACAGTAATAAACAGCGACTTCTGCTCCCCTACCACTAGAAGAACCAAACAGAGCTAAACAGAAAATAAATTTATTCTATCATTTACATTTAAAAAATAATAGTCTTGACTAAAAATTAGTACGTATCATTTTAAAAACCAATAGATTTTCTATGCAGTGTAAAAGGGAAATTTGACGCATTGATATGCATGGGCTGAACTGAAACCAATCACTTCAGCAGACTGAGAATAAGCAGAAAAGGCCATTAGCCTGTCTTCCAGGATAGGAAACCTGCAGCCCTCATCTGTCACTACACTGATACTAAGCCTTGTTTTGTTTGGCGGAGCGTTTGTCGCTGCGTTACATAAGCGAATAAAGAGATGACATCTCACAACATGTGAAAAACGAGTTTGGTTTCATAACATTCATCACAAAGGAAAAAAAAGGTTTATACAAATTCATACCTGTAACACTACTCATAAAATTTCTTGCGGCTACAAGTACATCAGCACAAGAAGCGTGCATTTCCACACTCTGAAACATAATGACAACGGCAATAGTTTCACTGAAACAGAAGCAAATACCATTTCCAGTAAGGTATTACTTACTGACTTATTCCACTGGCTTGTCAAGATAGCAGCCATCGAACATAATGTAAATTCACCAAAGGACTCACTGTGATAAGAAGACGATGTACTATAATTAATATCCAAATCTGTGTTTATTGATACAAGCTTCGTGGGTACTAGTGTACACTCTTTAATTCAGGTTATTATATTAAACACACACAAAAATATTTCTGTTTGCACATCTGTTTTGACAAACAACAGATATTTGACTATGGTCATGTCCAAATGGACATATACTCAGTCCCTTATACTAAAGCACGCATGTTTTAGGTAAGCGTCATTTAAGCTTATAAAACGGACCCTTTGCGGTTCTTCGCCATTGTAATAACAACCATTTAGTGCTGGGGAAGGAGGGAGGAAAAATGTTGGAACCGGATGCTTTTTATGACTGGCCGTAAGCTCACCAGCCCCAAAGAGTGTGTTTTATAAACTAAAGAAACATAGCGAGACAGTGATTCGCATCCAATCCATTGTGTAGCCCAGCCTTTTGTTTTATGCCCCCTTCCCTCCCCCCAAACCCCTCACTTTTGCCCAGGATACGCAGCCGAAACACGAGAATATGAATTTACTTTTCTTTTAGTCGTTTACGATGGAGTTCATTCAAACAGCCCTCAGCCACCGTCCTCACAGCGAGCAGCCTCCCAGCATGGAGCGTGTACATCTGTTCCATATTAAAACTGGGAGCCACATCATTTAACCGGAATCCATTTCCTCCCTTCCTGAATAACTACATTTTAAGCACGTATTCCACAGGTAATGGAAAAGGGAAGACAGTGCATTCATTCACAGTGCATCCTAAGTCTCACAAACGGCTAAAGGAACAGTTGGTATCTGTAGCTTGTATAAATAGTTTTGTATAAACATACAGGGTGACCATATTTTGCTTTGCAAAAAAGTGGACAACAGAGGCAGGAGAGCAAAGGGAGGCGACTAAGCAACGCAAATACACATAAAGTGTAGTGACTGTATAGAAAGTAAATGTCAACTTGAAACGAAGCGAAATTCCTGACATTATAGGCGTTTTTAGGTCCCAA
The DNA here is from genome assembly GCA_026776945.1 of Isichthys henryi. NCBI lineage: Eukaryota > Metazoa > Chordata > Actinopteri > Osteoglossiformes > Mormyridae > Isichthys > Isichthys henryi. The sequence goes on along the minus strand of JAODJX010000049.1, from coordinate 9,732,911 downwards.
TAAAGAAGACAAGTCCGGGAAAAAGAGGACGTATGATCATCCTATACATACGAATGAATGTACAGTGTCTCTATAAAAAACACAATGGCATCATAATTTCCAACCAAAGTTTGAAACAAATCGTTCCCTTTTACAAACAGGGACTCCACCGATCTAATGCCGCTGTGTCATACATTGGAAGACAGATCCTTCATAAATCACATTTGCGCTCCTCTGACTTACGCCGACTGGATTGGCAACCGGGCAAAATCATAGAAACATATGAAATAAAGTGCATGTTGCTGTTGTGTTACCGCTCTTCGCTTAAATATAAATTGCCACCAGAATAATAATCTGGATTCCTCTTAATGCTGTAACAACGCTCAAACTTAAGTCATATAATGGATTACCTGTTTGCTATGGTTTCCTCGGCGTTAGGACCTGGAAACAGGCGGAGAGGAGAAGCAGAAGGGCCCCCGGTCAGTATGAGACGGAGCCGCTCCGCTCCGCACAGAGCTGCGCTGCGCTGAATCGCGCTGTACTGCCTGAGCTATGCGCTCCTTCCTGTATCCGTAACCTGCGCAGACCCACCCACTCAGGCCACGGCAAATAAGGCACTCCGGCTCATACTTAAAAACCTGATTGCATAGTAAAGTTACAATGCTTAGATCACGGGGTGGATATTTACAGCTTATTATGGTACAGAGACATGAAGGAATCTGAGTTTAATAGTTTTTGGAAATAGGACATCAGAAACTACCGGCCATGCGTGGCGGTGATACTTTATGAGATACTGTGCTGCCATCTGCTGAGTAAATAAAGGAGTGTTGCCCGGTTTTAATCGCTTGATTGTTTTTACAAGTTTGAAACTTTTAAACGCAATATGCGTTTGTTATGTGTCTGGGCGACTCTCTTACTCTGTATAGAAAGCTTTTTTTGTTTGTATGATATAATTACAAAGTAAAAGAAAGACTTCTGTGTATTCCGTGTGGTTTTTCTCTATCTTCATTCGGCATGTGTTTGTGTAGCGACGTAGGGCTGCGGATGTCAATCAACTGCGTCACCGTGGCGACGACACACAAGGTCACGCCCACTGCGTATTACTAAAAATAGCTGAAAAATGGCAATTCTGCACAACTAACCGTGAGATCGTTATTCAGAAGTCTGTGGAAGATTATAGCCCGGTGGAAAGACCAATTTAGCAGTCCTCAAGCAATATCATAAGTGAACAGCGTACTGTCTATATGTCATTCAGAAACTAATATTAGATCGCAGTTCCTAAGAGCAAAACTAGCATTATCTGTTGATATATCTATGATCTACAGGACTACACTTTTAAGTGAAGACAATTATCTTAACAATTACCATGGACTTGACAAATTGGTTGTGTGAGAAGCAAGATATGGCTGGCACTGCTGCATCACCCGTGGAACCGGGATTTGAGTCTTTATCCCGGCTGTATGTGGAGTTCGCATGCCCTCTCTTTGTTGTTGTGGGGTGTCCTCTGGGTTCTTTTAAGGCAAATTGGTGTTTCCAAGGGGGCGGCATGGTGGTGCAGTGGTTAGCACTGTTGCCTCACACCTCTGGGACCCGGGTTCGAGTCTCCGCCTGG
>JAODJX010000049.1:9720723-9731220 GCA_026776945.1 Isichthys henryi | reverse complement strand
CTGAGGCTAATTGGAGTTACTAAATTGCCCGTAGGTGTGCATGTGTGAGTGAATGGGGTGTGACTGTGCCCTGCGATAGGCTGCCCCCCCCATCCTGGGTTGTTCCTTGCCTCGTGCCCATTGCCTCCGGGATGGGCTCCGGACCCCCCGCGACCCAGTGGGAACAGCGGTTTGGAGAATGGATGGATGGATGGTGTTTCCAAGATATGTGTGCCTGCCTGCCTGTAATGGTTAGTGCTTGGGTCACCAACAAATCCATGTCAGGAGGGACGCTATGGGCTACAGGTTTTACAATCTACTTTAAACTCGAGAGGCTCATGTGTTTGGCTAATTAGGTAAATTCTTCTTGTGCTTTTACTGGTTTGTTTTCCCGATTGAAAACTAGTCCAGTTGTTTCACGTTATCATTAGTGACACATGCATGACTATATGAGACTGACCAATCAGCACACAGCAAGGACTCAGCGCTAAAGTGAAATCCGGGTCTTATTAACTGAAATGGTTTAGTTTAGTTTGCAAATCCTGTCCTAACTCTTAGCGTCCCCCTGACAACTATTAGGTGGTCACCCTAGGCGGTGCCCTATCCTGGGTTAGTGCCTACCTTGTGCGTGTGACCTCTGGAGCAGACTCTGCTGAAGTGGGTGTAGAAGACGGATGAATTGTGTCTGACAAGTATGTGTGTTGGAGTACGGCGTCTCCACCGGGTCCGTAGATGAGAAGAGATCAGTCGGAGGCGTGGATGAGTTGTCCAATACCCTTTTATTCCTTTTATTCCAACAGATCGATCTGGGAACCCTGTGACACACCGTATCCCAACAGAGTTCAACTTTCTTGTTGTTCAAGTCTGTCTTATACCCCTTCCACAAGCAGCCCCTGCCCCTATTCATACTTTTCCACTTTCTGGCAATTTCTACTTATCTGGTGCAACATGTTGTTCTGTATTTTCTTAGTTATTGCGTCAACTCTATATCCTTTGCCTAGCGACTGTTGCCGCAGCCTGTGTCAATAGATTAACTTTGGTGCGCACAGAGCCTCCCTATATGTCCTTGGTCCCCTGCAGATATCGCTCTCCACAGTGTAAGTGGCTAGATCAGTGGGGGAAAATCTGCTGTACTATGCTGCGGGTATCGTGCTGGTCAGAGACGGTTGTATTTATGTGACTATGGGAGATGATTGATATTGTGATGGAATGGCGTGGCGTGGTGACATAGCTCCCTCTCCTGGCGGACCTGTGCATAGTTCGAAATGTGATTGGAAAAGTCGCGTAAAGCAGGGTTTAGCCTTTCTCACCACAAGGTTCGGCTATTGATTCTTTCATCATCGACATCCCTGTCACGCCCATGTAGGCGGAGCCCGCCAGGTGCTCCGCATCAAGCTCTATGAACGAACAGTCTTAAGGCACAGAGCACCGGCAGACCAGTGCGAAGTACTGAGCCATACTTTTGTCCTGCGTCAGCCCGTTCCTCCTTACCATTTCTGTCTGCCTTGTGTGTGTATCTTACCCGCTCCTTTTCCTCTCCCCAGACCCGCTCCCGAACCTGATCTACCTCACCCGCTGAGACCGGCAACTCCTGTTCCCTATCCCCTGTGTGTTCGTGTCTCGTGTCTATTCGTCGGACGGACCTTCTGGCTTCAGACCCCTGCTCTCGGACATCGACTACCCTTCTTGCTACGTCCCATCTGTACCTTTGCTACCGTGCTACTATTAAAAGCTCCGGTTGCACGCATACCTGGATCTCTGCCCCTGTTATTCGGCCAGCACCACAATCCGAAACTTTGAGATTTTTTTTTTCTTTTACGGAGGCCTATCTGAATTATTATTCGAGAAAAATAGTGTGAGAAGACCGGTTTTTCCGTTTAAGGGGCATTACACCGGGTTTACTGTAGAACCAACTGTATTTCCGGCAAATATCCAGTTTATAAGCCGTTTAGTTATGGGCCTCAAGTTTTAAAGGACCGACTAATAAATTAATGAACCACATAATAAATGCATTAAACTAAAGATAAAACCTGGCAGAAAGTACATTTTGATAAAATTTGTAAGATTCTCATCTTGTCCAGCAGATGGCGAACGTAGGCTGTAAATATGACAGATTTACAGCTGAGTTTTTCTATCGAACTAATTGTGTTACTACTGCAGTTTTGTCCGTAGTCTTTGAATATATGTTTTAAGATTTCCCATTACAATTAACAAGCAATGAGTAAAAATAAATATCTTCTGAATAAAACGTTAAACGTTTTAATTAAATCAGTTCTAAAGATAGATGAAGAGGTAAAAAAATTATCAAAATCTGTCAGTTTTTTCAAATAGAGATATTTCGTTTTTTTTTTTTAACCTTACAACATTTTTTATTTAGAAAAACGAGCGGTGAAATGGTGGTGAAGCCTCTCCACAAATATATTAAAAAGGTATTACATATGGTTCTAGCTGCAATTATGTAATCCACTTACACCAACAAAACGTTATTAATTTACACAAAGTAATAACACCATGTAATAATACTAATTAATGTAATAATAATCCGTCGACTATGCTAGTTAACGTACATAATCGGGGTTCTGGATTCTAACTAGTTCCCTCTCTTAAAATGGAAAAAGAAACCTTTCTTATTTATTTGTGAATGGGAGAGGAGTGTGGGCTATTTATATGATAGATAGTGAATAAATTAAATAATTAAAATAACAAATAGTTGAATATCTCTCTCAATATAATTTTTAACTAGTTTAATTAGTTAACGTGGTGACTATACACAGTTAAATTTCACCGTAAAACAATTATCCATTGCATTCACTGTGTGTTAAATCAAACTATTATGTGTTATAACGGATATTTTTGCATATAATTAATGTGGTTATTTATATGACTAGATAAACTGCTTAAAAAATAATAAGCTATCCAACAAGTTATATGATCCTGTAAAGTTAGGCACTACACAAAATGAATGCGACGTTAAGTATTTTAAAATCATTTTATTTCAGCATTTGTGGGTGTTCAGTCACAATGTTAAATCGTCGTTTACATTGTAGACGAAATGCATCCGTCGAACACCTAGTTTATATATCATTTTAGAGAAGTGAGCAGCGATGTTAAAATCAGTTTAACCACACAAAAGAAACTTTCTGGTGTAGGTATTTTAAAAGGCAAATGTGTAATTTAGAGGAGGGGCGGGATTCGCAGTTTTCTTCTATAAATTCAATGAAAAGTAATGAATTTATAGAAGAAAACTGCGATTATTATTATTTTTTTTTACTTTTAATAAAAAGTGATGTTTTATCTTGTGTTGTGTTTAAATGATGAAGGAAGCACCAAACTCCAAAAATAACCATTTAGAAACGTGCGTAGTAAAACGATCGATTCCAGGTTTTATTATTGCATTTCCAAATTAACTGGGTTTTTGATATATTACTGTATTACTAAAGTTCAAACTATTCAACCTATACAGTAGGTCGTTCGAAGCCTTCATCGGCGTGTGCTTTTCGATACGCTTCCCCAGCACGGCTTCGGTGATTAACGCTGGAAAACAGACAATTAAGAACTATGTGTGGCGTGAAAAGTCTGAACGTCACGATCTTTGAAAACAACATGGAGCCCTGTGATCCAAATTCTTCATGTCCTTCATTAAAAAAAAGCAGCTTTTCAGGACATGGTTCCAAATCCATAGCAAAGATATAGGAGAGGAAGACAGACATTCTTTGGGGTTGATAACAATAGAATAGGCAATAAATGATGCTTTCTGTAAACTTAAACGTATACTGGTTGTACTTATGTATAATCTTCCCTGCATACAGTAATTGAGGAAAATCAATATTGTTTGACAGGATGTAACATATCTGGGACAAATTCCGTGATGGATGAGAGAATTTTGGTATGACAGCAAGAAAATTCCTAAATTGGTGACTGGAGACTTGCGGATGGTTCAGCTCCATTTTAAAAAAACGCGGATAAACTTCAGTTCCTCTTATTTCTGACAATGTCAGGTTTACCGTTTACTAATAGAAATGTGTACACAATGAAAACAAATACAACAGTGGAGAATTTTTGGTTTTAAGGTTCATTAAAGGTGCATTCAATATAATGTTCTTTCATAGTTCTACAGGAGAAGCATATTCACAAACTTTATTTATATACATAGTACTTATAGAAAAAACTAAAATAAGCCTTTAATAGCAGCAAAAGAAAAACTACAAGAATTATTTACAACCTTTAAATGAGGAATAATACACTGCAAAAAAATATTCAGATTTTTTTTAAGCACAATATTGTATTTTACACAAGTATGACTCCCATTAAGTTTACACCTCTCCTTTTTACCCCAGGTCAGTGTTGTTTTTATATAATGACATTCTGAGTGATTGTTTTTTTTTTTTTTTTTTTAAATAGGAAAACGAGATGTCAGCATTCGTATGAGAACATCAAATTAGCAAACGGTGACAAATTCTTTCATAAAATTTGCTGCCAATGTTTAACCTGGAAAACAAAGCAGTGGACTGTAAACGCGGGATGACAGGGACACACGCGGCCGGCCGGGGAGAGCTGAGGTCGGACGGCGTCCCCAGCCATTCCACAAGCTCATGCACACACTTCCATCTGCACCTTACTAGAGGTCTCAGACATTCAGCAGAGCTCCAAGTCTCTCTCTATATATTTCAGAATATCTTCTTAAATAAAGTCAGTGTCCATTTCACAAGCTCAAAAAAATAAATATCCACAGTTTCATATTCTTTTGAAAGACGCCCCCCCTCCCCCCCCCCAACTTTATGTGCAAGTTCCACGCGCCGTAAGATCTTTTGCTGTAAATTAAACATTACATTCGATCTTTTCCACTGTGATCCGATGGAATCAAATTCAGACTACGGCCTGGGTCAGACCACTCAGACCCCAGGCCGGTCTCTACATTCCGTAGTCGATGGTAAGAGGTTCTGGAGAATGTCACTAAAATCGAACTTCAAGTATTGAAAAATACCCTTTTACGAGTAGTTCTAAGCCTTGTACGTTCAGCCATAATTACTTTTAAAATAAGGTAACTAGAATACACATTCACCCACTCATGCACTACAAAACCACAATCGCTCTGCCTCTGAACACGCGCAGTGAGGCAGACATTATTGCAGCTGTCGTGATTTGTCAGAAATGTAACGAGGGGGGGTTTCTTTTCAGGTTTTGTTCATCTTCTTTTCATATTTTGAAGACATCAGCTTATGTTTTTTCTTTTAAACGCAATAAACTAATATTTGCATTAATCTACTTCTATAGATAGATTGATAGGTATATATATGTATATATATAAAAATCATATCCAGATACAGATGACTATGCGCTCAGTTTATTTATAGTATAAATAAACATTGAGCATAATGTGTTTATCATATATAAATCTCAGAAAATGAAACCACGCGCTCTCTTTTAATTATTCCTGTAGTACGTGACAGGTGTCAGCCTCCAATACTTCTATGCAGATCTGCGCCATAAGTGCAATGGCTCTATTCAGGAAAAAAAATAACTCATAAACTCATAAATAACTCAAAAACATCATTGCATGTCACAGTGTAAAAACCTACAATGTGTGACTTAAGAACTGCCCCATAGCATCAGTGGGTCACATCAAGGTCAGTGCCCCAGTGATTCATGGGACCTCATGACGTTGTAGTCTTAATACCCAGGCCAGAGAACAGGCCTCCCCATAACTACAATGGCAGGACCAAGTCTCTCACTTAACCAGCAGTGTGGCCACATATCTCCTCTCCATACTGGCTTGTCATTCATACTTTTTTTCAGTACATGTAGCAAAGGGCGATTTTTTTGTGTCTCAGCTCTGAGTGCAACTAGCAAAGGAGTTTGACTCCGTCCCTTCTGCCTGCCAAAGTCCCTGTAGGCGTTGGCGCCTCCTACTGGTACAAGCAAAACCAGTTTACATTAATATCTGACTTATGTTAATACATAGAAAAACAACCAGAGAAAGTGGTAGAGAACGTCAATCCAGCACTTCAAACTCTGCTCCATCTTGGATGCGCTTCCAAAGTGCCCATGAAATCTTCATATACTGTTTATCGACAGAAGTGTTTTCACAACAAGTAACGGTAGTTTACTGTAGTCTTCATAAGTAATGCCTTAAAGAAAGTGAATGAACCAGTGTTTCCATAGTAAGAGGAAGATCACAGCAAACCCAAGGAAACTACCAAACACACGAATGGGTTCCTCTGGGAACCATGCAACGGTGACCTCTGCAGAGCTGTCTCATGCAGGCTGCAGCACGCACCACTCACGCATCTCCGACGTTATAAAGCGCTTGGAAGGGATGCGAAAGTGAATCAGCACACCAAACAGTATCCTCACACCTCCTACACCTCGAGGGGAAGTGATGAGAACCAACACCCGCTATCAGCTCAGGAGACTCGACGTGAGTCTACAAGAATAATTGATCAGTTTGACAATTAATTTGCCAATTCGTGTAAGAAAATTTACAGAAAACCAATTTAAAACATGGGTGGTGATTGAAAATTGTTTTCAAAATTATTGTCGGATCTGTATAAAGAATGTGAGGTTACTGAGAACTGGAGCGAAAACATGCAGGGAGTTTCCTGATAGCTGTTTTGCTGAATCCCCAGAGAGCTGCTTCATTGTGCCCTCAGAGGCCCTGAGAGGGTGAAGGTACAGACCTCTGCGCTCCGTAGCCTAAAGCAATTTGAGGACAGGCTGTAACAAGGCCTTGTGCTGAGATTATGTAAAGCCAATCACAAATGGGTAGTCTTTCACCAGTCACGTGGGGGGAATGTTAATGCTGTTGGGGTTTTCGATGGTTTCTCTTGCTGGGATCACAGCGTGGACTCACACCCCACCTTACAGGCGGCAGTGTCGCCTTTCCGGGTCAGCTGGAGCACACTCGGCTTCTCCACGGGCTTGTTCTGGCCCGGCACCACCGGCGGCAAGGCCTTGGCCTGGTCAGCCTTGGCCTCATCGGTGTTGGGGTTGGGGTAGATGACCAGGAAGCTGGCAGTGAGGAAGCCCAGGAGGGAGCCGCCAGATGCCACAATGGGGATGACTCTCACACTGCCCACCACTTCCACCATCGCACCCAAAGCAGAGGCCACCAGGATCTGGGAGATGTAGACCTGACAGGACAGGATGGCACAGTCGATGCCAAAGCCTCTCTTTGAGTTCCCAGGACTGTGGTGGATATACTGCAGAGAAACAATTTAGTGAACATTAGAAATGGCCAGGAAAGCATAATCCAGAACTGAGAAACTCAAAGAAGCCATACTTGACATACTGGAAACCTTCAAGGACTCACCTCCTTGATGTCATGATACTGGCCAAGAAGGGCATAGGGGCAGTAGGAGATGCTCATGGAGATGACGCCCATGCTGCTGATCATCACCATGGATACATAGACGTTGGGAAAGATGGCCATCACCGCTGTGCCAATGCAGAAGCAAAGAGTGCCCAATATGTAGATAATCCTGATGCTGAGGTCGAAGTTGTCCAAGTATTTTTGAAGCAGAGCTGAGCAAGACAACACGATGACTTCAGATGGATATACACTCATACATATACCAGCCTGTCCTTCATTCCAGTCCTTACCCTCACTTTCGAAGCAGGGTAACAGTAATCAGATTTCTTTCAATTAATGGTGAACACAATGAACTTCAACTGGGGCTGTAGCGATCAGGGGAACGTTACGATAGCCAGAAGAGTTACCCCTGGTCTGTAGCCATGAAGCACTTTCGCCCCTTGTACCACACGGACCACTCACCTGAGCAGATTGCAGCAGTAGCAGCGTAGATAACCAGCCCCCAGCAGCCCATCTGGACACCTTTGTGGTAGTTCTGGAGGGCAGTGGAGTTAGTAGCAGCCTATGGTGAGGAGAAACAAAGATGTTCTCACGTGATCCTATCCGCTCAGTAAAACCCTGATGCAGAGGTGGATAGTTCAGGTCCAGAAAGTAAAAATCCAGACTAAGATCTTGTTTCCACCAACCAGTTGAGTACTCTGTGAGTGAGACTCTTTATACCCAACAGGTTGGTTGAAACACAATCTTGGCCTGGATTTTTAGTTCCTGCAACTGAACTATCCATCTCTGCCTAATAGGCTTCTCAATTTCAAGGGGGTGCAAACAACCGGGGGAGGACAGGGCTTTACCTTTGGGTCACCCTCAAAGATGACCTGACCCATGAAGTCCGTGTAGAAAACAGCCTCGGCGATGATGGAGAACCAGGTGAGCAGGTGGCAGACGCAGAGGCGCAGGAGCTGGGGAGGCATTTTGAGCATGGAGAGCCAGAGGAGGCGCACGCTGGTCTCCACCTCGCCCTCGTCGCTCTCCGTGTCCCCGCTGGAGTTGGTGTTTCCGCTCTGGTGCCGCTGGCGTTGCTCACGTCGGCGCTGCCGCTCCTGCAACTCGTAGATGTCGTTCATGCTGCGCGACGACTTGATGAGCAGCACTGCGTTGGCCCGTCGGTATCGGTAGCGGCGCGCGCCCACGCGGCCGTAGTAGGAGAAGGTGCAGGACGGCTGGCGGTAGAAGGCATGGCGGCGGCGCCGCATGGATGCGCTGGTGCTTGACTGCTTCATGTCTGTGTGCGGGTGGCTGTTGGTGCCGGTGGGGACCCCATTGGGGACCCTGATTGCCTCGTCCAGCTGGTCGCTAAGCAGCATCTCCTCACCATCGTTTGGCGCATCCTGCAGGAGGACCGACAAGCGCTGCAGCTTAGCCCGAAAGGCGTCCTGGCTGCCTGCACTGCTGCTGCGGCGCGGCGGTGTACCATGGCAGGAGGACAGGCGGTCCTGGAAGATGGAAGGCTCGATTTCATGCAGGAACAGCGTGTCATGGTCCAGCTCCAGCGTGGCGTCGGGCATGGCCAGCACTGAGTCGCTCTTACTCCTCACGATGCCGACTTCCAGGAAGTCCATGTCCACATCCCGCTCGGAGCGGCTGTCCTCGTAGGCGCAGTAGGCCTCGTCCTCGTCAATGACATCCAGCTGGGGCAGGGCGCTGGCGGCCAGGCTCCCGTTCAGTTTGACTGAGGACGCGGTCTCAGCTTCTTCATCCAGCCGGTCCTGCTGCGGGCTGTACTGCCGCTCCTCGATGCTGATGAGATGAAGTCCCACAGAGACGGTGAAAATGAGGGCAGCGAAGATGAAGAGGATCTGCTCCTGCGATTTGAAGACCTGGCCAAGGAAGGTGTGAGTCCAGTCTAGACCGCCCAGCATGTAGCCGACAGCGCCCCCCAGCCCTGTGTGCACACACGTAAAAAGAACGACAAGAGTCAGCTACTTAATACAAGATAAGTGTCACTATGTGCAACAGCGCCCCCTACTGCTGCAAGCAAACGCAATTTAGATTGAAAAAAACAAGACACAACTCTGGTCAAGGACATGAAGAGCAGGATCAAGACACCCAGCACTGTTCTAATTACGTCCTCCTGTGACATGATTACATATTCATCCAGTCTAATCTTATTTTCTCTGATTTAAATGATTTTAAACACTGAAGTACACAAACCGGAACACAATGTGGAACAGAGAATGTGCTAAAAATTCTTATAGCTTAGCCAAGACATTTATGACAAGAGGTAACATAGAGAGTGAATCGTCGTGGAGGCTGGTGGAGATGCCCACTATGGGGAACAGACATGAAGTCGCCCTCCTTAAGTCCCAGACTGACATGCCTTCCACCCAACACTCAGACACGACGCCACAGCACGTCACTCCTGACCTGCCGCTCGAGCAGTTCCTCCTACACGTATGTTTCCATAAGCTTGCGTGACCCTATAACTGTCTTCACAGATGCACTAGTATGGCGATGCGTCGTTTAACGACAGGGATACGTCACGAGAAATTCGTCATTAGGCGATTGCGTGATTGTGTTCACATCACAGAGTGTACTTACACAACCATAGAGTGCAAGGCCTTCTACACAGCTAGGCTACAGTAAACTTTTTTGTACACTCTCAAACAACAATAAAAAGCACAGTATGGTAAATATATAAACCAAAAATGTAGTTACCATTAACGATGATGTGCTGCGCGTAATTATATGTGCTGAACTTTTACACGACTAGCAGCACTGGTTGGTTTCTTTACACCAGGCCAAACACGTGAGTAATACGTTGCACTACAATGACACTAAGCGATAGGATTTATTCAGTTCCATTATAGTCGTATGGAAGCACCGTGGTATATGCAGTCTGCCGTCGACCGTCGAATCTGTGCATACCAGAGGCCTCTATTCACTCACAAATCTACATCTCATCTACTCCTCAGCTTGTTTTCCTCCTCACACATCCACCATCCTCATGTTTATGTTCACCGGCGTGTCAGTAAGTCGTCAACACTAGGGAAGAACCCTTGTACATTGTTGTCTTTGCACTTGGCAAATAGCAGTGATTCTGATCCCTCCCCAGCTGGAGCGCGTCCCGGGGGGGGGGGCGGGGGGGGGGGGGGGGGGGGGGGGGCGCGGGCGGGGGGGGGGGGGGGGGGGGGGGGGGGGGGCGGGGGCGGGGG
>JAODJX010000049.1:9678114-9693263 GCA_026776945.1 Isichthys henryi | reverse complement strand
CCCCCCCCCCCCCCCCCCCCCCCCCCCCCCCCCCCCCCCCCCCCCCCGCCGCACCTCAAACACCAAACCCCACCCGAAAGGCCGGGTTACAAAGCTTATGGCCAGCAACAAAAGATCCTGCGTATTTGCATAACAGAAATATTCTATTTTTTTATGTTCTAGCAACTGCTGAAACACACTTGATCAGTCAGAGATTTTAAGTGGCATCTGAAGTTTAAAAGAAGATAAACCTGGACCCTCTGTATAGTGACATGAAGAAGGGGAACACTGGGAGCCAAAGGGAGGGGAGTTGCAAAGACACTAGATGTTAAGCGAAAAACATTTCCGTGGATTGGGGCCTGGCGGTTTCGCCGAGATGGACCCTGTGCCAGCTCCAGGTAATAACCGCAATCTCGTGGTGGCCTCGAGCATGGGATGGGGGTTAATAAGGTGGAATTACCATTCCTCAGTAATGGGCTCCTCTGTTACCAAACAGAGGCACGCTGTAATTAAGGGACGCGTCTCCGAACAGGTGAAACTCGGCGGCTCTGTAATCACACGGACTTTATTCAGCAGATTTGCCATGCGGAACATAGCAGGGATGAACGGCGCTTATTAGCGTGTCTGGCGATTTTATCGGAAGGGTCACGCAGGGCACGTGACGGCAGTACAGCTTAGGATATGTTGACGGGTCTTTACCAAGGCTACCTCAGGGCAGTGGCCTTCCTGCCACCAGTCCGACTCCTTAACCATTCCGTCACCTGCGGGCCACAACAGAGACGTCTCGAACAATTCACAGCTGTGTCTGACGTCTGCAAGGGAGAGCCGCCAGGGCTCACATGAGCGGCACGTGCCCCGCAGCACCCCTTATGCAAGTCTTCCTTGAAAATCAGCTGATGTGGCGTTAGCATCCAGCACCCGCAGGCGCTAATGGGAAGTGATGGTTTTGTTTCTAGCGTGACAGCAGAAACAAATCCAGACCAAGCTGGGACCGTGATTTTGCCATGTCAGCAAGTGGGGGGGGGGCAGCGGTGGGGAAAAAAAATTATAATAATCACATGCTTAGAAAAGTTAAACTGTTTGTTCAGAAAATATACAAGTAGAAATTAGCGGGATTAGCAAAAGTCGCTAGTAGGCAGGGGGTAAACATGTGGCTGGCTGAGCAGAAGCTCTTGGCATGAGGTGAAAGCCTGCATGATGTCAGCTGCTCCATGCTGTAAATTTAGGGATGATTTTGGATTTGTTTTTTAATGTATGCATGCTTGGCATGGATGGGATCCACCGCAGCACCATCAGCATCACCACTAACGCAGGACCCAGGGCTGCTCAGGCGAAATGTATAAACTGACAATAGTTATCATGGGACACCCCCTGCCCTCCCACCCCCAGGAAATTTACCGTGAGGGACCCCAAAGTCTAGGGTCACCCCAATACAACCCTGACAGGAAGCCATCACAAGCCAAAAGCTACAGTTGAAGCTTGGGATATCAGTAAAAAGCACAAGTTTGATAGTTTTATGGATATTAAAAATTTTCAGTTAATCTTACATCCTCTGATGCATTAACTCGGACGCATCGTCAGTGTTTTCTGCTGGAGTCATTGTGTGCGTCGTGTTACGACAGGGCCCATCGTCTTGAAACACCCAGTGATGTTTCAAGTTTAGAAATACCTTCTTTACTCAGCATAAACATTTCTTGTAACCATTTTATCATTTCAAGGCTAAGTGTGGGCATCTAGGGGAAATTCTAATAAAAAAAGTGCTTGTTCTGGATTTATCTAAACTGATTTGAGTTTCAACCAGCTTGATTCAACGATACAATGGGGGGAAAAAATATACATCCACTGTAGATTCTCTGAGTAAAAACAAGCGTAGTGTAACGACTCACCAAAGGGCCGCGAATGCTTCATAAATATCTGCTGGATTCATTCAACAGCAGATTACAAAGCTGCCTGGTTCCACTTCAACAGGGCAGCAGCCTTGGCACCTGTAAAGGTCAAACGAAGATGGTTTAAGCGTCACCAAAAAGCAAACAGCTTTGCCCCGTGTAAGACCTCGAGTATTTGCAATGCTGCCCAAGCCCCTTCACCAGCACAAACACACCCTCTCTCTCTCTCTCTCACACACACACAGGCTTGTAATTATATCTTTGTGGGGACCCTCTAATCCCAACATCATAACCTTAACCCCTACCCAGACCTAAACTTAACCATAAGTAAACAAGCAAAATACGTGTTGTGATTGCATTCACAGATCTTTGCGGGGACCTGAAAATGGTTGACAACTTCAAAATAACAGGTTTTGGTCTCCACAATGTAATATAAACATAATCACACACACACACACACCAGAAAAAGTAATAGAAAATATATATAAAATAATAATAATAATAATAATAATAATAATAATAATAAATAGAAGGGTAACTGAATAACTTACTTCTTTCAAAAAGCAAACAAAACGCTTAAAAGCCAATCTCGATGCTAAGTTTAACGGCGTTTATGCAGGTAATGTTAGTAAACACGCATTTCCCCGCAGTGCAGCTGTCAGCAGAATCCGGACCGTCCGCCGCCTTGTGGGGCCGAACAGCCGTACTCATCATAAAATCTTTTAAGATTTTTATACTCGTTCAACCGCCGGAACTGAGCGTATCTCCTCGAAGATATTAATGATTATTACCGGTAGGATAAATAACAATAGTAGGCATAATTTACTATTAATAATAAGTCACCTCCAAGAATCAAAATGAATGTTTCATTTTGTTTTCATTCATTATTAAACCTGTAAAAGTATGTTGTCATATCAATTAATGAATTAGATCGAGAATCAGAAGTAGTATTATCTGTATTATGCAGGATTTCACGTGTGCATATTAAACGTATTCATCACTACAATGCAGATGCCGATGCAACGCAACCAGCATCCCCTACATACAGTTACATAATTCCCAGTGAGGAGGCCTGTTTCATCATCAAACGATGCCCGCTTGCTTTATGTCCCATAAACTTTCATTCACGGGAATAACTAAATGATCCACACATGCGACAAAAAAAAAAACTCCAGCGTTACAAACGCGTAAAATTAAGGGATTCCGGACCAGCAGTTACACTAGCAAGTGTCATTTGAAACACTGAAGCGTTGACCGGGTCGGTTTTACATAAGCAGGAGTGCAGGACCCGATATTAAGGTTATCGGCCTGTAATTTAACCTTCAGAGGCTGCGATCACGCACGATCAACAAGAACCCCCAGTCTAAGCCTTGGTTGATTCCCCCCAGGTTTACAAACAAGAAGGTGCGAAACAAACACTGAACTGCAACTGCTGTATTAATAAATACACAAACGATACCGGATTTTTTCAAAACATTGAAGACGGTGCATTTAAGACAGCTTTATTTTAAGCAGTCGATATATATGATATTTGCCGGGTATTTTAAAGGTAGATATGGAGTACATGCACACATGATCTGTTGTGTTATATAGACTGATCAGCGCCATTCTCAGAACAACCGTGCCAAGTTGTTTTTCTATATATATATGTTTTTTTTATTAAGGCAAGACGCCGGCTAAAGCAGCACGAGGGGGAATCGGATGGCGAAGTGCCCGCGTGCCCCTTTATAATTCTGCTTGTTTTCAGCGTATTTCATGGTGGAAATGCTTATTTTGCAGCCCCCTTCCCCTGCATACAGCAATGCACAGTCCGCTTAGCGAGTCGTGCACCTGTAATTTGAGAGCATCGCTTGGTGCCTCGCGTTCCTGTATAAAGATTATAGCCTCCAACTTCCAATGACTGTTGCGCCGATTAATTCCAAAATGCTAAATATGTCACGTTTATCGGCATTCGTCAATTTACGGGGGATGCTGGGGTAATGCAGTGAAAATGTGAGCTTTCAAGCGTTCTGACTGATATACTGTTATACTGTGCTCGAAGTGCCACAGACAACCATACGTGCAATATATGATCTGTAAGCCATCAGCCAATACCGAGATAGAAGGTAGTGAAATATATTACTGTAAATTTGCAGCGATGAAATATTAAAGTCCCGACAGCAAAAGGCAAACACATCCAAAACATCACTATACTAAAAGAACATTAAAGGAATAAAATATATATATATATGTAAAAATAAAAAATGCTTACCTGACGTCCTTCTTCTGTAGTGACTTAAGTCTCTGAGGCTAGGTGACTGTGGATAATGCCTCAGTTTTTTTAACGCCTTTCCAGACGTGTTTTGGTGCATTAAGACGATCCTCCGGGACGCCTTGCAGAGGTCCGCTGTATTACTTCTCCTTTAAAAAGATATTTCTGTCGGAAATAAACGCACCGCTTCCGCTGACGAATGCATGCTGATTTAAATAAAGGGGTGGGCTTTAAGATTTAAAGGGACCGAGAGGGACAAATCCTACGGAGAGGGGTCGCTCTAACAAACAGATAAACAACCTACCTACCCAAGAAGACATCCGTTTCCCAAAGTTGCACATATCATAAAAGCTTTTCATGTGTCCTATCGTGAATGATTAGTGGATTAAATCTTATAAATTTGTTGAGAAATGTTTTTCATTGACATTTCAAATATTAGTGCAGTGTATTTTTTCATGTTACACAATTAATTTTCATATCAAAAGTGAGTAATGATTCTACCACGAGGCCTAACATTTAACAGAACCGCCAAAATTCATATCACAAAGTTACGAAGACGTATGCAAACATACTTTTGCTCTCATATTACACACGTTGAAAAGGTGCTGGCTTAATAAAGCTGATTTAAACTTGCACGTGTGAGCATTTAAGTGTTGTAAGTTGTGAAGTGGGATCTCCATGGACCGTTTGTCCAGCACATCCCATAGATGTTCAATCAGACTGAGATCTGGGGAATGTGGACCTTGAACCCCTCGGACCATTCCTGAATACTTTTCTCAGTCTGGCTGGGCACATTATCCTGCAGAAAGAGGCCACTTCCATCGGGGGATACTGTTGCTATGAAGAGGTGCACTTGGTCTGCAAGAATGTTTAGGTAGGTGGTAAGTCTATAAGTCACAGTAACATGCACATGAATGCCAGGACCCAAAGATTCCCAGCAGAACATTGCCCAGAGCATCACACTGCCTCGGCCCACTTGCCTTCTTTGCGCGGGACATCCTGGTGCCCATGACCCACATGGCGCATCCAGTTGTTCACATAATGTAAACATGACTCATCTGAGCAGGTCACCTTCTTCCATTGCTCCATAGCCCCGTTCTGACACTCACATGCTCACTGTGAACGGTCTTCTGCTATGCAGCCCTATATGCAGTAGTAAGCTGAATGCGGCCCTCGTCAAAGTTGCTCAGATCCTTACGTTTCCCCAATTTTTCCTGCTGCCAGCAATCAACCTCAAGAACTGATGGTTCACTTGCCTAATATATAATTGCACCTTTGGCCGATATCATTGCAATGAGGTAATGAAAGTTATTCACTTCATCTGTCAGTGGATTAAATGTTATGCCTTAGATAGATAGATAGATAGATAGATAGATAGATAGATAGATAGATATTTCTGTATTATTCAGGATTAACCAGTATTACGTGACAATTTACTCGTCCAGAATGAATGATGTTCTTGTTTCCTTTTGATAGTTTTTCCAGTGAAGTGAATCAACTGTGGAGTGGAAAGTGCTGTTTCATTGCACCCACACACACACACACACACACACACACACACACACACACCCTAAAGACTGGCTTGAGGGACTATTCGTGAAAAGAACATATTGTACTTGTTCAAGTGAATTACAAAACAATAGCTGCTCTAACTACAGAAGAACAAAAGGGGGCAAACTGTAGATGTTCGTGTCACAAGTGAGTGATGCTACGATCCTTTCTTCAGTCAGAGGAGTATCTGAATAGATGGGAAGTCGGTGTACTGGTCAGGTGCTGAGTCTGGGACGAATGAGCGTTCCAGGAGCTCAGTCTGGCGTCCCTCTAAACTGGGTTACTCTTTATGTCAAGTGGACAATTATCTCTAAGGTCAGTGTCTCCTTACTTTCACACCCAACGGGCTAATGAATGTCTGGACGTGGTAGCACACAGGCCAAAGCACTTACCCGTCCTTCTGCATCTATATCTGGACCATCAACTTTGTAAAACATATTACATACTATATTTTTTTACTTTACGTTTAAATATGGCCAAATGGAAGATCGGGTTGACTTTATATGATTCTACTAAACAATAGACAATGGTTGTGGATGAATTGCAGTATTCATGTGGCACAATACACCTGTTATAAATGAGAAACTGAAATACACTGTTATTGTGTTTTCTCTAGAATTAAAAACACGACGGTAATATTAACTCAAGAGATTTGAAGTTGTCCCCTCCGTGAAAAATGTTTCATTATCGGAATGTATTACCACGACTCTGCTCAGCAGACTTGATTTACTTTTTAATTAATGTGCTACAGATCTCAGTAGAATAGCAGCTAATATACCGCTTTATTCCAGTCACATGGTTAGCTTAAAGAACCGTAAGAGTCATTTTTGGTGCTTTGCCAAAAGGAGAAGAAAGATCTGTTGTTCATTTCAGAGCATTTAAAGTTTAATAATGCCATTTAAAAGTCAAACTATACGATCTTAATTGGAGCCTTGCTAAATGTCATTGACCACACAGCAGCGCCGCGAAGACCAAGGTAACAGCAGCTGCGACATTACCATTACATGGGTCGGTTACGGTACATTTATGCACCTTCTTGCTGAAGTTGCTGATAAGAGGATTATCGGTGACAGTGTCTGTTTATTACCACATGCGGTTGGGGAATTATAACGGATATGAAAAGAAACGCCACGCTTCTGTTTTTGTCATTGGTAATTCTGGTCAAGGTCGTTCTCACATGACAGTAGTGGCAATTTAGATATTTATCCTTAATATGTAATGTAACATTCAAACTCCATTCCCTCAGAACCACTGACTCAAATATGCTACGTAATCTAGTATTGTACCACCATCTAGTGGTTACATTTATAAGTACAATTTGAAATCCAGCTGCGCGGCGACTGGATTAGTTTGTACTCGGGGATTAAATCAGAATCGGAGGAGGTGGAGCCCTGTCAGGTACGGAGGGGGGATGTCCTGAATAAGTCACTCTGTATATTAGTTTATTATGTTATCATATATAATATATCATATGTATTTTTATCACCATCTTAAAGATGCAATATAAATACATTTGTTGTACTTGATTTGTCAAAAACGTAACATGTAAATGAAGCTAAAAATCCATCAAAATGGCTACAAGTAATATTCTTACTTATTCATTCATAACGTCCCCGTGAAAATGCCTTAAAATATATAAATATATATCCACAGATTACTTCTTACCTCCAGCAGAGTCTAGTTAGTAAGTGAAATTTTGGCAGCCGTATGCTAAGTGAAATAAGTCAAAAGACAATTGAAACGTGGGACAGAAATCAAGGGGTCTTGTAGGAATATTTCATCCTCTCGAGAAATAAATTTCTGGTCAGAGATACCAATGAAAAGGCATGAAAAAACTATTTACAGTAATTGGGCGGTGAACGTAAAAACGTCAGATCTTTACAATTAAAGCAATCAGGATTTCCCTGTTTGTCTGTGTGTACTTTCAAGTTTTTGTAATATAAGAAAAAAGAGAATTTATCTAATAAATGGCCGTTTTATTTCTTTCTGAGGCACAAAGGACATATGTATTGTATATCTGTCTATCTGCATATCGATAAGCGCACTCACTCTTAAGGTACCGGATCCGTTCATTCTCATTGCACTTAGCGGAAAAATATTTTAAACAAACTGAAAATGTTTACATTATAGATGCCATGTTCAAGTCTGCATGGTAAACTGAGTACGTGTTCATTGTTTAATAATGAAGACCGCAGGAAACATCACACATTACAGCAGATATTGCGAAACCGCGGCTTTTACTTTTAAGACTCGATGGCTGCAGTTGTGTAAACCTTCTATAAACGGGGAGACAGTAGACGCTGGAGAATTTACGATAGATATGGAAAAAACCTAGATTGTGTGGGTGAGATTACACTCAGGATACCTCCCACGATAAATAACACACTAGAAATTAAAATAATTTTAAGAATATAGTGTTTTATTTATTTAGTATTATTTAATAAACACTGTGCAGAAATGTACATAAACATTATTACACAAGCACTGAAATGTTCAACAATGCAGCTACGACTGAAGAACGCGTGGATAAGAAGGGACCACATTTAATGATGTTGAAAACATTTGCGCTATAATTTTTTGACATTCTAAATTATCTATGTTCATCAACGTTGCAGAATGGCAATAGACCTCTCTCCTACTAGGATGGACTGGGCTACACCAGAATTAACATTAATATAACCATGACCCTCGCTGCTATCTGTTACTTGTGTACTTTCGGTTACTGTGACGTAGTCAAGTCCGCAAAGCATCGTCTAAGAGGTGTCATGTGACTGGCTGGTAAATTCCCATAATGCAATTATTTAACAACCAATAGCAAATACAACAATGCAATACAATGCAGTACCTATTATGCATTTTATAGTAGTTAATGTGCATGCCTAAACTTTATAATGAATAAATAACCCTCTTAATCACCTATCACGTGGATCCATTTAGGACCCCATAATCCCAGATCATTTTTAAAAAGGGACTTCATTGTGAGATACTCTCCACTCTTTCATTGACACATGATCAAATAAAAAAAAAGCATAGAATACAGGAATATGAGGCCTGTGCCCCCCCACCACAAACCCAAATGCCCTGCCCACTTTACTGGCAGTCTCTACAGATGTGCGTGGACTGGCTACACTGCCAAAGTCCAGCCCTAAATTGGTGCAGCCTTTCAGGCAGGTCGGCTGCCCTGCTGGGACGCATTCTGCTCTGTCAGCTTCACGCCGTGGGCGTTGGCAGCCGGTGAACCCGCCCCCGAGCCCCTGGACCCCCGGGAACTGCGCTGCATGCTGATGACGTCACCGCTGGTGTGCTCGGGCTCCGCCTTGCGGAATATGGCCCTCATCGTGGCGCGGAAGTTGTTGGTGACGAAGCAGTAGACAACTGGGTCCATGCAGCTGTTGAGGCTGCTGAGGGTGACGGTGGCATGATAGACGATGACATGGTGCGGCATGTCCGGGTAGAAGTACACCAACACCTGGCGCACGTGGAAGGGCGTGAAGCAGACGGTGAAGATCACCAGCACGGTGAGCAGCAGCTGTACCGCCCGCATCCGGCGCTCGCGGCTCTGCTGCATGAGGCGCGGCCCGGCCAGGGCGCAGGTGATGCGCGCAGTGAACACTGCGATGACCAACAGTGGCAGGAAGAACTCGAAGACAGTGAGCGCAAAGAGCTTGGACAGGCAGCAGGCACCCTGCTTGAGGGCAGTGGTCAAGGAGGAGTAGGTCACCACAAAGGCGAAGAGCCAGATACAGGCGCTGATGGCCTTAGCCACGCCGGGGCTCCTCCATTTACGGGAAGCCTCCAGCTGCACGATGGCCAGGTAGCGGTCCACGCAGATGCTGGTGAGGAACAGGATGCTGCAGTACATGTTCACGAAGTAGCTGAAGATGTGCACATAGGAGCAGACCAGGCATTTCCCCCCACTGTAGTACAGGATGATGCGCGTGGGCAGCGACAGGCCCACCAGCAGATCCGTCACCACCAGGTTGATGGTGTACACCACCGAGGTGGTCTTGGGCTTGGTGCGCAGGCAGAAGACATACAGGGCGAGGCTGTTCAGGACCAGGCCCACCACGAAGATCAGCATGTTGATGACCACCAGGGCGATCCACACGCTGTAGAAGTCATTGTAGAGGCCCTCGTCCAGGTGGGCCAGCTTTTTCAGGAAGGGCGGTTCTGAGGGCAGCTGGGAGATGTTGCTGGAGGGCCTGGCTGTTGTGTTCCCAGACGAGAAGGAGAAGGAGGACTCCATGGTGACGTGGCCCCGCTTCCGTCTACATCACATTCACATTTGACACAGGAATTAAATGCAGGTTTAAGCAATGTGAATTAACCAACTAATTCATTCATATCAATTACAACAGCCAAGTAACTGCATAATCCTCTGTAATATATACAACGTTTCCCATTGAAATGCAATTGCATTTGTTTACTTTAAGGCAGGTGTAGGACTATCATATTTGGTGAGATGAAAAAGAACATGTGTCCGGAAATCAGAATATTAATGAGTTTTGACGTTCACCGCCCAATCACGCTGAGCATCTCTCATGTATATTAATGAGGTTTTCCCTACCCACCATGTATAAAGAACGTTTGTGTCCAGGCAAACCTGGATGCATGGTAGCCTTACAGTTAACTGTTACTTTACAATCTACACACAATCAACACAATATACATATATATAAGTCTTTGCCAACAAAAGTTACAGAACACTAAGCTAAAGTTTGTTAAACTTCAAGCAAACGATGTGATTCACTGTTCACATGAAAACAAAAATATGGTGTGAAAGTGCCAGTGGAAGCTGACGTCACTGGTGAGCAGTGTGAGACGTAGGAGTGAACATATCACTTAATACTTTAATGTAGTTAACTGTAACTTGCAAAACAGGGTTACATGAATTGCAGATGTAAACCAGGACAAACTGCCGATTTTTGAAAAACCGCCTGGATGCCCAGATAGGGGCCCATCGATCATTAATCAATTATGGCGGTTCATGTATTTCATGCAATTACTGTATTTATTCATGATTTGTACTTGAGCCGTTACAATCCTGGGTTGTTCCCTGCCTCGTGCCCATTGCCTCCGGGATAGGCTCCGGACCCCCCGCGATCCAGTAGGATAAGCGGTTTGGAAAATGGATGGATGGATGGATGAACGTAAGGTATAGCTGTTGTGCTCTGTACATATGTAATAGAGTCTCCCACATTACAACGTGTGTTCGGTTTAGTATTGACGGAGATCACTAGTGAAGGAGACATCCTGTTCTCAAAATATATTAGGGTAACCTCTTCTGGACTGAAGTTAACCTTCCATATATATCCCGTAGATTTTGCAACGCCGAGGAACAGAATTGTTATGATTATTTTTGCAGTGAAAATGTGTATTTATATATATAAGATTAGGTTAGGTTAAATAAACTTTGTTGATTCCAGGGGGAAATTCTTGAAAAAATATCAGATGTACAAAAATATTATATATACATATAAAACGTATAAAACAACACTAGTCAAAACATATTTCTGAGTTTTTCTGAGTCTTCATTTGACTGGTAGAGAGATTTTTGTATATCAAGGGATAAAATATTAAAAATACATGCATCATATTTTGTATGCTTTGTACTTTTACTTATGAATCATATACATCCAACATGTAAAAACATGTCTGGAGCAGGAATGAAATAAAACAGACCATAAATAACTGCTGTGTTGGTTCAAAATTCAGTTAGCAAAGCGGCTCTTGCTTCTTTAGCCATGTAGGTCGTCACGGATCATCAGAGGTCATGGGTGATGTAAAGTACATTGGCTGCCTTTACCAATTCAGTCAAATACACGACCAGTCAAAAGTTCTTGCACACTGCAGGTTTTTAACCACTTTTCCATTTATTTCATAAACTGCATAGACTTTTTATTCTTCTTAAGCCCTGGAAAGTTGAATCAACAACTATAAATGAAAATATGCATCAAATAAAATAAATCTCCTTTATACCATGGAAAGAGTATGTAACAGTGCATGTCTGACATCCTGTTAACTTTAATTGCATTAGTTAACTGTTTCATCCCATGAAACAGAGCAGTATTTAATGTCCCTTGTTTAAAGAATGCCGTAAATGTCCTCTGCTGTTGTAACTGCTAAAGTGCTAAATGAACGAAAGATATTAAATTTTCCTGCTAATAAAGGTTCTCAAATGGTGAACATGCTGTAAATTTATTTGTCAGTGTGTGCAGAAACTTTTGACTAATAATGTATGTAATTTATGTAAGAAATATGTAGTTCATCTAATGGCCAGTCTCATCCTCAAAGGGCCGGTGTGTATGCAGGTTTTAGGGATAACCTTTAGGTCAGCTGTTCAAATTAGGTGTGAGGACTCTTCAACCAATCCGTCCTCTAATTAGTATTGTAATTAGGAGTTGCAGTGATAATGTGCATACAAAACGGCCCTTTCCGGATAAGATTGGCCACTCTTGATCTAAATTAAAAATGCACTCGATCTAAAACTGCCAGAAGATGGGCTGAACACCCAGGCTTTGGTTGTGAGAGAGAAGGTGACCTCATTGACTTTTTCCACAGTTGTGTGAAGTGGGATTGGTGGGGAAGGCCTGACGGCTGATTAGTTAAAATTCCTTATACTCTCTGGTCACTGTCTGAAGATTTTGGGAGGTTTCATGAGCCTGTTTGTTTGTTTAGTGTTACTTGCCACTGCAGGCTGCCTCAAACTGCTTACGAATGGTGATGCCACATGCTAGTGTGCTAGTCACACGGAATGTCACCTGTTCTACAGTGTGGGGAATTTACTCACAAACGTAATCCATTAAAGACAGAAGTAGAAAGTTCAAGTCCAGGAAGTAAAAATCCAGACCAAGACTTTGTTTCAACCAACCAGTTGAGCTCTCTGCGACTGTAACACTCTATGCTCAACTGGTTGGTTGAAACAAAGCTTGTTCTGGATTTATACTTTCTGGACCTGAATTTTCTACCTCTGTCTTTAATGGTTTACTTTTGTGAGTAATTTCCCCAACACTGCTGTTCTGTCACAGAGATTCAGAAAGAAGACTGAAGACTATACTGATATAATCAAAGTGTAATAATTTTCCCCAATATTTGATTTTTTTTATTCTGTAATCTAATATTGACTAATTAGTGATAAAGTAAACACATATTTGGAGGTACCTTGAGCTGATCAGAGATATGTATGTATGGGAGAGCTATTCAAAGTCATCCTTTTGGAAGGATTGATTAATGAATTAGTGACATATACTAGAATTTATTTACCTGTAAAAAACAGATTTATTCCTACCTGTATTCAGCAGAGGGTGATGGATCTGTTAACGTGGTCCACCAGAAGCCGAGCCTGGCCCGTGCTGGTTCCTGCTCCCTGGTGGTGACTACCTGTCACTTCCCAGGCTCTGCTGTCTTGCGTGACACCACAAGCTGTGAAACACTAGCCCAGCTGGTTTGGCTGCCTGTCCACAGCATCCCTGGTGCCGCCGGACTCAGAGGAGTTCCTCACTCAGAGTCGCAGTCATTGTAGTCAGATCTGTCCCTATGTGTCTCAGAGTCATAATCTCAGTGTATCCTAGGATCTGCCTGTGTCTTAGGCTCTGACTCGCTCTCTCTGCCTCTCAGTCTCTCTCTGTATCTCTCTGTCCCTCAGTCTCTCTCTGTATCTCTCTGTCCCTCAGTCTCTCTCTGTATCTCTCTGTCCCTCTGTCTCTCTCTGTATCTCTCTGTCCCTCAATCTCTATCTCTCTGTCCCTCAGTCTCTCTCTGTCCCTCAGTCTCTCTCTGTATCTCTCTGTCCCTCTGTCTCTCTCTGTATCTCTCTGTCCCTCAGTCTCTCTCTGTATCTCTCTGTCCCTCAGTCTCTCTCTGTATCTCTCTGTTCTTTAGTTCCACTCTGTATCTCTCTCTCTGTGCCCCTGTCATCCCTTGCAGCTGTTGGCCGACAGCCGTTACCCAGGCCCCCACTGTTCTGGCCACTCAGGGATTTAGATTGGGACTCTTGGGGAGGGACCAAGATCTTCCCAAGTTTACACTGAATGGCACATTCCAAGTAGAAAATTGGGAATGGACCCTTCGGAGGTCTGATGCACTAATGGTATGGAATATGGAACATTTGAAAATTTGAAGAAAAGGTGATATTAAGGGGGTAATATAAATTTTATAACTTTGACTGGCATTCAAGCTATCATTATAACTCAGTAATAGATGCATCTTAGCATCATAATTATTAGTGGTAATTATTTTAATATTATTAAAATTTAATACTGTTGAAATATTGACAATTGTAGTGTGGTCGTGTTTGAACTAGGATGGATCGGCATTCTGTCCAGGGTGTCCCCTGCACTGTGACCTATATGAGAAGTGGTTTTGGAAGATGGATGGATGGGTGATTATTTTTCATTGCTTATCCATTCGTCTACGACTAGCGGTGACAGAAATCTATGAATAAGTGTCGTTATATTCTGTAATTATGAACATTCCCAATGTTAAAACGACAAAATATGCAGCTGTCTGGTCATAAAAATCGATACCACTAGTGAGGATGCTATTCCATCAGCGAAAGAGACGGAGATTACCGTCCTGTACCCGCGATGGCAGGGGTGATGAAGTGCGAGACTCCTCATAGAAACAGCTCCCCCGATATGAGTCTAAACATATTCCCCATTTCCTGTAAGCCCATTTATCTCAGCCTGCCAGCGCCGGTGACACTGCAGAGCTTTCAGCAAACCAAGGGGGGGGGGACATCCCAGGACTGCGCCCAAGTGGGAAGAAGTACGAACAAAAATGTCAAAAAAAAAAGACACGTCGGGGAAGGGAACATGCACAAAGAGTCAAAGCCATACAGATATAGATTTTTATTCTTAAAATAATAAAGGATAGTGCAGCTCGCTTTTCAGAGATTGCTAAAACTTGCTAAAATCAAAATCGCTTCACTCGCCAGCCTTTCCCCGTAAACAGCTCTCTTGAAAATCATCGGGGGGGGAAAAATTCCTGCGTCACGATTTTAGGTATTTTTATTTATGTCCACCCTGGCACAAATCCTGGAAACATTGCTCCGGGGAAACATACAGTTTTTTTTTCTTCCCAAGTTTCACTGAGAACTAAATAATGCCTACAAGCTCAAAATAGCTCCATAAAGGGAAAATTAGTTTACAGACGGACGGCCAGCAAAAATGCTGGCCCTTAATACGCTTCGGCTACGATTGTGGTATAAAGTGATCCCCTGCAGATGATGTAGGATGCCTATAAACATTATGTGAGGAATGAATATACAGGATATACAGATACAGATCTTTGTAAGGACTAGCTGACTTCGCCGGCTTACTATAGTGCCCTCTGGCGAAATGTCTGATCCATATTTCCACACTCGGAAGAGATAAACACCACTTTGCACAATATCTGCTGCTCTTTGAAGGTTGGCTGATTTGTCTGCATGACTTTAAAATCTAGCAAGACTTGAGAACCCAAAACAAAAGGGACATCCCCCC
>JAODJX010000049.1:9641022-9673526 GCA_026776945.1 Isichthys henryi | reverse complement strand
CACACAATATTCTAGGTGGGGTCTTACCAAGGAATTATATAATCATAGCATCACCTCCCTTGACTTAAACTCCACACCCCTAGAGATGTAACCCAACATCCCATTGGAGCATGGTGTGGAATTTCTGGTCACTTTTTTGTTGTGGGGCTACATGGTGGTTGTGGGTCCAAATCCCGGCTGTGCTCTCTGGCTGTGGAGTTTGCGTTTTCTCCCTGTGTTGCATAGGGTCCTGCCCACAGTCCAAAGACTGACTGGTTAATCGGCGTCTCCAAATTGTTTGTGGTAATGGCTGTATGTATGTATGGAACATACATGTGACGGACTGGATTCTCAACCAGGATGAGCCCCAACCTTGTGCCCTACGCCACCTGGGATTGATTCCAGGCCCCTGGAAACCCTGAGCAGGATAAACGGCTTCAAGATGAATGGATTATTCATTGGACGTTTATTATTTTGTACATTATTTCTTCTAATTAAATCTAAAAGCTTATATACATGACCAGTCAAAAAGTTTTTACACACCACAGCTTTTTACCACTTTTCCATTTAATTCATAAACTGCAGATTTTTTATTCTTGTTAAGCCCTGGAAAGTTGAGTGAATAACTATAAATGAAAATATAAGCCAAATAAAACAAGATTCCTTTATGACGTGGAAATAATATGTAACAGTGCATGTCTGACATCCTATTTGTTGTGTGGTGATGGCAGAGTCACATTCTAGGCTGTCCTTTAACTTTAAATGCACTAATCAAGTCTTTCATCCCGTGAAATAGAGCAGTATTTAATGTCACTTGTACAAAGAATGCCTTGAATTTTCTCTGCCTTTATAACCGCTGGGGGAGGTTACTTAGATGAATCAAAGATATGACATTTTCTGCTAATAATGGTTCTCAAAAGGTGAACATGCTGTATTTCTTAGCAAAGAATATTGAGAGTATGTTCAGTAAATGTTAAATGAGTGACATGCAAATGCAGAAAATCTCAGCGTGTGCGAAAACTTTTGACTGGTACTGTATATAAAATACATTTTGTCTATTTAAATTGTTTTGACAAGTACTGTGCAAGTACTAAATACTATGTCATGTCATATATATCAATGAACAAAATAAAAATTAAATGCCATGTAACCTCCACTTGTTTAAACTGAATTTCTTTATTAAAAATGACAGGCCTGCTTTTCAATGGCATCCAGTGAAAGCCGTAGTTTTTATCTGCTCAGCTTATACATACTGTTATAATAGGTTATACTCATAGGTATATGTACGTAACTTCAGGAAGTTTCCATAGTCCTGTTAATCTATCTTTTAAGTGCTGTGAAGCTGTACAGGAATTAATTTGCACTGAAGGTATTTGCCAGGTTCACAGTGGAGCGGATATTTATTCTAAATGGAGACAAAGAGTTCAGGGGGGCTGAGTTCTGCGGGGCGACCATCTCAGCTGTTTTATGGCTCCAGATACACAATTTCTCTGCTGTCTGACCCCCTGCACACAAGGTCGTTTGACCTTTAACCCCAGTGGCCAAATACGCCAACGTGGGTCCCAACTTGGCAGCAGTTTGGTCTTTGTTTAGCCGGCTTTTGTTTGCTGAAGCATTTCTCAAGGCATCAGAGGTTACTTGGTTTCACAGGGGGCTGCAGGTGAGAATAGAAATCACAGTTTAAGTAAACAGGACATTCGAAGAAAAATGTTGACACGCAACACAAATTTCTATGCCGCTCAGAAGCTAGAGAAATTCACAAGAACGTAAGCCATTTTTAAGCCACGCCTCTCCTCCATTCACCATCGCTGTCCAGAGTTACGCTAAGCAGGATCCCAATGACAATGAGTGATAATATGTTAGTTTAAAATACATCAATTATAAAGTAAGCATGTTCTGTTCTTATTCAGCTTTTAACAAAGAAAAAAAAAATGGCCTGGTCACTTTGTCTCCATGGATAAAGGAGATACAAGCTTCCCCATATTGCAATTTATTAATGATAAAAGCCCTTTCTGTTCATTTAGTGGGGTTTAGGGAAATAGTGTCTGTAGTAGGAACGATGATAACATGCATTTTTCAGATATTACAAAATGGTTAAAAAGAAGCCTAGAATAGTATTTGACAACGGCGTGTGCATGTGTGTGAAACAAACAGGGCTGAGAAGTAGCTTTGCATCAGCACTGGGTTTGTTCACTTGTATCTTGTGTCATAATGTAACAAAGTACAACACAGGTTTCAAAAGGAGACTGATCAAAAGAATCAGTGTAAATAAATAAATTCAATCAATTTGCTATATTTGTTAACATATGACAGGTCCAATCAGCCGGAGTGGCCTTGTTAGCAGTTGGAATTAAATTACTGACTTGAATCAGGTGGCAAAGGAGTATTTTCAGAAGTCATTTGCAAAGGAACATGAACCTTTGACTAAGATTTAGAACGAAAGAAACATTTAGTACAAAGTTCTTTACAACCCTTTGTAAAAAATACACCAGGTATGTTCAAAACTTTAGTGCATTACTTAGTTATACTAAAAACCCATATACCCATTACTAACTATACACTCTTGTGCAAATTAATTGAAACAAGTTCACACAGACATGCATGCAGTGGCCTGGGACCTGCTGGTTTGCACAGCCAACAGGGCAGAGAGTATGCTGAGTGGATGGACAGAGGCAGTGCTGAGCCCACAGACTGGCAGTCCTGCTGAGGTGGGGTTAGAGCTGGCTTGATGGACAGAGGAGGCATTGTGCCCACAGACTGGAAAGCCTGGTCAGGTGGAATTAGGGCTGGGTTGATGGAAAAAGGAGGCACTGTGCCCATAGACTGGCAGGCCTACTCGGTTGGGGTTAGAGCTGAGTGGATGGACAGAGGAGGCACTGTGCCCACAGACTGGCAGGGCTGCTCGGGTGGGGTCAAAGCTGGGTGGTATGACTGTGCTTCAGGTAAATGCTCTGGGGTTTGGATGCCTCCAAGTGTTATTTTGGGGTTTCCCCTCACAGTCCAAATTCATACTAAGGTTAACTGGAGTTACCAAATTCCCCATAAACATGAATAGTGTGTGAGCCCTGCGATAAACTGGAATCCCATCCTGGGTTATTCCCATATAATTTTTATCAGTCCCACCAGGTTCTAAATCCGGATCCAAGGCGAAAAGTATGAATTAATGTGACTGCGATGTTCATCTTAACTGTAGCCTGTCTGTCTGCATATAGACATGACAACTTGTTTCAAATAATTTGCAACACGGTTTTCATGCATTATGGAAAAATGGTTCTATTTACAGTAAATGTTTTTAAACAGAATGTGATCCGTCGTGTTGCATCACAAAAATATATAACATAGAGGTTTCTTTCTAGAAGTATTCAGGCATTTTGTTGGAGATACCTCATTAAATGAAATAACCCTTCTTTACAGTTTAACAGGCAGTATAGATCTTATATACGTCTGGGCATGTTTAGCCAAAGTTGCCTTTCGTGAACCTATGACATAATGCTTAAAGTACAGTGTCCAGTGAATCATGAACACAAATGAAAATTCGATGACTCTGGCTCTAACATGAGACTGTAAACATAATTTGTCTTCCTGGGATGGAGAAGGTGAGACAGATGGGGACAGGCAGGGCAGTAATACTGTCACACTTAGTCCGGTATCCTCCATCTTGTTAGGGAACCCTGTCAGAGGACCATGATCCAGGTTGGGTTGCGGAGAGTTCTTACTGGAGGATGGCATCCCTCTCCAGCAAGTTCTCATCACTCTGGCCCCTCAGGGCGAGGTATCGCTGTGACACCATCTGCCAATCTGTCACCTGCTCCACACGCACCTGCCCACTGGTCCTGGAGGGCCGTGCAAAGCCACCTAAGTCGGGGAGACCAGGAATTAACGGGACACTAGCCATCACCCACGTGTCTTTAGACAAGGAAAAAGGTCTTACTTACCTTCTGGGAGAACCTGTGTCCTCTTGTTGCTCCTCATCCAGCCAATGGAGGTATGCGCCAGCATGTCCAGAGACCTTGTTTCTGAGAGACCCTCAGTGTCCTCCTCATCAGTCATCAGGTCTCTGGCCTCAGAGGAGCAGACCTTCCCTGCAGACCACGGTATGGGAGAACTTACACCTGTTTGCATATAGTACACAGTACTCCCTCTAATGACCAGGGTTTCCCAGTCAATGGCACTACTGGGAAACAAAATATCTATCTTCCAACTACTTTTCCAATCAAAGGACATAACCGATCAGGCAGTATGGGCCAGAAGTAAGGGCACACAATGGACAGGATGCCAGTCTATTGCAGGGCAAATGTAGGTACAAACTCAAACACTATTGAATGCCAATTAGCCTATCTGCGTGACTTAGTATTACAGGATGAAACAAATAGTAATTGGAAAGAACATCTGACACAGGGAGAACATGCAAACTCTACTCATAATCCAGTGACAGCGATCCCCACTGAGCCACCATTATCATGACGTGATGAATGATTATGGTTACCTCCGTGTTTGCAGAGCACCTTGATGTAGAAGAAGAGGTTGGTAAAGAGGTTAAAAGGGGATGGGGTGCCAGACTTGCGGTTCATGTCCCGGATGAGCACGGCCCGGCCGAACTTCCACTCGGTGTCAGACTGGGCTTGGATTCGCTGGTAGGTGTCGCTCATCATGGCGATCAGTAGGTTGATGAGCACTATGACCGTCACCACCAGGTAGATCCCGAACACCACGCGGGTGACCACACCGGCGAACGCCGGGGACCGGCTAAGGGGCGGCATGGAGTCGGGCTCAATGAGGCCGAAGAGGGCGAAGAACAGCTGGATGGAGATATCCAGGGGCGTCTGAATGTCAGTGCTATTGTCTCCATCGGGGTCGCAAGTGAAACCCACAGGGTAGACAGGCTGGTAGACGGCCGAGAGAGTCATAGTGAAGGCAGTGTGGAAGAGAACCAGGATGACCGCGAAGCGGCCCAGGTCCTTCATGAGGTCCCTGATGATGATAGCCCAGGGACCAAACAGGTGGTGGAAGGTCAGGAACTCCAGAAGTTGCACGAAGCTGAGTGTCATGGCAACTGCTAGGAAGATGTTGCGGGCGAACAGGCAGTGGAGGTGAGCGGGGGGCAGGAAAGCGAAGGCTGTCAGGTGGCAGAAGAAGCCTACAGCCGAGAAGCCCAGGACGAGCAGTCGGATCCAGGCCAGACCGGCTCGCTGTCCGGGCTGAGTCAGCTCCGACACCAGCATCCCTGACAGCCAGAGCAGCAGCAAACACTCGCTCCAGTCTGGCCACAGGTGACCTTGGTGGATAGGGTTGACCGGAGGGTAGACTATGGTGAGGATGAAGAGAATCAGGAGGAAGATGTGCGACACCAGGTGGCTCATGAACTTCACGATGGGGATGGTGCTGAAGCGGTGCCCAAGGGGCAACGAGAGGACCAGCCAGAGGGGGGGGCACGCCAACAGGCCAAAGAAGAGCAAGGCGATCCACCAGGAGGGCCACCTGAGGCTGCCGTACCACACCTCAGTCAGGTGCTTCTGCACGGCCGGGTGCGAGACGGTGGCCTTCTGCTGGCCCTCGATGAGGCAGTCCAGCACACTGGCGCCGCGGTGGTCCACTGCACGCAAGATGGCGGCGGTGCCCACGGTGCCCCCCGAGGCCGCGGTCAGCAGCTCGGTGGCCATGGCCTCGCAGTAGCGTGCCGCCGCCAGCAGGTCCACAGTGCGCTCCTTTTCACGCAGTGCCGCCAGGCCCAGTGCCCGCGACAGCTTCACGGCCGTGTCCAGCGGTGCCGTTGAGTGCAGCGCGAATTCCTGCAGGACCCGGTTGTTGTTCAGCTTCCCGCACACCATCAGGTCGAAGACGAACTGCGGAGGGAAGGCAGAAGGCCATCAATAACAGAGTTAGCATGGGGGACAAGTGGGACACCCCCAAGGATGGGAAGGAAGATGAGCTAAATCCATGGAGATCTGGACCCCTGGCCCTGCTACACCCCCGACAACCCAACCTGTGGTCCAAGGCCCTGCTTCAGCCCAGACACACAATACAATTTCCTCCCCCTAGATGCCCAGCGAAATCCTCCAACCCTGATCTATTAAATCACTCCCACATACACAAATCCTACGTCATAAAAGATTCAGACACTCTTCAAACTTATTTCTTGCAAAATAAGGTTAAAAATCCAGACTAAAACAATCATAAAATCCTTATGTGAAGATAAGCAAATGCATTTACCTTCCATGATATTAAAAGCAGAAACCTTAAGACAGATTTTTTTAATAAATTTTTTTTTTTTAGATACTACCTAACATATTAAAGCTTTACTACCCTCTAGTGGCAGGCTGTCAAAAAATGAACCAGCATACATTTATTTCTTTCTGAGGTTCACTATTCCTATGAAACCATAATTAGTGGGCTAACAATCGATGTAACATTATGGTAAACAATAGATTTTATAATATGAGCATATATGTGAGATTAGGACACACAAAGATGAAAGGCTGAGCTGTACGTGCATTAGGGGTTTTGGGCAGGGATAATGTAAAGTGCTTTGAGACAATGTAATGTTGTGTAAATGCGCTATACAAATAAAATTTAATTTAACTGACTTGAATAAGCAGGCAAGAGCACACACACATTCATAAACACATGCACAGACACAGAAACACAGACACACAGATATCATACAGACAAACACACAAACACACATCCATATACAAAGATACGCACATATACATTCATAAAGAGAGATAAACACACCCTTACACACATAACAGACACAGATACACACTCACAAAAATGCACACGCAGGGATACAAACACACACATGGGTCCACAGAGAGGACAGTTTGCCCCAGGTCCTGTTCTCCATCCTGCGTGGGGTGTGGGGAGGGAGGGCGGCCCACCTTCCTGTCCTCCAGCAGCCGCAGGGTGTTGCTTCCTCGGCATAACAGGAAGCTGACAGTGCCTTGATGGTTCTCCTCCGCCGCGTACTGGATGGCTGTGCGGCCCTGCTGGCACTCCAGGCATGCCGACGCCCCGCTCTCCACCAGGAAGCGTACCATGGCCAGGCGGCCCGCCTTGGCCGCGTAGTGCAGGGGGGTCCAACCGTCCTGCGGGGGACACGGGCAGGCCTCAGAGTGGCACTGCCAAAGCTACAAATCTCTCACCAGGCCGAAACGCCTGTGTTTTTAACTTTTAATTATTTTTTTTTTACTCGTGACATTAAAAAACCCAATAAATTCAACTTGGCAGCCTGGAGCAAACACTGCGGTTTAAAAGCAGGCCAGACTAGTAAAGTTAAAGCATCATCTCCCCCACAATGCCCCAGGGATCGGCAGCTTACGTGTCCGGGCTGCAATAAAGCCAGGCGCACCGCCCGACGTGGCCTGGAGGGGGAGCCCTCTCACCTTGTCTGTGTGATTGGTCTCCGCCCCCTGTCCCAGCAGCACCCTAACCATGGAGATGTGCCCATTGGCCGCTGCCAGGTGCAGGCAGGTGCGTCCCTGCCGGTCCTTCAGCTGCAGATACGAGCTGGACTTGCTCAGCAAGAGACCCACCACTGCCGTGTGGCCGTTTTGGGCGGCCAGATGCAAGGGGGTGGATCCCTGGGATGGGGGAGGAGGGGCAGGAGAGCGTCAAACAAACTTCCTGTTTATGACAGGAAGCCACAGGGAAGCCAGAGACTGCAGATCAGTGGAAAAAGAATGTGATGAATGAGAGGAAATGTTAACGTCTTAATATTTAGCACGAGGGACGTTTATGTGCGTGAGAACGTGACAAAAGGCGTGAGCAGCGTGAATTCAGCGTGGCGGCTTGTGAAAGTGCCGTTCATTGCAGGATGGGCGCTACCTGTATGTTTTACGGGAGACATGAAGGGGGACCTGCCTGTACGTCCGTCTCCACGTCCGCCTGTACCCCGGGGTAGTTCAGCAGCAGCCGCACTAGGCTCTCATGGCCGGACTGGGCAGCCAGGTGCAGGGGAGTGTACCCGGACTGGAGGTGGCACACAACACACACTCAAAGAAACATTCTGTAAATCCACTGCAAATTGCCTTTCTATCTGTATGACAGGATTGTATTATAAAAGAACACAGGAGGAGGACTGTTCAAAGGCGGAATTGCGTCACCAGTAGGTGTGCGGAGAATTGTGCCCGTTGCGGGACAGGAGGCAGGATTGCTAATACCTCTATGGGCAGCTGATGGCCTGGCACACCATCCCGGTTGCTGGCAGAAGGGGGCTCACTGCGTATGGTGGCCGGCACCTTGGTGAGGATCTCCCTCACAAAGTCCACCTGGCCATAACAGGCGGCAACGTGGAGGGCCGAGAGTCCCGACTGAGATCCAGACGCGTGGAAACACACACAAGCAACAGAACACGCGTTACGAATGCCTGAACGCTTCCGTGCTGGGCCACTCAGTCTGGATACTATAACGGCAGCACGCTACCTTGGTGCTGCTAATTTTCCAGGAGATGCTGCTCTTGAGCTCCTCCAGCACGTGTGTGTGTCCGTTCTTGGCCGCTAAGTGAATTGCAGTCATCCCGTCCTGCAAGGTACCTACAAAGTGAGGCAAAACACTGCACTGTGTCCCCCAGTGTACTTAGACACAGAAACTACAGGGAGTTACTCACAGCGTTTTCCTCGGCCGCAGATGCCCCCGCCTCCAGTAGTACCTTAACCACCTCAGAGTGACCCCCGCTGGCCGCCAGGTGCAATGGACAAGAGCCCTTTGTCTGGAAAGAGTACGAAATAGGAAGTAGTGGGAGGGGTATAGGAAAGGGGGTGTGGTTTAGAATACGAAAGGGGTGGGGTTTAGGTTAAATAAAGGGGGTGGGGTTTAACATAAGGAAGATGGGAGGAGCAAGACTAACACAATCAAACCCATTGCAAGAACCAAAAATCTTTCGGACTTTAATTGGAAAATAGTTTCCTGGTAAATGTGGGTACTGCCAGATGAACGTGTGTACGGGAGTAAAATATAGAGTATGTCTGATTGGGCGAGTGTGAGCGGGAGGGGCTCTAGATTGCATTTTGCCCACATAATCGTTTCAGTATTTGGAGTACAAAAACAGGCCACTTTGTAAATCTTCCCACGGTGGAAGGAAAGGGGCGAGCGTATCTTTCACAACCTCATCTAAAAGTTAATGGCTAACATGCTGCTGTGGTCCAGCTACCCAGACGATATTGTGGCCTGCGTGGCCTGTCCCAAAACTAATGCATTTCCCATGGGGATTTAGTGTGGCTGCAGGGCCAAGCCCCCCGTTGCTGATGCGAAAGGCCTTTTAAATGACTTCATTTATTAAAATTACGACATCACTGGAGAAAAGTTAATCATCTGGCTTCTTGGCGTATCATATAATTGCCTTTGCAAATGGTTTTCGTTTGTGACGCGCCAGCCCACAATCTTCTAATGAGGCTCCTGCACAGAGATCTTAAGCTCGGGCTTGAGGTTCTCTGCCTGATCATCACCATACACTCATAGTATGCACAGCATTGAATGTGAGCCATTTTGGTTCTTTCTTTAAGATACTTTAAAGTACTTTGCTAATGATACAGCCGTCGAGCGAATGTCGGTTTGAAGCGTTGTTGCAAAGCTCAGCCTACTGCAGACTTTTGCATTTGAATATATCCACTGAATATTCCTGCTTTGGCTAAAAAAAGCTTTAAAATTCTCCACTGTAGACATATCCCTCCAGACCCCCCTGATCTAGGAGGGTACCCCGGTCTGACCTTGTTGTGGGGGGATGTCATGCCCCCCTTGTTGAATTTCAGGAGCTCCTTGATTACGGCCACGCTACCCTTAGAAGCGGCAATATGGCCGCAGGTGGCTCCCTCCACGTTGGCCAGTGTGGCCAGCTCAGGGCGGTGGTTCAGGAAGAGCTTCACCACCTCGGAGTGGTCGTTCTCCGCCGCCAGGTGCAGGGGGGTCTGTCCATGCTGGGGGGGAGTGGGGAAGAGGGCTGGTTACTCGCGAGGGGGCCCTGGGGCATGTGCCATGCTGGCAGGGCAGAGACTCACCATGTCACAGGCATTGACGTCGGCCTTCATGTTGAGTAGGCAGCTGCAGACGTCAAGCTGTCCCCTGGCAGCAGCTAGATGCAGGGGTGTCTGTTTGTTCTGTGGAGACGCACAGAAGGTGTCGGAACTAGATAATAACGCTAGCTATGCTTTTCTCAGACTATTTCATGCGGATGATACAAAAACATTAAACAGACAGTACTATAGTTAACAAATAAAGCACGATGAAGTTCACCTGAAGTGATATGTGCAAAGTAGTGGTTGCCAACAGGTTGATCTCCAAGACATTGCTAATCATTCGCAGCAACTTCATATCATCCAAAATCTACTGCCCCACCCTGGTCTGCAACCAATACTCCCGCCTGGTGACTTGGTAGCTTCCCAAATAATATTAATTGTAGAAGTAGCTCTCATGGTAAGGTTGGAGGCCGCTGGTGTAAAGAGTACTTCTCAGCCAGGTTTGTACATTCACCTAACCCTTTAGTTTTTTCCAGGTCAAAGTTGACGCGCTGATATTTTGATGGAATCTCATGAGCAATAGGTAGCAGAACCTGACCACCAGCAGACTGTCGTTGATTTAATGCGGATAGACAGAGGTGCAAAGTGTTGAGGTTCTCACCAGGGACAGAGCGTCGATGCTGGCCTGGTGTGTCTCCACCAGCAGCTGCACCAGCTGGGTGGAACCACTCTGGGCGCCAAGGTGAAGTGGGGTCATGCCCAGCTTGGTTTTGGCATTGACGAAGGCCTTGTGGGAGAGCAGGATGTCAGCGATCTCCTCGTGGCCACGTTCCGCTGCCAGGTGAAGGGCGGCCTTGCCGTGCTGAACACAGGAAAACACAACAGGAATATCATCATTACCTCGACAACAGTGACACTATGGTAGACTTGACGTGACCATTTGAGAGAGAGACCAGAAGAGAAGCTTTATGTACAAATCACACAGGGTTTGAGTCTTCTTGAGATTTCCACTGCAAGTTAGAGTAAATTCCCACGGATGTCTCACCTCATCAAAGACGTCCACCCGGGCTTGGCTCTCGAGCAGGATGGTGACTACCTCCATGTGGCCCTTCTCGGCAGCCAGAAGCAGGGGTGTCCAGCCATTCTGACAGGACACAGCAGCACATAGTCCTCAGCACCACCCATCCAGTACCAAAAATGTGCATCTCCTCTTGTCGAGCTTTTCACACTTGAGCAAATGCTCGTCAACAACCAGAATGGGATTCCCGAGCCTCGTGACACGACTATAATGAAGGTGGAATGGGACATGAAAGATGTGCTTCGTCGGGAAAGGGTGGGTGGTGGGGGGGTGGGTGTGGGGATGCAGTTCAGTACCATGGCCAGCTTGTTGACAGCCTGCTGCACCTGGCTGAGCTTCACATTGGTGAGAATCTCCTTCAAGATGCCAGTGTTACCAACCCGGGCACAGTAATGCAAAGGGGTCTCCCCTGTCTGTGGAAAACATAGGCATTCCATCCAATTGGGTGAAGGACATAAACACACACACACAGACACACACACACACAGAGAGCCCATTTCACACGCTACACCCAGGTGGTTCGCAGTACCCCTCTAGCGGCCGCAGTGACGTTTGCGTCATACTCCATAAGGGTCTTGATGAGGCGGATGTCTTCTCCTTCACAGTGGGTCATGTCCGTTTCGAGCTCTGCAGCCAGGTGTAATGGCGTCTCTCCTTCCTCCGGTCAGAAGGTAGGGCAAACAAAGAGATGAACGCCAATAATCCTAGAGTTTTCTGCACACTGCCTGGAACGCTGGAAGGACTGATCTCCAAGGAGCCGACCACTAGGCATCCAGCAATTTTTTCATAGTGGTAAAAATCATAGATATTTTTAAACACCGTTAAAAAATAAAATAGTATGAAGTCTGTGCATTCTGCTCTGACACTTGGACAGCACTCGGATGAGGTCTAGAACAGTGTGTGCCTGTGTTCTACAGAAAGCGTCCTGCGCTGTAGGTGAAGGAGGACACCATGACGAAGGCTTCACAGCTCCATCCGCTAGATGTGGCACCAGGCAGCCACACAGAGGCGCCAAATCCTTGCACAGAGACTCTCAGTCGGTGGCAAGAGAGCACATGAATATTGTGAATCACCATGCAGCGATTCTGACAAGTTTCCAGAGGAAGAAGGGAGCTCACGTAATTCTGCACGACGAGCCACGGTCCGCCCACCATTCAGCTGGATGTGTCCCTTCTGCGGCTCACCTGATTCTCCTGGTTGGCGCATTGCTGGGCCTCATCACGGCCCCTCTGACTGGCCAGGTAGGTGAGGATCTCCTCCACCACGTGGGCGTGGCAGTGGCGCACGGCGACGTGCAGTGGGTTCTCCCCAGCCTTGGGGGGTGGGGAAAGTGCGGGATTTGCACCGGATTCACGCAAAGGCGACCCAACATCGTCACCCGTCGGATGCGTCGTCAAGGTGGGGCTGTTACCTTAGAGCGCCTGGTGAGATCTCCACCCTCCTCAATCAGGGCCCTCAGCATCTGCAGGTTGCCGTGGTGGGCTGCTTTGTGCATGGCTGTCTCCCCATTCTACAAATAGAGGTGAGCCGTTAACACGGACGAGTCCAAATAAGGGCTAGTTAGGTAGCCATGTAGCTCGACATGTAGCGCGCTGTGCTAACGAGGACTAAGGGCATGGGCTCAAATCCCAGAGAATACATGATTCTTTCCATCACTCTGGATGACGCCATAAACACTGAGTTCAATTCTCCCAGATTATTCAAAAGCCTCTGTAATTATAGAGCCAAGGCTGGTTGTATATTTGGTGGTATTACCAGTTAGGAGTGGAAATTGGTTATCGGCAGAAGCCACTGACCTCCTGCAGTGCGTCGACGTCGGCCCCACTCTTCAGCAGCATCTCTGCCACCCTCTCGCCTTCCTTCACCGTGGCAGCGATATGTAAGGGGGTCTCCATGGCCTTTTTCGTGACGTTTCAACAAGTCGGGGTCCCGAGAGGCGCGGGACAGAAGCGCAGACAGGTCACAGCATCGACAGTAATGACACATCACAGATCACAAACGTGGCTGAAGCTGGCCATCCGTCACGCCACATAAGGCGACCCGGTGGAGTCGAGCCCCCGGGTCGCCATGGTTACCACGCCCCTGCTCACCTCGCCCCCTTTGAGCTGGACCTGCGCCCCGAAGCCTAGCAGCATCTGCACCACCAGGGGCTTGCAGTTCTGCACGGCGACGTGGAGCGCAGTGTAGCCATCTTTGGTCGTGGCATCTACTTGCGCCCCCTTGAGGAGCAGGGCCTTCACTACAGCCGTGTGGCCACGCTTGGCGGCGGCGTGCAGGCAAACAGCACCCGACTAGGATGAGTAAAACACATTTATGCCAGCGCAGATTCAATGAGTGGGCCTGTACTGCACCATTGCGTAGAGACCCGTTGCTTACGGATGCTTCTGTCCGGCAGTGCCCAGTACTCACCTTGTTGGGCATATGCAGGGGAACGCCTTTCTTCAGGAAAGCCAGTGCTGTCTCGGGATGGCCGCACTGGGAGGCGATATGCATGAGGGTACTGCCATCCTGTGGAGTGAGAACCCCGGCCGTGTGAGGAGGAGCAGGAAGACAAGCAGGAGGAGCGGCAGGAGAAAGGGAACCTTGATTCGCCGTGAGGGGACACATTAGCTTATTCATATAAACCTGCGACCTCCACACTACTCCTGGACTGGTGTAAACCTTTTTATACCACTCCTCCGATGAATTCTCAAATCTGATTGGTCAGAAGGGTGCTGATTAATTTTTTCTTAAATCGCACATGTAGTGCCAGTCAGGTGATTCACAGCAGCAAATCTATGCATGATTTTAATCTATAATACTAACATTACTTAGCAGACACTGTAAAAGAAAAGAAATTGCTATAAACTATTTAGACAGCAAAAGTGCCTCAGGCTGAAGACCAGGACCTGATGTCAGTGATTAAATACCAACATGATTTACTGATATAATGTACTTGTAGCTCAGTCATAATTTACTGTTCTGTGTAACCTGCTTAAACTTGATAGTCATGTTTTAACAATCGATAAACAGTAAACAACTGGGGTTTTACCCATAATGCAGCTGAATTAATAAAGCAATGGGTGAATATATACGCTATATGGACAAAAGTATTGGGACACACCTCTTAATCATTGAATTCAGGTGTTTCATTCAGACTCATTGTCACAAGTGTATAAAAATCAAGCACCTGGAAGTGCAGTGAACTGTACAAACATTTGTGAAAGAAGGGTAGTGCTGAAGAGCTGAGTTAATTCAAGTGTGGTATTTTCATAGGATGCCACCTTTGTGAAATTTCTTCCCTGCTAGATATCCCATGGTCAACTGGTATCATCACAAAGTGGAACTGTTTCGGAACAACAGAAACTCAACCAGATCAGCGGGGTCAACGAGTGCTTGGGTACACCACACATAATACTCGCCAGTGCTCTATTGACTCAATAACTGCAGAGTTCCAAACTTCCACTGGCACTAACCCCAGCACAAAAACTGCGCGCTGGGAGCTTCATGGAATGGGCTACCATGGCCGAGCAGCTGCATGCAAGCCTTACATCATCAAACACTATGCCAAGTGTCGGATGGAGTTGCGTAAAGCACGCTGCCACTGGACTCGGGAGCCGTGGAAATGTGTTCTGTTGAGTGATGAATCACACTTCTCTGTCTGGCAGTCTGAGTGACGAGTCTGGGTTTGGCGGATGCCAGAAGAACGTTACCTGCCTGACTGCATTGTGCCAGCTGTAAAGTTTGGTGGAGGTGGGATAATGGTATGGGGTTGTTTTTCAGGGGTTGGGCAAGGCCCCTGCTACAGCATACCAAGACATTTTGGACTTTTCTATGCTTCCAACTTTGTGGGGAGAGTTTGGGGAAGGACCTTTTCTATTCCAGCATGACTGTGCCCCTGTGTACAAAGCAAGGTCCATAAAGACATGGGTGGGTGAGGTTGCTGTGGAAAAAAAACTTGACTGGCCAACAGAGCTGTGACCTTTGGGATGAACAGCAATGGATACCTTCACATCCAACAAGACATCACAAATGCTGTCCTGGATGAATGGGCAAAAATTGCCACAAGCACACTAGAAAGACTTGTGGAAAGCTTTCACAAAAGAGTGAAAAGGGGGGGGGGACTCCATATTGATGCCTATGGATTTACAATGGGGTGTCATAAAAGCTCTTGTAATGACCAGCTGTCCCAATACTTTTGGCCGTATAGTGTATATTTATTTACATTTCTTTGTCTCTACAGTTGTCTTGTCGTGCATTAACCCTTACATGCCTTACAGCTCATTTTAAAAGCTTGAGGTATAGCCAAAGTTGGACAGAGTTATGATGTCATGGGGTAACTATGGGGTAAAATGAAGTAAGAGGGCCGTGCGGCCTCCCGTAAATCAGCACCTTGGTGCGTGCCAACACGTTAGACTTGAACTTCTCTGTCAGGACCTCCACCACGTTTGTGTGGCCACGTTCTGCGGCGATGTGCAGAGGGGACCGATCCATCTAGGTGGGGGAGGACAGCGGTGAGCCACAGGGTTGGCCGAGGCGACCCCCTCCCTCTCGACCGGCCCCTGCCCCCACCTTATCCACAATGTTGGGGTTAGCCTTGCACTGGTAGAGGAACTTGAGCAGGGGCTCGTCTCCCTCCCAGGCGGCCACGTGGAGAGACGTTTGTCCTTCGTCCTGAAGATGGGACGACATGGTCAGTGACTTGTGGGCCCTGAGATGCGGCCGTCCGGCACGAGCGGAACAGGCGCTTACGTTCTGCAGGTCCACGGTCGCCCCAAGCTCCACCAGGATCTTGGCCATCTCCACATCTCGTCTTCTGCAGCAGATATGGAGAGCAGCATCTCCTGAACCCTGATGTGGCCCCACAGAGGGCACGGGGAACACAGGCACTCAGCAAGCCGCACACCCTCTTGAAGAATATTTCATTACATCATTTCGGCCTGTTTCAGTTTAGAAATGATACTAGTAGCCAAATTAACTGTGGAAACACCTAGCATTTTGAGCATTACGCTTTAAAACTTACTACATGAATACTGGCAGTAATGTTTATAACCGATGAAAGAATGTTACAAATATCATACATTGGACGAATAAATAAGTAACCAGAGCAACAGCTGAATTAAGTTCTGTAATCCCTAAAATTGGATTACAGCCAATTTTTACAGCCAATTTTGACCACTAGTATAAGGTTGCACAAGTAAACATGTAAGTAAGACCAACCCTATTTACCCACGTATCTCATAATTTTTACGAAAATAAGAAAATACATTATGTATTCTCTGTTATGTATCGTATGTTCTTAGTTTTGTATTTTTAATTTCTCTTTTAGTGGTTGTGTAAAGCACTTTGTGACTTCTGTCTGTGAAAAGCGCTATACAAATACATTTTACTTACTCACTTAACGATTTAGACATGCCAAATGAAAATTTACATCGAATTTCCTGGGCAATGATTTGAAAAAAATGAAAACAGGAGAGAAGCAGAGAAACCCGTAAACAGTGGGATACGAT
Organism: Isichthys henryi; assembly: GCA_026776945.1. Taxonomy (NCBI): domain Eukaryota; kingdom Metazoa; phylum Chordata; class Actinopteri; order Osteoglossiformes; family Mormyridae; genus Isichthys; species Isichthys henryi. Next base: position 9,657,027 of record JAODJX010000049.1, on the reverse strand, counting down.
GATTTGGCTGGACAGCAACAGGCCCCTCAAATGACATGGCGCTGCCTTTAGTAGCAGTTTGAACTTGTTATCTGAATTTATTGTGGATTTAATCATAACTGGAAACACTGATTTTAAAACATTTTTTTCCGCATCTTGTAGGAACATATTTTATGGTGCTATTAAAGCACGTTTGATGACGTTATTAGAATACAATGTCAAATTAAAAGCAAGTATGGATGTTCTGACTGACATTCTGGCCTGGTTCTGGACCGACCCTGGTCCGTATCTCCCTTTGAGACTCCGAAGGCTAATTGTTTCTCTCCAACAGCTTTGGCTCCACCCACTCCATCCACGGATCCACCACTGCTGGCTCACACCCATACTGGGAACCGGCTCTGAGCCCAGATGCCAGAACTGTGTCGTTAATTCTGCTTCGGGTCGAGGCGATTAAGAAAGGAGAGGAGGTGTGTGTGTGTGCGTGTGTGTGTGACCTGCACTGTCTATCTACCTTCCTCTGGACTCTGAGCTGAGGTTCTGTCATGGCTCCAAGAAGCTCCTTCACGATGCCGACATTTCCCGCCTCGACAGCTAGAAACAGAGGAATGCAGCCGTCCTGAACAAGAACAATAAGAGCGAATGGTGAATGCCTGTTTCCGTCATTCCCGCGGCAATCAGACAGGAAATTAATCCAGAGAACAACGGGGAGAACAACGGGGCAAATACCTTCCAAATGATGACAACAAATGACGAATACACCCCTCCTGACAAACAAGGCTACAGCTGTAAAGGCTGTAGCTTTCACCCAGGACACCGATTCCAAACGTGGTCAGGAGGGCAACAGCGGTGCCAGCCTGGGGCTAAATGGTACCTTGTCTTGTATGAGGCGTGCCTCTCTGCTGGAAAACTTGAGCAAGGTCTGGACAGCGGCGTGGGCACCGGCCGGGCGAGCAGAGGCACAGTGCAGGGCCAGCTGATCCTTAGCCTGAGTCACACAGAGCCGAGGGAGCTGAGGGTGAGCCATCACAGTGTAACCCCAACACAGCCCTCATGCATGTCTGACGGACATCTGTTCCAGTCCCTTAACATGAGTTGCATTACGCAGTTGGTGTTAGCTTAGCACTTTCCCCGATAGCGCTTACACCCAAGAGGACAGCGTTACCCATTCTAAGTCAGTCAAGCTGTGTTTTGCCGTAGAAACTCCATTCTCGCTGGCAGGGATCGGGTAGGTGATGGGATCATGCTGAGAGGCGCCAAGGTCTCCCATTTTCAGTTTTCAGATTTTAATAGAGTTCGTCATTTTTTCTCACGTAAAGGATGATGGGCTGCTGGGGCTGTGAGCCTCATTTCGCTGGTACATTCTTGTTTCTCTGAATTAGCCCTCACTTTGCTACCAGCCTGCCTGACCCCCCCCCCGAACCCCCTTCCCGCCGATGCCCAGCAGAGTCATTGTCAAACTGGGCGGCCCCTTTTCCCGCCACGCCGACTCCGTTGGCACATGACGGGCATGCCGGCCCTGTTGCCCAGTCACCCTCCTCCTGGGTGCTGGGGCAGAATGTTTGAGTGCCCAGGGGGAGAGGGGCGGGGTCTCTGCGGCAGCGTGGGAATGCCCTTCAGCGCCGGGCAGAGACTCCGCCCCCTGGCTGGCTCCCCACCTTGGAGGGATTACCCGTAGCCGTCCTCCTCCAGGGATCTATTCAACTCCACGGCCATCACTCTCTTTCTGAAATTCAACAGCATGGGGGGGGAGGGGCGCCGCTCCCACTGTTAGCTCTCCCCGTACAGCCCCCCTCCCTGAACTACTGCCAATTATGACGGCGGAGTAATTGTGATCCCCGTGGAATGATCCTCCTCATTCACTCTTGTTTATGGGGGCAAATGTTACTGAACACAGCCCCATAATGTGACCGTCTGACTGTTGCAGGTGAAGGTTAAGCCTGCCAGCGGGTGTGTAACGCTAACGAGCTACGCTAATGCGGGCTTAGGCCTCGACTTGGCCAGAGACAGGAATACGAACAAGCTGTATGTGTGCCTTGCCGTCTGCGGGTTCGGCGTCCGCAAGCAACACGGACAACACTGATGACATGAGAGTGCTTACATTGAAAAGGACACTGTTAGTCATGCTAGAGAGGAAAAGGTCTGGGGGTGTGGTACAGGTACATACCCCTCCCAGCGCGTTGGGGTCCACCCGCTTCACCAGCAGCCTGATGACCTCTTCCTTGGAGTGCGTGGCAGCCACATGCAAAGCAGTTCGCCCATCCTATGGGGTGGGGGCATGCAATGAGGGGCACATCTTTAGCCACGCCCAATCCACGCCTGGCTGGCCGACCCCCCCGATATGGCATAGAGCAGGTCTAACAAAGTCAGTGAAGCCTGTCCTCCTGTGGTATAGTCAAGGCCAGGAGGTGGCGCCGGTGAGCATTACCCTCGCCTGCTGCTTGGAGACGTGATTTTGGCACATGGGAGGCAAACAAATATTCCTGCAAGGTGGCCGAGGGGAAAATCCGCCAAGCCGCAGATTCCAAAAGGGTGTCTGTCATGCTTTGTGGTGCAAACTTTACGATTCGTATACCCAAAGCACCTTGATCCTCCTCATCAAACGTGTGGGGGGAGGGGGGGCTGTGACTTTGAAATTCTAACACTAGGGGGGAGTTTTGTTGACCCTTTTATGAAAAAACATCTACTTGCTTCCTGGCTGTTGGTGGGAAGCTCTGGGATTTTTTCCAGTTTGACCGGAGGCACCAGAATGTGCATTAATTACACAGCTATTGTTTACTTACACAAAAGGTACAGCTTTGTAACGAGACAGCGCTTTAGTCCCTTTATTTATTCATATGGGCATTTTTGGAGGCTCTGTTAACTATAAAGGGGCAAGGTTCTCCCCTGGAGTTTGAGGACACCTCGAGAAACGCATCTGGCCTTGCAAGCTCAATAATGGTCTCTATTGTAGCTGCTGAAATGTTGTCAGTGACAGATGGTCCAGAATGGTTTGTATTTCTTTTACTAGAGACAGTGGAAGACCGTCACAGGGCTGACACTCACACCCCATGAGCAGTTTAGTGTTACCCAGGCAGGGGGCGCTATGATGGTCCATCGTAGTGGCTGGAGTAATTCCACAGAGCTAGTGATGACTGTTCTGAATAAGCCAATTCATTTGAAAGTAACAGGTAACTTGCAACATCTATATTCGTACAGCAGGGCTCATAATTTTATTGATATAATTTGAATTTTTAGGAAAGGTAAGGAATTAATGTATTTATAAAACAAATGATCGCATGTGGCGATATGATTTGCTCTCCCGATTTTACATAATCATCTTGTACACCAACGCTGACAATGCCTGCTCCGGTCCTGTGACTCTCCATGGGAGATTTCAATAAAACCCACATATCATCTCAATTTACGCTGGCGAGGAGATTTATTTTTCCCAATTTACTTCCAACAGCTTCAAACAAATTTGATGAAATTCAGACGTATGCTAATGTTCGCCTCAAATTTCCCATACAAGGTGGTTCCACTCAGCTACCCCTACGAAGCGTAAAAATATGCGACTGCTAAACACGCCGCAACGTCCTGCGAGCTGCGACTCAGACGTGCCGAGGGTCCAGGGCCCGGCCGATCGACCACAGATATTCCACACATTCCAGCAAAGAGAGCAGTTTGTCTTGGTTTGGGTCTGGGTCTGGGTTTGGGTCTGCCTGCCCCACCCCCCTCCCCAAGTACAGGGTGAAACTGCGCAGTGAAATTTGCAGAGGGGGGTGTGGGGTAGGTGCTGGCAGTGAAGCATTGCTACTGCATGGGGAGGACAGTCCTAACCCATTGAGCCATACCTCGTCACAAACAAGCCCATTGTAACTTCACTTCAGATTTGTTTAAAAACTGAGCAGTACACGACCGACGAACGACTCCGGCCTGCCGAGCGCGTGGATGGATGGCGAGGAGAGCTTCATTCCTCGGTTATCAACGCGGAGGGGAAGCTTGCGGCTGCCTGTCCCCCGCGAGAGGGGAGACTCTCCTGAAAGGCGGCATTCCCAGCACTTTTACAGCTTTACAGCCCGGGTAATTTGCTGAAACTTTATAGCGAGGAACACCGCAGAGCAGGAAGGGGGCCGCTGAGAATCCCACACTGTTACTGGGCTCCGTGCGCTCGCTCTGAAGGCAAAGGCCCTGAAAGCAAATTAAAAGAGTCAGTTTGGGATGCGCACTTAACCATAGCTAATCCAATTACCTAATTTACAGCACAACAGACATAAAAATCGCAATCTCTCCCATCTAAGCTGGTCTGGTGCAAACAAAGCTGGCAACAGCGTGTAATAACTTTTTCCAAAAGTTTCCAGAAGAAAACTTGATATGCGCCATAATGTGTAAACAAGGGCAGAATCACAGAATGCTGACCTCAGCGGTGAAACCAAGAAGAATGAAATTCCTCCTCCTTCCAGCCTTCCTGTCTGAAGCAGAATTCCCCAAACACATGGATCTTTTTATTCTCCCAGATCCATACATCTCTATTGGGGCCGGAGACGCCTGCATGACCTCACCGGTGAAAACTGCTTTCTGGTTTTGTTACATCTCGGCCTACAGCGAGATGGAGGGCCCGCTTTGGCATGGACTGACATCCCATCCAGCCACCCTTCGGATGCAGCCCATGCCAACCTCACTAGCCTTGTTCAGAAAAGGCACAACTGAGCCATGGACTGGCGGTCGGGAACCGGAGCTTTGGGCACGAGTTGACGTCTCGAAGGTCTGTGGTGATCATCAATCACGTCTCCTCTAAGTAAAACCCCCACCAGCTGAAGACACATCATTACAGACGGCCTGACGTTTCTGTCCAGAGACAGTGAGATTATGCGGTTACAATATATTACATTTCAGCTGCAGTAAGTATTTATTGATGATGAAGGTTTCCTTGAATTAATTCAGTGAAAACCAGCTTTAAGAACTTCAGAAGCACTTCCAAACTTCTCAGAAGGTCTTAGTCAAAGTCAATCCACTCTCGGCGTGTTCCACATTACGTTCATCCATCTTCCATAACCCATTATCCCAAAACAAAGACTGTGCTGTTTCGCAGACACCTTAAAGGAACTTTGCTCAGACAAAGAGCCTCAGATTGAAAGTCTGGTGCTTTACCAGTTGACCTCTCTGAGCTGTTGAATGGCACATTATGTCATAATACACATAAGAGAATGACACAACAGCAGATTGTTGAGTGAGGTGTTGAATGAGCTCTATGATAATCTATAATTCAGTATTTTCGGAGCTGTAAATCTGTTCTAACGTCAAATGCCGAGCCATCTGGAAAATCTGTAGACTCTAAAAGTCACTTTGATAACGCCCAAAAGTTCCCTTTAGTAAGAGACTCTGCCGTCACTCCAGGCTGGACCAAATGATGCCTTGCCCCCCTACCCTCCCGAATCAGAGCAGAATCTCCGACAACCAATTCTCCAATGACACCCCTCACTAAAGGGGCATCAATCATGGCTGCAGAAATGGATGGATCGCTGTGGACCTCAGGGCCCATTCAAAGCCATTATCAAGTTCTGAGGAGCATTAAAATGCATGTCTATGGTCTCCCTCCAGCATTCAGTCATAAACCAGACCTTTAATAAATCCATTCTGATGCCACATCCTGTTGTTATGCCGCTGTGGATTTAGTAACGGGTTTCTGTGGTCATTCCATTTTCTGGTCTCAAAATGTTCCTAATTTTAATCCCCTCGGGCACCGAGGCTGCGCCTTGTATTGATTCAATTTATTTAATACCAAATGAAATTTCCATGCCACATCGACAATAATTGTTAGACTGGCATTTTATCCAATCCAAATTAAGTGCCTTATATTAAGGAAGAAAAAAGCATTGGAATGTAATAAGAATGTCTGCTAGTAAAAAGGGTGAAGAGAAAATTATCCAAGCTTTTATTCCCCAATAACAATTAACACCAAGAGCCTAATTATTCAACCATTTGGCAACTGAAAAGGAAACTGAAAGTTTTTACATTACAATTTGGGTTAAGCACTTCTCATTGTCTTCAGCAAACATACTGAAAGTCTATAGCTGGTATACTCATTTCTGGGTACGGCTTTCATAATAAGGGCCAGCTGGGTCTCTGGTCTCTGTCAGATGAGGGTAGCCCCCCGGCAGGAGCCATGGATCGTGGAGAGGCAGCCTTGCTACTTACTGTGAAGAGTGGAACACCCTGCACTCCCCCCCCCACACACACAAATTCTGCACCTCCTGACCAGATCAGCTCCCCTAGATCAGTGTTTCCTAATCTGAATCTCGGGGACCCACAGACAGTCCACATTTTTGCTGCCTCTCAGCTCCCTACTGGTAGGAAAAATGCAGACTGTATGGCAGAGAACTGGAAGGGAGCAAAAAATGTTGACTCTCTGTGGGTCCCGGAGGAACGGACTGGGAAACACTGCTGTAGAACATTCCCCAATGTCCCAGACGGACAGACCACAGACGGCGGGTTGCCCCCACAGTCGTGGGCCGACGCAGAGCGTCATCCAGTCATGCAGCCTCTGCTGAATACAGACCCCCGCCTCTGTGGTTATTTTTTACACGCCATAAATGACCATTACGCTCAACAAAACACTCACTAATGTACAGACCTGAGAGGGGCTCATCTCATCCAGCTATGGATCAAATACACTGACCTTAATGCCATTAACGACAGGCAGAGATGTTAAGAATTTCAAAAAAGACAAGCGCATAGGTCAAAAAGTACATACTATGACCACGGCTGTAAATTCAGTGGGGGGAGGGTGCCCTCAAATAGTATTCAAAGTTCATTAAATTACATACATGTGAGATGGACTAAACTTGGAAATTCTGTGCTTTTAGGATAAGGAGAAAACAAATGCTATGCAGTTTAATTAGTTTATTATACTGGTATATAGGGCGACTGAGGGAGTCACACACCTCCAGGGTTGGAGGTTCAAATCCCACGTTTATTTTGTATTTTGACTGCGTGCTGTATGTGTTCGGTGATGGACTGGCATCTTGTCCAGGGCCCCCCAGCCGTGTGCACTGTCCTGCTTGGGATAGACTCCGCCCTCCGAGACCATAACCTGCATAAGCAGTTATAACGTTGATGAATAACATATACGTAGTGCTAATAATAGGAAGGAGCCTCATGAAACTCTCGATTTCCTTTATGAAGATGATGTCCACATTCAGGCCTCTTCCCTCCATCCATCTATCCATCCATCCATCTTCAAACCACTTCACCAGTTCAGCGTTGCATATTTCAAACCACAAATCACTTGGAAAATCCTTTCACTTACTGATATTATTTCCAACGTACAACAGGAATGCCTTATGTGTGCCTTTGTGCCAAGGAAAATGAGCCTTACTTTAAACGGAGAAAGGGGACCACCCTTAATCTGTGGGCCACCTTCTCTGCAGAGGCAGAGGTCACTATTTGTTGGTTTGACACTCGGCGTACCGAACGCAGTGGTTCGAGGAGGATGATTGGCGCCTCGGGCAGAACCACCGGCGATATCACTAAAGGTCAGCCGTAAAGCAGGCGACCTCATGCTTTACTGCACTAACCATTATCTCCCCCCTCAGTCTCCATCTGACCTTTTCCCAAAGACATAGCATCCCCACCCTCCCAATAGTGCTGCAAAAACTTATTTCACAATGTGACTGTATAACAATTTCAACCAGTAAAAAAAAGCTGGGAAGTTCGTGCACGACGGAAAAACTACTAAATTGCTTAATTACTCCGCCGTTCCTTTTGGTTTACACTTAAAATTGTTAGAAAAGACATTATAGAAACGACTTATTTATTGCAAGGAATACAAGAGTAGGGTCTATAGTATGAAGAGGAAATTGGAAAATTAATATTGCACGTACAGAAGTACCAGCTTGCCATGCATTTAATCGGCCGTTGGTGTGCGGTTTGTACCTTGGTCCGTTCATTGGGGTTCAGTCCCAGCTCAAGCAGCCTCTCGATTATACTCAGCCGATTCTCTTTGACTGCAATCATGAGTAAACTCAAGCCGGACTCCTGCAATTATTCACCAAGAGAATGAGTCCCTATCTGTCCCGTCGGATGCTCAATAACATGCATTTGCAGGTGTACATTTTTTTAAATAATCGTATATAAACAAAACTGTAAAAAGAGACGGTCTGCCGCAGTGCCCATTATTAAGACATTCAGATGCAGAAGCAGGATTTTAAAATTACTTAAAACTATATAAAACGATGTTGGTGTATACATATTTAACTATGGAAAATACATTAGGCAATTAGTGATTAGTTACTCTTTTAGAGTTAAAGAAAGCGAAACAACTATTGAAAGAAGTTGAAGGAAGCTTGAAACGTGTTGATTCACCTCGTCAACCTGCGCGATGTCCGGCTCTCCTCTCTGTACCGTCCTGATGCTCTGCTCCACCGCAGCCCAGTCTCCGCGGAGCGCCAGCTGCAGCGTCCGCTGCCCAGGGGCGGCCGGGGTGCCGCTCACGCACCAGCTTTCGGACATCTTTAAATCCAGTATTCTAATAAAGGAGATCAACTACATTTATCTTCCCGGCATTTTCAGGACACTCGTCAAAGCGCTTTTCCCTTGTAATCTTTCGATGCAGACACTAATATTACGATTGTCTCGCTATTTGCATTTATGGCACATTATGGCGTTTTGACAGCGTGAGGCGTTAATTGACGCGACTTTTAGCGCGTTATTTAGAGGAAGATATAGACAGCGCTCCGTTGCTCCTGTCTCCGGTAATCATGGCCAATCTATTCACAGGGGCTAGTTAAACTTTTCTAACTCCGCCTTTGTTCTCTTGTTACCTTGGATTCAGCGGATTACCAAAAAAGTCTTGTTTTCGCCACAGTATGGGAAGAGCTGCCCTATACAGCACACACAGACACACACACGCGCGCACACACACACACACTGAAAAGATGCCTGTAAATTAAAATGATTTGAACTCTGAACTAATTTTAATGTCTGCTGGTAGATCTGCAATCCAGCAAAAATAAAGGTAGAAATGACAAAGTTTAAGCAGCCCTTCTGAAATCAAGTGGAATCAGCAATTCGTACAGTAGTTGTGTTACCATTAAAATGTCACCATTAAAACGCAGCCATAAGCAGCATAACCTCTTTTTGACGCGAAAGCTATTTTCTGACAAGCAATTACGGTAGAAATGCCATGCTAACCTGAATTTGCAAATTTGCACACTATCGTTCGATTTATTAGTAACGTGTAATGACGGCCATTACATTAATATCTGTATATTATGTATAGGACTTTATTATATACTTCATAAGTTTTCCTTCACGCAGATACATGTTGAGGAGAACCATCCCTGAGACGTGTTTTTACCACCATGACTGATTTGTACTATACCCAATTATCTTATATGACAGTAGCACCCCCCCACAAAACTCAGAGCTGCCTTCTTCAATACCACCTGCTCTCTTTTAGTAAAGACTCCCTTCCTTTACCTCGCTTGCTTAAACTGCCGATTTATAGTACAGATTAAATTTGTGAAGTGCGCTGACTAATGTACTCCTCTGAAGTGCTAGAAATACAACACAGCTTTATATTGTGGGATTTAATGAAACACGATTATTACATGTAAACTGAGAGGCCCATGTGTTTTCGCACTTGATAACAACACTATAAATACACATTTTCAGACTTTTAAATATTAACAATCCCTATAGTAAGATAAAAAAGATACAATACTACGGTTCGTATATCTGTGTTTTCTGTTATGTTTTCTATACAATAATAGCATTAAAACAATATATCAGCTGGAGTGGCAGTGTGTGAATATTTGTCTAAAACTAATAGGACTATGTACCGTATTATATTTTTGTTTTAGTTTTTTTAAGCATTGGGCCATCTCAGAAAAACATAACAGTGTTTTTATTTCCCATGTTATCCACGTTGAGCACCACCCTTCTGAACAGTTATAATATCTGGCTGTGTCTGTTGCCGTAGTAACCGAGATGTCAACACTGAAAAGTCCGACGTGGTAAAGGGCCCGGCTGTGTTTCATAGCAACTGGAAAATATAATACGAAGAGCCATTGCACATGCTGCTCAATCTCTCTGGTATATATCCCTCTAAAGGTATTTGACCGGTTATTTTCTCTTACTTACAGAAACGTTTTATTTATATTATTTTCTAATCTTAGGGAATTTAACGATAGTCTTCAAGGGGGAGATTTACCTTTTCCTTTAGCCTTTATCTACCTTGGAACTACAAAAAACAGAGGACTTTCGTGCATCTGGATGTAGTATTCAAAAGTATTGATTTTATATTTTTACTAGTTATTTTTCACGATTTTAGTAAATTTAATTCTGCAATTTATTTCAGAGAAGCGGAACGGTTTGTTGAAGTTTTGATTCCCCACGGAGCCGATAGCGCCGGGAACCGCTGCGGGGCGGAACGTCAACAGAACCAGTGCAAGGGTGGCGACACGCGTGCCTACGGGAGCTCAACAAAGAAGAAAATGTTTAAAAACACATTTCAGAGTGGATTCCTGTCCATTCTCTACAGCATCGGAAGCAAACCCCTGCAGATATGGGACAAAAAGGTAGCTTAACTTACTTTGTATTATACTGTTGGTTTTCATATAGCGACATCTTGGGTGTCATTCCAGGCGTATTTGAAGCCGTTTAAGGTTTATAAAAGCTTGTGTTTTATACGAGATGAAACTTAATTATGTAGCTGTTTAGCTAGCTATGTCGTTCAACCGAGCGTATGGAATCATCGTGTGTATATTGAAATCTGATATTTGTAAGAATATTTGACATCATATTAACAGTGTGTCGTAGTCGTTGTTATTTACTGAACGGCACGCTTGGTAGCACTGTTGCCTCACACCTCCAGGATTGGGGGTTTGAATCCCATCTCCATTCTGTGCATGTTTGGAGTTTGCATGCATGTCCTCCCGGTTTGCGCGGCTTTCCTCCCCGCAATCCAGAGACATGCAATTAAGTAGCTTATCTAATATTACCCGAATTCTGTAATTGCGTATATGTGCACATGTTTGTACTCTGTAATGGACCCCACCCTTGTGTTCTGTACTGCCTTCAAGCCCCCCATCCTGAATTGGCGGATGAGCAGCGTTAGGCTAGCTTTCATTTTTGCTTGCGTGATGTGTGACGTAATATTAACAGGTGAGAAACGGTCATATCAAGCGGATAACTGACAACGACATTCAGTCTCTAGTGCTGGAAGTGGAGGGGACCAATGTTAGGTATGGATTTTATTTAATTTATTAGCATTCCATGAAATCAATTGACACATTTAAGTAAAATTCTTTTTCTGTTTTCTTTCCATTGACCAGTACCACATATATCACCTGCCCAGCAGACCCAAAGAAGACCCTTGGAATTAAACTCCCCTTCCTGGTTATGATCATCAAGAATTTAAAAAAATATTTCACCTTTGAAGTTCAGGTAAGGCAGTAACTGTCACCATTAAACTATATAATACATAATCTTATTCAGTATTGTATTAATATACATTATAATTTTTCTACGTAATAACCAGCTTCTTTATGAAGAGACAAGGTCGAGACACAGGACTTCTGTGTTTATTTTTGGTTGTTTTGCTGACAGAAGTGTATAACGTGATGCCACTGGCAAGTGCAATTGACAGAATCTGGGCATGTTTAATGTCAAGGCTCTTGTTCTAAGCTACGCTCTTCGCGATTAACTTCCGTGTTCCAGGTGCTGGATGATAAGAACGTCAGGCGACGGTTTCGGGCGAGTAACTACCAGAGCACCACGCGTGTGAAGCCCTTCATCTGTACTATGCCCATGCGGCTGGACGACGGCTGGAACCAGATCCAGTTCAACCTCTCTGATTTCACGCGGCGGGCCTACGGCACCAACTACATCGAGACGCTCCGGGTGCAGGTGAGGTGGTGGAGATGAGGGGGGTGTCCCCCAGCTGGAAGACACTGGTATTGTGTGTCCATTGCCATTTAAACTGGAACTATTTGCCAGCATGTGTAAGAACATTAACGTTAAAATACCTGTGTGGGTTATTCCAGATCCATGCTAACTGCCGCATACGAAGAGTTTACTTCTCCGACAGACTGTATTCGGAAGATGAGCTTCCTGCAGAATTTAAACTATACTTGCCGGTTCAGAACAAGGCAAAGGTGAGCAGCATGTGTATAGGGCAGAAATATGTACACGATTTTAATATAATTTTAATAGTGATCAGTCATAGTCAAACATAGATAAGGGTGTGAACTGGATTCTGCAGTTTCGTATTTAGGGCAGTGTGTGTCTAAGATCAGAAGGTTGCGGGTTCGAGACAAGCCTTGGGACCTCTGTGGGACCTTGAGCGAAGGCCCTTAACCCCCAGCTCCCTGGGTGCTGTTGTGGGTGGCTGCCATTTGCAGCCACTTACTCTCACCTCCAGAGGGCAAGTTGGGGGAGGCGTAAGGAGAATTTCCCCATGGGGATCAATAAAGTATCTATTATTATTATTATTATACTATAAGTGTATGGCATCCTATATTGGGCAGATCAGAAAGGCTGTTTTTAATAATGAATATATATTTTTCGGCTAAGCATATTTGTAAAATGTTAAATGTTCTCCGACTCACAGAAACTTTTTTTTTTTCCTCGCAGCAGTAGCAAAGGCCAGCCCCCGCCCCCCCCGATGTTAATTTCGATTTTCAGTTTGTCCTTCTGCACAACGTTGAGACCGATGATGACAAAGATCAATTGTTTTTGTGTAATTATTCCTGCACCATTTCATTGTTTTCCCTTATTAATGTATGATGATCTTTAATGTATTTTCAATAAACTGTTTATAGATTGTAGGTAGTTACTGTGTACGTTTTATTTGGACATATTTAGAGCAGATTTGGGAGGGGGGCAATGTGCCAGGAATATTAGTGTGTATTTTCATATATTTACAGTTATAAAGAAAACAAATAGGCATTTACAGTAGTCAGATTCCACAGGAAAGATTTTATTTCACAAGTATAATAGCTACCAAACTGGGAGCCGCAAACATTGAGATTTTGGGGCAAGAAAAGAACAAGTACAAACATCTCTTTAAAAATTGGCTAGTTTCACAATACCAGGTTGGCCCTGATATTTAAAAGCATCTGTTGAGACTCACTTTTCAGAACACACCGAAAACCCATATCTTAGCCGGAAACAAAAACCATAAATCATATTTGTACGTGGACGGACTGAGTTATTACGCTTTAACTAGCTCGCAAAATTAAGGCAGACAAGACATCAAGGTCTGCAAAGGCAGATTCCAGTGCTATGTTCCAACTTGGACCAAAAATACTATGGGGGGAAAATTCAGACTTAACCAATTTATATGTAATGTACTGACAGGTAAAGTATGACACGTTCTTACAGCTAAATGCAAAAGTTACATTCAGTTCCAACAACCATAATAACAATATCACCCCCATGTAAGTGTCCGAAAGTAATATCGTTTCTGAAATAACGTATTTTCAAAATGTGTTTGGTTAAAATTAAAGCCAGTAAGAGCCAATTTACAGCTCTTATTAAAACATATTCAAAACAAATGAGAAAAAAAACCTGGATGGCTTTTTAACAACAGGAAACGAAGCGGAACTTTGACACAAATACAACTTAACCGTACGGCTCAGAAAAGGTTCGCATTTCCAGCATATGCAGGCAGAGATTAATACCATGTTTGGTCTCTGAATATCCGTTACAGTTGTTTACTAATTTGGTTTATTAAAAAATAGAATTTCACTTACATTAATATGCATTTTCATAATTCTTTACTCAAGGAGATATATACAAACACGGAATAAAAACGTTTTGCCATGGCACGGAAAAAAGGAAAGTGTTCTTTTAAACGGCCATAGTCAGGTCAGTTAGCGAGTGCTTTAAAATCGCTGTAAAGCGAACAGCTCAAGGAAAGGAATTTAATCAGACAAATACAAATTTAATACCCCAACATCTATCAGGCAAAAATCACTTTAATTATACACAATTTACCCCACGGGTAGTTAAAACGTGCGAACCCAAGCCTGCATAAAAGTGCACTGCGATTAAATTTATGTAAATAAAAATAATCAACCCTAGTCTTTCGCGTATACCACTAACATTATCCATGGCATTAAACGAGTCTACAATCGAAAAAGTGACAATTAATGGTGCCACAATGAAAAAAAGAAACATTTTAAAGTGACCAGAATAATGGAAATGTGTGGATCCAGTATCCCATGTCAGTATGTGCATTAAAAAAAAACCCAAAAATTTCAAGTAAATAATAGAAATGCAATTTAAAAACACTGAACTCCGATGTAGCTGCGTTGGTGCATGATGGCACGTGATTGTTATGGAGCTCAAATCGTTGAGTGCAAGGTTGGGGTGGTTCAACCGAGGGCAAGGAACTTAACGTTAATCCCCCCATTCATTAACCACAAAATTCTCTTTATCTATATAACACTTACATACAACGTTCTCAAAAATAAAATACATTTATTCTGGTTATTATTACAGAAAAAAAACAACCTCAGTCTGCCCCCTCTACTGGCGACTCCTGGAAGTGCAGTACGTAATAGTCATGGACGTACATGAGCACGGCGATGGGCTGGCCAATGATCAGCGAGATCCACACCGCCGCGTTGCCGTAGTTTCCTCGAAGAAATCGGCCCACGAACCAGGCTAGGGGAATCTGAATCAGGAAAGTCAGATGAGGCTTTCCCCCCCAGAATTTAATAAAACAAAAGATACACCTACATTTAGAATATAACAGTTATCCTTTATTCATCCCAGTAGGGAAATTCTTTTTTCACCTATCCTATCTTGCTTCACATGAGACACACAGGTAGACAGGTGAGAGCACGAATGGGGGTCACAGCGCAGGGTCGGCCAGCGTGCGGCACCCTGAAGCTGGGGGGGTTAAGCGTCTTGATCTGGCAACCTTCTGTCCTAAGCTACAGAGCGGCACACCGCCCCTCTGAATGAGCATATGGATCTACACCCCACCCCCCGACCCATAACCTGACCCATAACATTTATATAGCAGAATCATGAGATATGGAGAAAGTGACTGACGACTTTGCTGACCTGCGCCATCATGCCCATGAAAGCCCACAGGCGGAACATCTTCAGGGGAACGCTCACCAGGTACTGGGAACATGAGAGAGCACACTACAGGTCATCTCCTATGGAGTGCACTCGTTACCCATTAACTGTGCTATAAGAAAGCAGGCTGTGCGCCCCACCCCCACTAGGTTTTCTCCTGCATCTATTTGCTCATGCTTCTCCCGGGGGCTTAGCGCCTACTACAAGTCCCCACTATTCCCCCCACCCCCCGTCTCTCAGGCTTGTGGGCAAACCCTAGATGTTGCATGTCCTCTCTGCACGCTAGTGCTGGTGAGGTACCAAGCTCAAGGTAGCCATGACTACTGTGATCTGGCAACCGGCTGCTTCAGTAATATGCTCTGGCTGTGCTCCTGTGCCAGCAATGTGTGTTTAAAAAGCAACGTGGGCGTGGCCCGGGAAGGGACACCCCCCCCCCCCCCACAGCCCCGCAGCCTCACCTCGTGAAAGAAGGCCGAAACTAGGAAGACTGCAGTCTGGGCGACCCACTTCTGGACTCCTTTCCTCAGCATAGGCTTGTAAAAGTGCCTTTTAGCGAGGGGGAACACATATTTCAACTTAAAAGTGTGGAGCTAAACATGGGTGGAATATGGTGCAGTTCTAATATGGTGCAGTTTAGTTGGTAACTAAAAGTTAGATCTTTATGGGTGATAAAATATATGGTATGGGGAAGAGAATGGGATGAATTATGGAATAAGACCCAGGTCCTTCATGCATATTATAGACATGAACATTATATACATTCAATGACAATACTGGATACAAGTGGATGAACTGAAATATTTTATTTTGTTAAATGCATCATGTGTCCAAACCCAGGGTTGCTCACCGGAGACACCACTTGTGTACCGGAATATTCCTACAGCTTTTTGAACTGTGGGAGGCATGTGTAACATAACGTTGTTCCACATACGAATATCACTATGTATCGGTATC
>JAODJX010000049.1:9596877-9612101 GCA_026776945.1 Isichthys henryi | reverse complement strand
ATCTATTAATTAATCCGCCTCTCCTTTCTCAACAACTATTTTTTACAAAATATTATTCCTTTTTTGTTTTGTTGTCTGCGGGGGGGGGGGGGGGGGGGCTTGAGTTCTCCACCGTTTTAGGGGGATTCAGGGGGTTGAACTGACCAATTTTGATTATCCAGAGGGTTACAACCACCCCCCCCCCCCGCTCCATCTCCATGTCAATTTGCGGCCATGGTTTTTGGAGGTAAATATATAGTGTGTATTTGAATCCTGCAAGTCCGTCTGGTTACGGGGCAAATGGATTCATTAGTTACATTACTGCAAGTGCGTCACAGGTGAGAAGTGCTATTTGATATGGCTCTGTAAGTGTGACAGGCAGCCCACGTAAAAGGTAAGTAAAGGACTAATGTGTTCACACGTTTTACCTGCAGCGAGACTTCATTCGGTACCGGCTAGTGATATGTCAGGGAGGCGGTAGTTCAGCCGGAGAGCAGGGCATCTCCATAATCGAGTCCCGAGTAATGAATGCCATGCCCCGATGCTAGGTACAGTTTGCAGACATTGCTTTTCTGACCTTGACTGTGCTCCGAACATGAAACAAAGACACAGGTAATATTTCTCACGTAAAGGTTGAACTTATCAACTGCAAGACTACGATCTTTTATAGAGGAAGCTGTATTAACACAGATGCCCTCCAGATTCACCTTAACGTCTGAGAATGTGTGTCTGAGTGGAGGTTACTGACATAATTGAGTTCAGCCGGAGGAAGTTCTGTCATCCGATCTCTAATGTCCTTAGTACCGTTTTCAAGCTCAGAGCACTGAATTATTTCACTTGTTCTGACATTGCATTGAATTACGTGTCAAATGTGAGGTAATAGTAGTTGCTGTGCTTGGGATTGATATGTTCATAGGGCAGCATACATGCAGAGGGGAGTGATGGACCCAATGCCAAGCCTACTCATTCCCTAAGTACATAGATCAAATGGATTAGGCTTCTTGGCTTGGAGCATGATTACAGCTGTCTTAAGAGACTTTAGTGCAGGGGTTTCCAACTCTGGTCCTGGTGAGCTACTGTCCAGTAGGTTTTCTATCCTACCTGGCTTCAGATGAGTCACACCTGTTATCAGGTAAATACCAGGAAAACCTACTGGATAGTAGCTCTCCAGGAGCTGGAGACCCCTGCTTTAGGATGTGTTTATAATCTGTAATCTATAGTGTGGGTTTCCCAACACAGGATCTAATCAAAAAGTGGATAGGTTAGAACATATATAATTGTTTGTGTTAGCATTAGTTATTAGCATCAGTTGGAGGTGTGTTGACACAGGGAGAACTACTTTACTTGGTTATCGTTCCAGGAAAAGAATCTACAACTATTTGTGTTGTATTCAGTGAGAAGCCCAAATTTTATACGCGCATTCAGACAAGATCAGGAAGGTGGCTGTGGTAATTAGTTTGGCCTCTTGAGCTTTACATGATGACAACAGAATCAAGGACATATATAAATATGGGCTGAGGATTATTGAATGAACTATCGATATGAATTTACCAGTTTCTTGCCAATACAGGCCTAGCAGTGGAGAAGAGGCCAATTTGCCTATAAATCCAGAGGATGGGACGTGTGGCTGGTAGCCAGTAACTAGTGGAAAGGAGTGTGGGGCAGCCGAGACATTTATTATCGTCGGGGGCCAAGACAACAGGCAAGGAAATAGCACTTCAAAAGAGTCAAACTTACGGCTTGTTTTCAGAGCAAAATGTGGAGTCCGGGCCCATAAATTACACAGCAGCCGCCCCCACCACCATAAACTGGGTGGGTAGGACTCAATTAAAGCCGAGTTTCTCATCAGACCTAAGCCAAGTCCCCATGGTTAGTAATTAGTTCGTTCACAGGAGCTCCTTTCGCTGTAAGCGATCTGACACCCAATACTCCTATTTTCACTGTACGTTTGCTAGACAGAACATGGTTGGATATTCATTTATTATAGCAAAAAAACACAATATAGTGGTTTAAATGGACTTGTTTTACATGCACTACATTCATTTGCCAGCGTGAAGTATATTATCGAAACATCACTGAGCATAGAATTAGTCTCTCCCACTCCAGCACACAAACGTCCAGTAAAGTAACCATAATTGACTAATAATCAGCCTGAATAATTATCTCCCCCCACTAAATCTTTCCTGTCTGCTGATTTCTTCTGCTTCTAGATGGCGGCCAAATGCACAGAGGATACAAAGTGGTCTATAGTTAAGCCCCAGTAGCTCATTGTCATTCTGAATAAGATTGTGCCACAGGGCTATGGACGGCAGATGAGGGGGGAGGGAGGGGGGGAAGTCATGTGACTACGTGACGGTATTATTAGCTTTCAACATGACGGTAATGCCAGCCAAGTCCAGCCAGGTCACAGGGGTTTTCCTGTTAGATCGGCACCTCCAATCACATGTCACCTTCGTGACCGAGGCCCCGCAGGGCTGTGAAGTCATGAATGAACGTGTAATGATGACCTCCCTCCACAGGATGGCAGTGCAGGAGGTGGGAAGGGGGTGACTTCTTCGCTTTCATCTGATTATGTCAGATTTTGTTGGAACGCCTTTTAAATTGACTCCGTCAGCTTGTCCGCGATCACGTGTCAGAACGCATCTCTGTTTTCATTTAAAAACCGGGCCACCAGCAGGCCCTCTGGGTACCGATAAACTCGGAGGCGGCGAAGCAGTAATATTTCTCCTTCTTCCCCACTCAGCAATTTGAAATCACTTAATTTTATTATTCCCTTTTTTAGGACTGAGGTGGCGTGGTCACCTGGGTGGGCTCGCTGATGCCCGCCCCCTTGCTCACGGCGCCTGGGCGTATGGCGGCATGTCACGGGCTGAAGCCGGCCTGTGCTCTCCACAAAAGAGGAATGTGTTGTGCACCGGTGAGAGTGTTTTTCTTGGCCGTGTGGCGGGGGGGGTCCCGGGCTTGACGCCGAGAAGCACTGGCATGCCTGGGAGAGAGAGAGGGAGGGAGAAAGAGGCAGAGAGATAGGGAGAGAGAGCGGGAGAGAGGGCCCAGGCTGGAGCCAGCTGGTATGGGGGCTGTTGTCCTTCACCCCGCTCACCTGTTCCCGGATGCCCTTGGCTCTGCCTTTTTTTCCACTCTCTTTCCCCAGCAAAGAGGTCACATGAGGCTGCACACGCACTGTCTGCTTCTCTCCTTTTGTTCGGCCCGGTTCTGGAGCCCGAGCCGTGTATGTGTATCCTGGGGCGCGGGGCCGGGATGATGGGAGTGCACTCCGAGCCGGAGCCCAGTGTGTGTGTATGGGGGGCTTTGCGTCATCACCCCTCCTGTCCTCTCAGTGTCCCGGAGGGGGAAACAATTATTTCGCGTGTGTCGAGAGAGCCAGAGCGCGCTGCCTCGCCTCTCCGGCGAGAGGAAGCTGGCATATGGCTGGCAGGCTCAGAGACAACGCCAGTCAGCATGGTTTCCTTTGTTTTGGCCGCACCTGGTCACGTTTTATTAAACAAATCGACGTAGCTCACCATAACGCCGGCTCTGCCGCAGGGTATGAGGGTCACATCTCCAGATTAACTCCAGCTGCCTTCCTTCCTGCCCCCTCGCCTCTGTCCCACCTCGCGGTAGCTAATTTGGGGGTTAGACTATGAGCAGCCCTGTGAGTCGTTTGTCCATAGCGTAGAACGCAGGTCTATATTTTTAAATTGTGTGCTTTTTATTTGTTAAAGATCCCGGGATCTGAACATTCTTTCACGTTCCACACAAAGACGCAGTGATGCTCACATAGTCTAGCCTTCAGGTTCGCTAAACAGTTCCTGGGGCAGACAGGTCCAGTTCTAGCAGGCAAGATGTACCAGTATCCCTAAATATTCAGATTGCAAAAGCTGTCTTGTACTTTCACGTTACAGACATGTCAGTTATACTGATATATGTGTACTTGTTAAATAAAAATAGCCAAGACCTGTTTAATTAGTCAACCTGGTCCATCACTTCTCGCCTAACGATGTAGACAAATTACAAATTAATTTGTATGTAAAGGAGACGCCACCTCTGATAATCACTCAAGATTAAACCATTGATTTATCACTGTAATTATCACCTTAGATTTTTATATTTTTATATAAGAGTGTTTCTTAGGAAATCTGTCAAGCGCAGCATTATTTAAACATCAGTAAACCCCTTTAAAATGAACTAGCAGTTCAGCTTAGCTGAGAATTGGCGAATTGCATTGTGGGTAGTGAGAAATGCACTGTAGAGGCCAAAGTTGGTAGTGCTCTGAGCTGGTGCCGAAGAACTGACCCAACAGAACACAACTTGGTAGAGTGGGAGCACCGGACCCAAACCCATAAGGGAACCGTATGGAATTCAGCAACAGGAATTTGGTGTTGCTTTGGTGGCCATGCAGGCAGTACAGGGAGCCTCCTTGATGGAGAATGGCCCCCACCTTCTCTGTGGAGAAGGAACAAATAATCGCTGAAAGGAGCCGGATGTTTATCGACGAGCTGGAGCGTCGCTGGGAAAACCGATTCTCCCACTGAGGCTGGCAGACCTGCAGTGAAAGCTAATATTCCACAGGGTGGCCCCGCTGGTGGGTAAAGGCACTGCGCCCCGTTGATTGTCAGGCTCCTGTAATCATTCCTGGGGGGAGGCTGAGTTCCGCCCATGCATGCTGCCCGCTGGCACCCCCCGGCGCTCCGTCAGTGGTGGCGTTCGCGTCTTGATGAGACGCCGTAATTGTTTCGGATTCGCCTGGGCCCCCTGGGTGGCCACTATTAACCCCCTCAGTGGGGGAAATGACCCCAATTCCACATGTGATTGATATCCACATGCTGAGGTTTCTTTTTGCATTTCTTTTCTGCGTGTAACTGATGTGTGAGGTTGTCTCACTGTATCTGTGACCGTTCTGCTGTCAGAGGCATGACTCGACGCTCCGGCGCTAACGTTAGCTGACAGCTGCTTCGCTGTCTGCACGTGCGAAGGCTGGATTGACTGCTGTCCTCCTGCCAGCTAAGACAAGGAGCCTGCAGTCTCTTTTACCCCCCCACCTACCCCCCCAGCTGGTTATATATTTTACAAACTTCCCTTCAGATGATCCTTTATTCCTGTTAGTCAGAATGCTAATTGGCGTTGAAGGAACTGACACTAATAATGATGTGTCACAAACCCAAGACAAATGATTACTGTCCAGCCTTGTTTATTTTGGGGCTGCAGTTGCATGCTTCCGCCATTGTGGGCAGTAGAGAGTGCGACATGCCTGCCTTCCTTGTCCCGTCACTCTGCACTTGATCTCCAAGTTGAATATTCATCCACAGAATAGCTGTCAGTTTCCATCTTGCGGTATCTATCTCAATTTTGTCCTCTATCCCTCCTTCATATAGAGCATTGGATTCTGTCTCTCTCGCCCGCCCCCTTCCCCTCAGTTAATCCCCCCTTCATTCCACCCCGTCTTCTTCTTTTTGCTCTCCATCCACCAGCGTTACAGTAATCAGACCTGACGAGTGGCTCCCAGAGTTATGAATGACTTTCACAGGTGTTTGGTCTCTTGGCAGTCACGCACGCATGTAAGTCAAACGCACCGGTTTAACGCCAGGACCACACTTGCGTACATCACCATCCCTTTGTAAGGGGGACATCTACCAGGCGTGACGGTGAAAAGAGAAGAGAATTGCTGATATTTTTCCAGTCTTCTTTAAAACACTGAACTGCTAAGAATGGCCAAGCCTTCAAAACAGAAAAACAAAGCTTTGCCTTCAGCATCGACCCTGACCTCCTGCTCTTAGCTGAGGAGGGACTTTAAGTGAAAGGGTTAGGAGAACCTCTTTATAATGTCTAGCTCTGTGGACGGGGGAAAAAAAAAACACAAAAACCGTCTGGCTCTTTTAAAGTGATTACTTTCAGAGCTGGGGATAATTGCCAGCTGAAAGCGAAATAAGATCTATTGCGGAGACAAGAAATCAATAGTCAGGAAAGACTCACCTTACTAATTTGCCTGACCCTGGTGTTAGAAACAGAGACTGCAAGTGTTTCATATACATTTTATTCACTTAACGGCTGCTGTTAGGTGTGTGCTTAACACATCCACCACTGTATTACATTTTAAATCCAATATTCACTTTGAAATGGCAAGTAAAATATTTATTATAGAGCCATTTGTCTTCATTCATACCCTTGAAGAGTATTACAAAGAGTATATATATAAACAAGCACTGAGCTGATTTATGCTGGAAAAATGGAAAATGGTGTCTTTAATAATAACGCAATGGAACCAGGTATATTGACCGTCCTCATACCATGTTTATGTAATTGAAGTGACAGACTTTCATGCCCTTGTGGATGAAGTTCGATTTCATAGGCCTCTGAATTTCTGGAACACCAAACTGTTCTCTGTTTTGGGTTGTGTTTTTCGCATTTAACTGTGTGTGTATGTTCATTCTCTGAAATTCACATCGGGGATTGTGACCTTCTGGATCCCTGTCAGGCGAGTTTTTAGCTTCTAGGAAGGATGCTTAAGGTGTTTGACTAAAACGTCTCCATTCTTGATGGACAACATCTTAAGAAAAGACCTCCAGACCATGGGCCTAAATTATGAGAGGGATGGGGAGGGGTTGTAACACTCCCCATTAATGAATACCAGCCAATACGACCCCCTGGTCCTCCGTAAATGGGTGGAGACCTGAACCATCCCAATGCTCAACCCTAAGTTATGTCCTTAATCCAGACAGACCACTAAACTCTACAGTCATTGTGATCTTCATTTCTACATAGCCTCTCTTCATGTTCCAAAAAACTCTATGACATCATGGCTCCAGTTTCCAAAAGAACGCACAGATCCCAGTGCAGCATCTTAGGTCACCGCTCATTTTGATAACCGACATAAGAGGCGTCTTTAAAAAAACGCTCTTCTCTTCACAGAGGTGAAGTTGAATGGTTGCTCTGGAAACTTGGTGACCTCGAGTTGCCAGCTTGTTCTGGAGCTCTCCAACTGTTACTCTTGGATTCCCCTCTGTTTCTTGAACCATCTGTCTCGGTGCACGCAGTGGAAGAGATGAACTTGTGTCCTCCACCTTGTGGCTAGCTGTTCCAATGGCCTTAGAATTTCTAGTAATTAACACAGCAGTGAAGAGTAATATGTTCTGGAGTTTGGATTTTTTTTTGACTGTAGAGGTCAGTTGCAATTTGCTTACTGTCTTTATTTTGGCTGACAATGGATTTCATATCTACGTGACCTCATTTTGGTACCACTGGGAAACAGGTAATCATTGGAGATCACCATACAGTTCCCTAACCTTGCGGTGAACTTCAAAACAAAGCACACGGATGCAGATCTCCATCATACTTTATTTTAATATTTCTTGGGGGAAAAAAAAACGGTGGTAAAACCTTTTCTCAAGTGTTCAAATATATCCAAACTGTGTATATATACGTAATGTGTGCGCATGTGTGTTGGTTTTTCGAAAGAAACTTGACACAAATTTAAGATATTCCATAAAAATACAGGGCCCTATTTAAGTTAAACTACACGAAGTAGTTAAATATTTGTCAAAAGTATCACCAAAAGCCTTTTTGATTAATTCAGCTTGAAATCTGCACTCACATTATTTTCACTTCTTCTTATTTATTTCCTGTGCTGTACATCAGTCCTGAAAAATGAGACTTTCTAAGCATTCGGCAAAAGGATATTACTTACATCCCAGGATGAAAACATACAAATGAATATAAAAATACCACCAGAGTTTTGGGAATAACCGCAAGCAAGAAAAAGCCCATAATTTCCTCTCAGATATATCATCGGCAGACCCGGGCAACGAGAGGCCGTCACGGAACAATAACGGAGGACCCGCAGAGGCAAATCACCATCCGAGTGCGAAAATGCTTCCAGGAGAACATAACGGCAAACTTACAATTCAGAACAAAAAAATAAATAACAGCTTCAGAAGGGAGGGCACATCCAGCCCAAATGGGCACGGGGGTCACATTAAACCCTTTACTAGGTGAAGCGAAACCAGCCACGGCAGGCAGTTGGATGGGCGCCCTCGCGCGGGGGCCACGCGGAGCCTCCCCGGGGCTCCGCCCCTTTATTTCCGATCCCCCGCGCCAAGTTCAGCGAGAGCCTGCGGCGCAAAGCAGGTGATGAGGGCTCTAACGACGCGGAAGTCAGCAGACCGGCGAAAAACGTTAATCACTTCCTTTAAGTTAATGAATATTAAAATGCGAGGAGAGTGCCGGAAAAAAGTTCTTGCCAGTAATTAAGGTCCCACTCCAGTTGTTTTAATTTTGTTCAAATTAATTTAAACCAATAGAATTAGCAATAATACCGCTATTTTTAATCAAAGGTGCCAATAAGTAGTATAACAGCCTGTTTAATACAACATAGTTTCCAAGAGGAAAGGTATGGGTGTGGTAATGATATTCATGATATTTAATATGTCACCCTCTGATTGGCAGACAGCACATCATGTTGGTCTATTAAATTGAGACCCATTCTTTGCATGAATTAAGTTTCTGATTGGAGGATTCTGGGTCATGAAATGAAACATATCACCTGGTTGGTTAGTGGACGGTAGCTATGCAGCTAAAACGTTACCTGAAATGTGTACAAGTCCAGAAATCAGACAAAATGATCATGGAACCTATTAATGTATGGAGACATGAGTAATTTGAGGATGACCAAGTGATGGTAGCTGGCCGTGTCTCTCCCTGATGTATTTCTTTTTAAAAAAAGACTGATCTGTTTCTGATTTTGTGAATTAAAGGGTCACATGTACCTGGATTTTTTCATTTTTTTTGCAAACTCAAACTGGAGCATTCGAGGTCTGCTCATCTGCAGGCCGCTGTATAATTTATGGGGCTGGAAATGAAATTCCGAGGCTGTTGCATGGATTGGGGGGGGGGGTGACCATATGTGACCCGCATAGTTTCATATCCAGAGCAACAGCAACATGGCCATTTAACACCATACCCTGATCTTCAGGTGTCCCTCCCACAGTGTCCCTGGAGTTAGAAAACGTATAAATATGAAGACCCGGCGAACGTCAACAAAACATGCCCCCCCTTGCTCTGCTGCTTTCATCTGGTGAGCAGAAACCCAGCTGAGATTTTAACTGATGAGCGGATGATAATGAACCAGCGTTGCTGTGGGATGTTCGAGGCTCTGCTCGAAGATGAATCACTCAGTCCTGCAGAAATAACGATGGTTTCCATTGTAATCACCCTCGGAGTGATCGAGCGCACTCCCAGTCGGAAACTGCCTCTCACCACAGTGAAGTTTGTTAGCTATACTCTCAAGTTCCTCCACTTCATTTCCAAAGCTCAAGGACATTTCTTTGACTATTAAAAATGGGTGGAGAAACCTCCCATCCTTAAAAATTTCATAATGAAATATTTCTGCTGCACGTGTTTCCATTTGCATGGAATCGACACCCTCTCCAGTCTTATTGCTGTGTTTCCTGTGATAGGCTCTAGGCTCTGGATAAGTCAGCAGAATATGGACGGACTGATAAATTCATTGGTAGATCTTGCCACTTGAAGAAAAATATACTTTGCCGTAAATTAACCAGTAACCAAAGGATCCATCCATCCGTCCATTTTCCACACCTGCTTGTCCTACGCATGGTTGTGGGGTTCTAGAGCCTATCCTAGAAGCTATGGGCACAAGGCAGGGAAATGCCCAGGATGGGTCGCCAACTTAATGCAGGGCACACACATCATTCACTCACACTTATATACCTATGGGCAGTTCGGAAACGCCAACCACTCTCACCACTGTGTCGCCCCTGACCTAAGCATATGTAACTAATTTAATAAATAATTTACCCGGCCTTCCGAAACAAAAAATTTATATCCAAGAAAGAGGAAGTCATGCCATAAATGTACTAAAATAATTAAAGTTTGAAGAATAATCATTAAATTTACATTCCTCTGGAGGAGACAGGTTTGAGGGAGAATGTTACCAGTTCTCAAGTCATAGTTGCACTTTGAAACATGTTCATTAAAAAAGCACATGTGTGACCAATCAGGACTGACCAGGAAGCAATCTAAAGATGTGACATATGTCACAGACACCACACCTGTGGTGTGTCATGCTGATCCTTCCTGATTTACTCGGTGTGTTATGGTGTTCCCTACCAGCACTTTAAGTACCCCTGTGCATGATGGACCCGACCTCAGACGCGTAGGTGTCCTGTGTGCTGCCTGCTGTGTCCGCGGGGGCCTGAGGCGGTTTGCCAAGGACACGGCAGCGTTCTCCCGTGTGGCGTGGCCGTCCCTGTCAGTCCCCGCTGAGGCTGATGGGTAAATCATGGGGAGTGCCCTGGAGACACACGCCTGTTGTGGTGCATTCTGGGTATGGCAATTAACCTTCTAGCTATGGCAAACTCCACCCACATTCGTCTCTGCGTTCTGTTCTTGTGAAAGATGCTCTGTCCCCGAACCTGAGCGGCGTGTGATGGACAACAGATGGGCGCCGAAACTGCCCGGGACGCGAAGGCATACAGTACCTGCGTGCGGAACAAGATCTTAAAAAACCCCTGTAACACAAGATGTCTTCATCAAGCCAGCGCTCCTGTACCGACACCTTCAGAAATGCACAGTTGTAGTGCACATTAAGTGCATTATTCATTTAATTGCAGTGATCTGATACAATTATTGGGTGATATTCTTTAATGACAAGGTCATGTTCCTATTCATCTGAGAGGATCGCATATAGTCATGGTATATCATCATATCAGGGTACAGTAATTGTCCAGCAGAAGTTCTGGAAGATTTAAATAAGGGTGAATGAGCTGTAATGCATTTTCCCGTCCATTAAACCACATTTGCTGATTGCTGCAATTGATTTAATCGTTGACTTGCAAACGCTAACATTTGTTAACTCATGCCTGGTGAGTAATCAGTAATCCAATTGGCTTTGGTTTACGTTACGTCCAGGGAGGGGCCTACAAGCAGACCAGACTGGGATGTGAAGAAAATGTTGGTTAAAAATGATTTGATTGACTGGCTTTTGAAAGCTGATATATTTGCATTTTTAAGTATATATAAACATATAACACTAGTTTCTGTTCTTTTACTGTAAATAAGCCTAAATATTGCACAGCTATCAGTATGATCACTGTAATTATAAAGTGCTACTAGAACTTAATTTGTGCTGGCTTCTGCTGCAATCTGTTTGGAAACCTCTGTTTTTGACTGACTGCGTTCTGGCACCTATTTACACGGTCCTGGCGGTGCTCTCATTATAAAAACAAAAACAATACTGTAAAATTAAAAATGAAATAAGCATGCGTTTTAATTTAAAGACCAATTTTCACGCAATTTTGCGTCTTTTACTGGTTTAGATGTATTTTTAAAAATCCATTAGCCGTTTTCAGTACTGTGCTTTATACGCATTTCGGGACCTGCGCCGCCTTGGTACCCCTTGGTGCCGCTCTCATGCCCTTCGCGTTCCAGCACCTTCTGATTTACAGAATAAGCACTGAGGGTGACCGATCATTTCTTATAAGCAAACCAGGAGAGCAGGTCTCTCAATAGGCCGTTAGTTTTCTCATTTGAAAATGCAGCCACCTTAACCTCAGGGACACTTCTGGTGTTTAATTACTGTTTCATATTTGATCATTTATGTTTAGTGCCGCGAAATACCTTACAGCCTAGATCAAGTCGGTTTCTAATATTTAGTTGCAAATATGCATAAACTGCTTAAAACCTATGTAAGTAAAATTTTAAAGCTGCTATGATTAACACTTAACAAAGCATCCAGTTTAATTGGTAGATGGAGAGAAGCTACTGCTAGGATGTAATAAATGAAAAATCATCCGTATTGGGCAGAAGAAGAGCAGGATATTCCCCCCTGTGATGCTCAATCCCCAACAATGACAGGGGTTTTTCAGAGACAAACATATTATTTTATATATGTGCTTTTTCCTGACCTGGGTCATGTGCAATAAGGAGCTAGCCAGTGTGGAAAATAAGATCCCAGTTCGACTATGTGGGCCCACCTGAAGATGTAATCTTTTACTCATTTCCACTCCCACGTAACGCAAATACAGAGAGACAAGTATCGCAATTTGCCTCTCGGTGGCGGTGGCAATTAAGTCTAATTTTCCGTCGATGGGCTAACAGCGTCGCACACCAGTGTTTTCCTCATGCGGCGCAGCGGTCCTAGCTGCGTTTACACATTCCCTCCCCCGTATAAGTGCTCCTTCTGACAGGAAATAGACGCAAACATCTGTCAGGAGTAATAGGGAGGCTCATCTGACTGTCAGCATCGAAACTGCTGACTGTGGGGTGTTTTCCCGCCTCGGACCTCCTTCGACCCGTGAGCAGACGGGCCAAACGGATCGCTACTTTCCTCCCGAAATGCTGAGATGGCATTTCGCACACGTTGTCAGCTTGTCTGTTTATTAGGGTCATGCTCATTTAGCCCAAAAGAAGGGAAACAAATGACCAAAGTTTTCGCTGCAGAACTAATTTGAGGCACATCTTAGTTCCTAATGAAGCCCAAGGTGGGGGGTAGGAGGGAAATTAGAAACACGTCAGGATTTCCCCGCTCCATGTGGGCAACGCATCGCTCCTCCGTGTTTAATATTCGATGTGTGCTGCCTCTGCTGCTTCCGTGCGAGGGCCAGAAAGGACTTGTCTGATTGGTGGGTCTGCAGGCTGGGGACTCTAGGGCTTTAGCGATCCTGCCCCCTCTCATGGCCCCACGGCCTTAATCAGCGTTTCCACCTCCACTGCAGGGCTCGTGTCTTTCGCACGTGTATTGGGGGTGCCAGCGGCAATGGAAACGATTCAGAAAAGTTAGTTCCAGCTGCAGGGCGGCAGTTGGGCATTTCTTGGTTATTTGCTGAAGGAATATGCCATCCTGCAGTCACTGAGGCCTGTGACCCTGTGTGCTGTTACGACAGCATGGGTCCACCTCACTAGCGCCGCCCTGATGGCAAGGCTTATTTTTTTTACCTCCTGCCTAATGAAACCAGTGTGGGCAGTCATTATCTGGGCCTCCTTTGCAGTCTGTACACGTCCCTCATAGAGACCGGTGTTGTATTCCTTCATAGGGGATTGGACAGAGATTTTGTTGATGACGCAGGTTGTTAAATCAGGGCGGTGTGTAGAGGATCTTGCAGTGAGCCGAATGAGGTATCTGATGTGTTTAATTCATTTTCTGTTTGTACTTATGGAAAGCAACATAATAGCTGCTGTAAATGCGGAGAGCGCATTACAGCACAGATTACGCTTGCAGTGTGAGTATGTCATTTCAGGCTCAGGATTGGCTGCCAGAACTGTGTTCCTCCTCTTTCTCCTTCCTCTGTCTTCTACGCGTTAGTCTGTCGTAGCTGCTTAGCCGGCCCTGCTTCCCCCTCCTCCTCCATCTGAGCCGGACAGAGCCCCCGGCCCGGCGCTGAGAGACATGCTGGCACTGAGTAGCCTACCCGAGAAGCCCAGCTGGCACTGTCTGCCGCGGGAGGCGTACCCGCTGGCTGACCTGCCCGTAGCCCGATCACCCCACGCTCTACCCGCACCACGGTCAAAAGAGCCGATCGATTCATAAGAAGGCGAGGGCACGTCCGAGGGGAGTTTGCGGTAACGGCGAGTGTCAGGCCACGGCTCTGAGTGCCAGCGCATCATTCTGCCTGGCGTACAAGCCGGGCACCTCCCCGGCGAAACCGCTCACTGGCTTAAAACCGCGTTTAGAGCAAGTAATGTGAATAATAAACGCGTAAGGAGATTACTGCGAGGAAGGCTCTCCTCGTTATTGCTGTGGCGGCTCTGTTTCGCTAATTACAATCTAGGGCAGAGACGAGGAGCAGCGGGGCGCGTCTGTGCTCAGCTACTGAGGGGGATAAACACACAAACAAACTGAAATATGATCTTGTATCGAGAGCACGACACCAAAGGAGGCAGCTTCGCGAGCGAAATAAATGGCAAACTGTATGAAAGGAGACTTTTGATGAGCTGCTGAGGGACGGGGCATCAAAATTCCCGTTTGATCCAACTTGTTTATCCTCACAGACTTGATGAGGCCCTGTTTGCATGTAGCCGCGTTTATCTGCTGATCACATGACACAAGGCTCGTGTTTCCCGGTACAGCATTTAAGCCGCCATTCATCTGCTTGTCTTTGTTTGAAAAAACATTCATTAGAAATGTACAGACGGCCCTTTTGTTATTTATTTATGCAGTTTTGTTTCTTTTTAAAACCGCATTAAGCCACATGGGTTACTTTTTATATTTTCTTAACATTTCTATCTAATGGTTTTTATTTTAATAGGTAAAGTTCCTCTAGAACATGCTGTTTGTGGTTTTATTTGTGGTCTAATGGGTAAATTTGGTTTTGTTTAGCCTTTTTAGGGTTTTGTCATGATAAGTATTATGACCTGGTTCTGCTGGATGGATTCTTCCCTCATTTTTTGATGAACACGCAGCTGTAAATACCCATTCGGAATACGGTGCCTGTCGCGATCAAGGCGATCCAGGACGAGGTTTGGGGTTGTCGTTACACTGTAGCTCGGCTGCTAAGTAGCCGCCCCCTGCAGTCGTTTCGGGGGCCATGCGCACGCCACCTTCAGACGGGCTCAATACATCAGCGGCATGAATTAAATGTGGAAGTGGCATGGAGGGGCGGGAACAGACTCACCTTCAAGCGGCAAGACAAGTAACCCAGCATGCTGCAGTCCGCACTGTACGTCACTGCACTTGCACTGCCTTGAAGTAGCTATATATGCATTTCCTGCCTGTGTTTTTTCTGTTTTATTAGTTTTTCAGTTAAAGTTTGGAAACAGTGTTGTTCTGAACGCCTCATCGTTGCCGGTAATATGATGTCTGATGGAGGAACACAATGTCGAGGAACAGCGATGATTTTCCATTTATTCACGTGCTGACAACACATAAGGCTCTTATAATGTGTTTTTATCATTACCGATTAGAGCACAATTCAAGCGCGTGCATAAGTCAGAGTATCTATGAAGATATATTGTGGCATAGATTATTAAAAACTGATTCATACTGCCTTCAGACACACCCTGCTGTTTAATACAGGGAGTGTGCAGTGGGGGTGTTCAGTAACAGGATGGTATTACAGACAGTGTGTGAGACA
The DNA here is from genome assembly GCA_026776945.1 of Isichthys henryi. NCBI lineage: Eukaryota > Metazoa > Chordata > Actinopteri > Osteoglossiformes > Mormyridae > Isichthys > Isichthys henryi. Next base: position 9,597,042 of record JAODJX010000049.1, on the reverse strand, counting down.
GGAGTGTTCAGTAATAGGTTGGTATTACAGACAGTGTGTGAGACAGGAGTGTTCAGTAAGAGGTTGGTATTACAGACAGTGTGTGAGACAGGAGTGTTCAGTAACAGGTTGGTATTGTTAAGAATGTGGGAGGCAGGAGTGTTCAGTAACAGGTTAGTATTGTTA
>JAODJX010000049.1:9586222-9596777 GCA_026776945.1 Isichthys henryi | reverse complement strand
GTATTGTTAAGAATGTGGGAGGCAGGAGTGTTCAGTAACAGGTTGGTATTGTTAAGAATGTGGGAGGCAGGAGTGTTCAGTAACAGGTTGGTATTGTTAAGAATGTGGGAGGCAGGAGTGTTCAGTAACAGGTTAGTATTACAGATTGTGTGTGGGGCAGGTGTGTTCAATAACAGGTTGGTATTACTGAATGTGTGAGCTGGCAGTGTTTAGTAACAGGTTAGTTTTACAGACTGTGTGTGAGGTGTGAGCGTTCAGTAACAGGTTAATATTACAGACTGTGTGTGAGGCGGGAGTGTTCAGTAACAGGTTAGTATTACAGACTGTGTGTGAGGTGGGAGTGTTCAGTAATAGGTTATTATTGCAGACTGTGTGTGAGGCCGGAAGTGTTCAGTAACAGGCTAGTATTAAAGACTGTGTGTAAGGCAGGAGTGTTCAATAACATTTTGGTGTTACAGTCTGTGCAAGGTGGGAATCAGTAACAAATTTCTGATAAATATGTGTTGGACTGGCAGTGTGTTGCTGATACGTATGTGTTTTCCTGTCCGGATACAGCAGTGCTACCTCATCCAGAGACCTGCTTGGGTTTCAGGCCCACACTCTCACCCCCTGCTTATAAGGGGTTTGCTCTGACCAAAATAAAAATCCTTCTTTTTCAGTTGCTGTGATCCACAAAGAAATAACACAGTGCTCCCTGCAGAAAGTGAGTATCCAAAAATCCCATTACGCCTGCGTTTTCCCCCGAGAGCTGCACGATTGCAGAGATGCAGTTTGGCCATTAAAGCCCCCAGATAACCAAAGCTCTGGGAGGGAGGGGGGCTGCGTTAACCAGGCAGTTGAGGAGACAGCAGACACACACTAGTACATCTTTCCTTCTGAAATCAGGCACAATATATGTGACCTCTGTGCTGGGATTGGCCGCAAAATGAGCATTTCCTAACATGACCAATACCAGCAGGTTCACATACAGACTGACATGATGTGATACTGATGTCATAGGGGATGTAAGGAAGCATGACCGGTTCTTTTGGAGCTTCATCGCAGAGCCGGGCATAAGCAGACAGGCTGGGGATTATTGAGGAGATTACTGTATTTTACTGCAGATTTGGGGGGTATGGCTAAGGGCGCTGTTCCTCTGGGTTACACATCCACGGCCTGATCTGCTGAGCTACCTGCTAAAGGCAGCAGCTGGTCACATTTAAACACACAGTGTCTGGAGGGTCCCCCTGTATCCGACGCTGTTCACATAGACCACTGGATTGGGCACCTGTCCCAGTCCTGTCCTGCCTTCACTTCACAGCTAACTCTGGCTGCCTGTGTGAATTCAGCATATTTGATGATGGAATGAACACTCAGTTTCGGGAAGAGGAGTGCACGTCTCTCATTTTCATTTTTAAAGCATAGCACACAGACAGACGCCCTACATTAGTTGGACTAATTAAAGGACATTTTATTAGTCCAGATTATGTTTCGCATATTGCATTACAAAGTGTTGGCTTGTTTTCAAGGGGCTTTTCATGGTAATTGTTGTACAGTTGCATGTTAGCACTCAAACGCACTTCACGTTACGCTGTAAGAAAAAAAAAAAGTGTTAATAGCGAAACCAAGTGTACCTCCCCCCCACCTGTCCCTTCCTGTAGCACACAATTGCCCCCCCTCCGGGCTTGGTCTGCAGGTCACTGTGAGAGCCTGATTTCTGACAGACCTACTCAACAGATGCTAACAGCCTGAACAGGCCTCATTAACACTTTGCTCTGCAACCAGACCAGATGTCATGAACCTATTTTTATACAAATTCAGCTAATTAATTCACCAACAGTAATTTCTTGCTGAAAATCACATCGCGGATTGTATTCGGAAACCTTTCTTTCCCCCCTGCCCCATACGAGCGGCTGAAGCATTCATAATCTGGTTTGTTGAGATTAAAAGAAATGAAAAATCTCCATCACAATAAAAGGCTGGTTTCTGATTTCAGGCTCATAAAAAATGAAAGAAGTGGGCTGACAGGGGAGCGACGGGCACGACTTAGAAGGGAATTTGCTCTAAAACGATGCCAGAAAATAACTAAATCTAAGAAGAAGAAAACTTTAATTATCTCTCAGGCTTGAGTTGAGCAATAATTGCATTTTCTGGGGGGGTGTTATACTGATGTGAAACAGATGATGTCACTTGTCGACGGTGATGAGATTTCCATGGAAATTCTGTGGGTGAGATCGTAATTCTGTTCGGCGAATGAAGTCCTTTGTGTGCGGGGATGTTAAACTGTCTGTGAAATAAACGTCCTCGACAAAAAGGAGCCGTCGTCTTCCTTCACACCTAAAGAACGCCATGCCCAAACAAATGGCTGTGAATTATGGAGACACTGTGAAGTATGTAAAGATCTGTTTTAGATTTGCGGAAGGGGTAATGAGGTCGTAGTGAAAATATGGCGGGGGCTGGAGATGGTCTGAGAAGGGTGCTGACTGGAGGTGGTCTGTGTCCGTCTGAGCTGTGTAAATATTGTCATTTGCAGGAATATATACTACTGTATAAAACAGAGAAGGTGGGACTTTCACGACCAAAGACAGACCGGCAAGGACAAACTTTGAATAAAGGAGATATAAATAACCTGTTTTTACCCTTTTTCTGAAAGAGCAATACTTATTTAACTTTAAGGTAAAGGGCAACAGTTCCTTCAGCAGCGGTGTTGGCTGCTGTCTATTCACCCCGCATCACTGCTAGCTATAATAGAAAAAATAACTGGATATCACTGACTTCAGTTAACTGACCTCACCCGACTCATTTCGGTGTTTTTTGAAAGCAATACCAGCATTAAGTGCATCGAGTCTCTGCCTTAGAAATGCAAAAAGTACAAAATCTACAAAAACTACTCTGGGATTTCGTACCTCTTTAAAACAATCATTCAAAGCTAAACAAAGGTTCTTGCTGTTACAGTGAAAATTTTCCTACATCTCGCTCTGTTTCCGCCAATTATTTTTCCACTTTGGAGATTCTGCTGGGAGTGATTTATGTTGGATATTGTCTGTCCACAGCAAATTAGGCATCAGCTTCCCCTGAGTTCCTGTAGAGTCGGTTTTAGAAGCTTCCAGAGCATTGGGTGAGTAGGGGGTCGAATGTTCTGTAAGCATAGCTGCTGCAAGAGCGAGCTCCTCTGCCGCAGAGCTGGGAATGACCTTCAATGCATACTGGGTCACCGGTGCTGCCTCCACAAAGGCTGTAAGAGATCAGACGCTGTCCAAGAAAAGGTCAATCCTCCAGTCAAAATGTTTCTGTAGCTGGGATCACGAGTGTGAATTGACCCCAAAACGATTCCTCCTGTAGTCTCCCAGACCAGCCCCTCCTCAGCCTGCGATGTCCTAGAACCTGACCCCGTCCCAGCCGTGGCCTTTTGAATGGTAATCCTAGCAGAGAGAAGCGGATCGATTCCAAATATAATGAACTACACCTGGAACTATATCGGGAGGTCTTACTGAACTGCTTACTTTTCCGAAGCTATCTGTGGCGGTTGGTACCGGCCTCGGGGATGGAAGGAGCACTTCACTCAGCCAGCGATATCAAAATTCCCGTCTTGGCCTGGAGGCTCAGCACGACACAATCTTGTCACGAGCCAGAATAGGATTTATCTTGATTCACAGCACAGACCTCCTAAAACTGTTGATAGAAATCATATAGAGCTGTGGCGTTGTCAAAGACACCCTGTAGGAGGCGCTGTACTTTAAGGAGACACTAAAGGAGACACCCCGGGGAGTTACAATTCTAGACTATATTACTGTACAGTAATCTCTTTGTGTGTGAGAAATACATACATATTAGTGCCTGCCGTCTTTTTCTGTGCTGCAGTAAAAAGCAAAAATTAATACGAAAGCCCACTGCATATAAATCATATCAAAGGAGAGGGAATCGAATATTCAGCGAGCTGATGTGTTGTCATGCTTTTAGCAGGAGCCTGTGACTGTGTATCTCACCGTGCTATAAAGAAGGCCCTCCTGCAACGCACAGTGTGGCACGGATTGTGTGAAGAATCGCTGTCTGTCAGGACACTGGAGTGCTGTGCTAACTGGCTTTGAGGCATCTGGGTACCAGGTTCCACATATTCTTTTATTTCATTTGTACTGTAAATTGGCAAACAATGCAGCCCCTGACAGGTTCAGTAAAAGTGTCTTGGCCTCGATATATGTTAACCCGGCGCTACATATTAGCGTGTCGCTAGTCACTCGGAGCGCCGAGCTGTGGAGCCCTGATGACTTCGGGTTTCGCGTCACCAGTGCAGCCAGAACCTCCAGCATCTGTCCAAAGCGCAGCAGGCCACAGAATACAATGACAACCCGCTAACGCTCAATAACGGCTAAAGTGCTAATTTGCTAAATCATATATGTCAACGACTCAGAAAGATTTTTTTTTTATCGGGTGCATTGAAACCCAAAATTAGTACAATCGAAATCACACATCAGTCAGAAAAATGACATTTTTGATAATGGAGTTTAGGTAAAGGCTGTTTTCTTTATTCCTTACAGGGAGAGTATTGGGGACAGCAATCAAAAACCTTTTGTCCGCCAACTGCAGTTCTGGTCCTGTCGGTGTTTATCAGAGTTCAGTGGGTGAGTCGTGTCACTCAGACATATCTTCTCCCCGCACACCTTCCTCAACATGCCACCCACCAGTAGCATCAATCATTCAGCCTCTCCATCTTTGCTTATTATACTCTCTCTATACGCTTCTCTTAATAAAGAAAGACACACAGACACTTAGGGGATCTGTCAGGTTGCCAAATGTAAAAGTATCATCGCCAGCCTGTATCTCGACTCAGATAAGAAACCCCGGATCACTTGTGTTTATTTAGTTGTTTTGAAATTCTCCAACACACGGGGAGGCAAGCTTTCGGAAAAGATGGCGATAAAAACCGTCTGATCTGTGAGTTTCTTGTTAACGCACTTTGGTGGCGGTTTGTGGAGGTACAACATCTCAAAATAATCCATTTAGATCGGTTCAGAAAAATCTATCCATCCATCCATACAATAAAAATGAAGGTTGTGTAGTGGCTATAGGAACTTACACCCAAGTCGACAAGAGGAACCAGTCAGTTGTGCCTTTGATCAGAGCAGGATGAGTATAATTGGTTCAACAAAAAGCATTCTGTATACATGGAGTACATTAAATCATGTATACATCTACACTTTATTAAAAATGTTTCCCAAAAGCAGCTTAGTATCATAAGACGTTTGGAAAGCAGGCCGAGTGTCAGTCCACTGGCTCTCTGGTTTGAGGCTTTCATCGTGCCCCATTGAACCATGGCTACTGGGATGGGGCGGATGCTGGTGAGAGTCCTCTATTGGCTAGGGGCTGGAAGGCCCCCCTGCCTTGCTCCCCTGGGTCTCTCCCAGCCTGCACTGGATCATTTAACTCCCCCCCCCACCCCCATAAATTGGCCTTTACCTCTGCAGTGGCTGGGGTGTAGACCCCATTCCTTCTGGCTTATGTCGCCCTGGTTGTCATGCCTGGTTGGCATACGGTATCACCCCCACTGGCGGGATCATTTGCCGCCGCTGTGGGTTCAGTTTGCCTCTGGATTTGGTGCCCCTGCCACCCAGCTACGTCACTGAGAGCACCTGCCACTCCAGTGAAGCCCTGACGTGCTCTGGGAGATGTGTGGCTCTTGTTGTGTCTCATTTACACACCCCCAAGCAGCCCGGGGTAAGGGGGATCTCCTCTGGGAAGGAATGACTCACTCTGCAGATCTGCGTTTGTTCAAAACAATGAGGCGCCAACCGGCTGTCCTTGTCCCTTAGCATTTAGCGTTTAGCGTATGTCATTCAAATGTTGATTGCTTAAGGTGACCAGCCTGACAGTTTTCAATATTTTTATAAATATTAACATATAGGAGGCGTTGTGGCTCAGAGGCTGGGGGGGCGGGGTGAGAGATCGATTACCACCCTAGAGTTGCATGCTCTTTCCAGGTTGGTGTGGGCCTTCAATGGTAGTGGCCATTCCAACTTCCTTATACAGGCAATGACAATGCAGTTAGGTGGGTCAATGTTCCTGACCTTGAACATGAGTGCGGGGGTGAGTGTGGGAGTGAGTGTGGGGTGAGTGCAGGGGTGAGTGCGGGGGTGAGTGTGGGGGTGAGTACACACCCTGTGATGGATCAGGTCTCCCAGGTTTGTGAAGAAGCTCATTTTTATACATTAGAGTATAATTGTAAAAATCATTCAGTTTTGAAGTGCAAAATTAAACAAGCATTTTTATTTCATTGAGAGGTTCAGAATCTGCATGTTTTACTGTAAGCACTGTAAGCACTGTAAGCAGCTCTTGTCAGTCAAATCTCTAGGTTTTTGGTTCCTTTCATATTTTATGAATGGTCCCCATTCACTCTCAGATGTTTTTAGTTTACCTCTCAGAATATATGTAATCTTTTCAGGAGGCAGACTAATTAGCATTTGTTTTGTCTGTCGTGTGATATTTGGGTTATCTGCAGATATATATATATATATAGTGTCTCCTTGCATGGGCTGTTTGAGTCTTGACCCTGTAGATGTGTCTCCATGTGGCCGATGAGCTCCTCACACTTGTGGTGTGATCTCCAGGGATGATGCCTCTCCACACCTTTGTTAATTCCACCCCTGTTCACAACTATGTCCACGTTATTCATTAAAGGAAAAAAAGAGCGAAAATCAATTCTATTTCACCCAGATTGTTATTGATCTTTCAATACAATGAAATTAATACATTTAGAGAGAGAAAAAAAAACTTTTTCCGCCAAATGCCTCTAAGAAAAAAAGCAGCCCGATTGGGAGTGTAGTATAGCACTGCTATACAGATCTCAGCTAACAGGATTTACAGTTACAAAATATCATCCCAAACAAGAAAATGGGGTCATTAATGTTCCCATCAGGGAGATTTCACAGCTCTTTGGCTCCTGATAAAATGCAGATAACGAGGGCTGATATGATACCGAAGTTATTGATGAAGCTGGTGTAGTCGCTGTGGAGATTGTATGTGCGGTTGCCATGGCAGAGAAGCAGCACTTATTTTCTCTGTTGTTTGTCCTGCGATCTGGCCCTACGTTTAATATTTGACATGCCACTAGTTGCTGTTTTATATTTTTTAATATAAAACACGTTAGGGCCGGTGTTGGGGTGGGGTGGGGACGCCCTGCTATGATGTGTGAGAGTCTGCGGGGTGAGGGTAGGGGGATGGTGAGGATTCAGGGGGCTGTGATGTAAGCTGAGCCCGTTCTTTGGTGCAGAGAGAAGCCCCACCCTCCTGGGGCTTTGGTCTGGCTCATGCGGGTCCCATGTCCTCATGCCTTATCTGCTCAACGGAAGGAAGCAAGCTAGAAAACGATCCGGATCCCTTCTGTGCTCTCGTTTGTGTCTGTGACTTTTCCTAACAGAAGCAAAGGCACTTGCCATGTTTCTGCCAGCTACTTTGAGCCTCGTAGCCCTTTACGGGTGTTCCACGTCAACAAAGTCTATCTGTCTGTCTGTCTGTCTGTCTGTCTATCTATCTATCTATCTATCTCTGTCTGTCTGTATCTGTCTGTCTGTCTCTGTCTGTTTGACATGCCATCTATCTATCTATCTATCTATCTATCTATCTATCTATCTATCTCTGTCTGTCTGTATCTGTCTGTCTGTCTCTGTCCGTTTGACATGCCATCTATCTATCTATCTATCTATCTATCTATCTATCTATCTATCTATCTCTCTGTCTGTCTGTCTTTGTCTGTCTGTTTCACATGCCATTTATCTATCTATCTATCTATCTATCTATCTATCTATCTATCTATCTATCTATCTATCTGACACTCCATCCATCCATCCATCTATCTATCTATCTATCTATCTATCTATCTATCTATCTATCTATCTATCTATCTATCAACACAATCCATTCACTCAATTACCAATCCTCCTATCATTTTCATCCATCCATCCATCCATCCATCCATCCATCCATCCATCCATCCATCCATCCATCCATCCATCTGTTTGTCTTTATGGAAATGTTCACCGTTAGCATGGAGATGCAGGTTTTCTCCTCAGGGAGGATCTCAGTATTCCAATAACAGCATATCATGTTTGAAACAGGTTGGGTTGATTAATTATTCCCTTACAAACCCAGTTTGCACAGACATTTACTGCAAAGTTAACATTTTTTCCCGCAATGGAAAAAAATTATCCACATGTTGCTGTGACTTTGTTTAATTTTCCTTACTTTGAGAGAAGAAAGAGATTAGGAGATTCTCTGCACTCTAATGTATAACTAATGTGTTCCTGGTACTACAGCACTTAACTGTATATTTGTATGCTGAAAATACATATTTATATTTTACAAAGCATTCAGTGTTATAGGAAAATGGCAAAAATGGTTCTAAAAACCATTAAGTTAAACTGCATTGTGTGTTTTAGAATGAAAGCCCTACAAACATCAGTCACTGTGTCTGACATAAGACAACAACAATATTTATACATGAAGACTAATTACTCCGTGGGTGTATGTTTGATCGCCTGTTTATTCATAATGGATATTTCATGAAGAAGATGCAGTCTTTTTTCCTCAATATGAGATTTTTAGGGCTGCCAAGCGCCTTTCAGTATGTGTGCGTTGGACTGACCCGCATTTGCCGGCGCGCTGTGTTTGCCACGTCACGTGTCAGCATCGGCGTGTCGGAGCTGTGGCCGCATCACTCCCCGAACGCGCCGCTCCTAGATGTTGAGTCCCACCGTCAGCCAAACTCCGTCAAGCCGCAGACAGACGCGTGCACCGCTCCGGAAAAGCATCAAAGCCGCTTCCTTCCTTCCTCTTTTTATTAGGAGATGTTCATCCGTCAAATATGGTGTTAATAAAACATCACAAGTCTGTATTCAAGGAAAAGCTGTTACGGGAAGGAAGGTTTGCATTGCCGCCAACGATCCCAGCCCCTTCCCTCCGTTTTCGAAAGTGTAGGTCTCCACTGAAATCCAAACAAAGAGGGCTCTTTAGCCTGAAGGCAGAACCCATTCCTGCTCCATCAGCTGTATGGTTATTCTGGTTCGGATGGGATCGTGTAGCCGGTGTGGGAATAACGGGGCTGTCTCCGGTAGCACGCGCTGAGATTGTTAACAGGAAGGGGGAAACAAAACAATCCTGTTTAAGGTTATGAAGATTATCATCTTTCAGGATTATCAGCCAAATGTGGTGTTAGAGAATACCGAGCCGCTGGAGTGTAGAGGATACTGCTACCATGTGTTAAACACTCCGGTCGTGGTGTTAATGTCTGCAGCTAACAGCTAACACAAGGTGCCTCTGGTAACATCCCCATGAAAATTCCCAGCCGTGAGATGGGAGGGTGAATCCACAATGCTTGTGACAGAGGCAGGTTTTGGGAGCACCTTTTGCGATGGCCATATGGTAGAGTACCAGCGAAATGCAATTCCACTGCTTAATCAGCGTTGTGCTGAAAGGGCATTCTCATTCGCGTTTATCACAAGTGCTGCGTTTCCGACACAGGAACCCGGCATAGCTAAATAGATTTTATAAGGCTTGAAGATCAATGTGACAACCCTAATCAACATAACGTCCAATGGGGCCCTTCCTGCAAGCCGCTCTAGCGAAAAGGCCGGCTTTAATTATGACTCCGGTCTGCGACGTTCCTCCACTTCGGATGAGTCCTCCGTCAGCTAACCCCCCTGCCCTCCATCTCCTGGGTGCTCTTGCATGGTGACCTTTTGCAGTCTCTCGCACGGCTAGCTTTGACACGCTGCCGGAGATATTAACCGCTCTCATGCGCACCGTACTGCTTTAGCCTTTGCGTGGAACACAATTACGCACGGACACCCCGAACTGAGGCAGAGAGATCGATTGATGGGGTGAAGAACCAGGTTTTCGAGAGCGATCTCCTCTCCGACACCTCGCGGACTTCCATGGATGGTGGGGAGGCCAATCTGGGTCACATAAGGAATCCTGCTGTCGATGACATATATCTCACATTTCATTGTTCTGCTTTAAAACAAATCTGTGGAAAGTCATTAGCACGTTCTCCTCTGTCGCGCTCCATGCTATATGTATTCTGTAGATAGCTGCAATTATCTGCTTTATTGGATTGTGCTAATTACATATGGAGTATGAACTGCATCTCGTTCGGTTTTCGGTTCTCCGATGATCACGGGGATTCGACGAGAGAGGTTCCCCATTAACCAACGCTCGCTCTCCGTGGACATGACCTGCATGAGTGCGGTGCATGAATAAATGATTTCAGATTGAAATGGTGTCCCTTTGGAGTATATGGTTCATAGATAACTGACCTTGGGTGCCGACATCTAAACTCCCTTACAGGAGATCGTCTCTGCAAACGGTGACATCTTTCGAAGACGTACGTTTCCCAGTTAGTAATCAAGGTATTTCGAGACCATCCGGCTAACACACTTCTCTGGGGGCTCTTGGCTGACGTGGCTGGGGGGGCCGCAGGTGGGCCACTTGAGCTGTTTTGTGAGCCGAAAGAGAAATAAGAGAGAATTAAAAACAATACAATGTCAATAATCTGCTAATCAGCAGACATCGCAGGTGGTAAAATGTG
>JAODJX010000049.1:9572836-9584369 GCA_026776945.1 Isichthys henryi | reverse complement strand
TTACTCTTTTTTCTTCACTGGTTGTGGGGGGTTCGCCTGGTGGGGGGGGTGGTGTCCCACCCACCCATCTGGGGGTGATCCTCACCCTTTTGTTCCCTCGCTTTTACCGCAAAATGCCTGAGGCGGCTCACTTGCAATTAGATATCCATAAACACGTTAGACGTCTCATCTATTCTCAGCCGCACAAAGATCCCTAATCCCGCGCTATGGCCGATGCGATAATGCCGTTGAAAATAAACCTCGCAGGAGAAGGGCTCCAAGGCTGTGGTGCATGGCCGGCCTGCTCTCGCCTCCTTTTGATGCAGATCCTCTCTGCACTCTGCGTTTCCCAGTCTCCTCTCCAAGAAGACTGGAGTCCGGCCAGGCCACCGGAGGCTCGGTCCACACAGCCGAAACGGGGGTCGACATGGACACGTGCCGGCGCAGCAGCGAAGGAGCGCAAATCAAAGTTCCGTTTTATCTGCTCGCTGCAGGACACCAGCTTCGGCGGACTAGCATGCAATTACGGCGATCTTTGGTAGCTCCTGCTTTCAGGGGAAATGGAGAAAGATTCGTCAGAGTGATGTTTGTGCCTGACCTTTGGCTCAGCTTTGAGGTCCGTGGGAAGTTCCACCTGGCGGGAGAGCAAGGAGCCTTCTGACGCCGAGCACTAAAATGAAAGGTGCTTTGAAACGGATCCTCTAAAAAGAATCTGAGGAACATGTCCTCGCCAAAAGGAAATGGTGTCATTACACGACAAGCATTTGTTCTAACGTTTACCGGCCTGTATAATGCGATAACATGGAGGCTGTTGCTTGCACTGTTGCTGGAGTTTTCGGAACTTAAAGAAGAGGAACAGGCCAAATTGAACTATCCTGCTGTTCATTCCTCTTGCATTGCATTTCTACATTTAAAAAATTCCCTTTAGTTATATGGTTGTCGTCGAACAACTATTAGGTTTTGAGGTACAACCTGGTCTTCTGGTTGCAGAGGTATCTAGTCAAGCTTGACAATGTGAATAAGCCTCAAATCGCTGTCAGCACATGCATTATTAAAATCCAGAGTGGTCGCCTCTGAGGAATCCACTGTGGCTTAGCGGTTAGCACAGTGTCCTCACACCTCCAGAGCTGAGGGTCCGACTCCTGCCCCAGATTTTCTGTGGGCATGTGTATGGCGTTGACATGTTCTCTTTGTCTAGTGTTGGCTTCCACCTGCAATCCAAAAATACAGAGCTAGGCCAACTCCTGTTTCCAAGAAGTAAGTTTCTGCAGGATGGAATAGTGGGTGTGTTGAAAAGTTAATGGGTGTGTCAAATGTATTATGGATGTGTCAAAAGCTTGATGGGCATGTCAAAAGGTTGGTGGGCGTATCAAAAGGATTGCGGGTATGTCAAATGGATTATAGGTGTGTCAAAAGTTTGATGGGCATGTTGAAAGATTAGTGGGCATGTCAAAAGGATTGTGGGCGTGTCAAAAGCTTGATGGGCGTGTCGAAAGGTTAGTGGGCATGTCAAAAGGATTGTGGGCGTGTCAAAAGCTTGATGGGTGTGCCGAAAGGTTAGTGGGCGTGTCAAAAGGATTGTAGGCATGTCAAATGGATTATGGGTGTGTCAAAAGCTTGATGGGCATGTCGAAAGGTTAGTGGGTGTGTCAAAATGATTGTGGGCCTGTCAAAAGCTTGATGGGCATGTCAAAAGGATTGAGGGCATGTCAAAAGTTTGATGAGTATGTCAAAAGGTTAGTGGGTGTGTTGGAAGGTTCGAGGGCGTGTCAGAATGCTTGTGGGCATGTCTACAGGTTTGTGAGTTTGTCGACCAAAATAGAGCGTGCCGAAGTAGGTGGAATCACGATGTGCTTTCCTTTGCTCTTTCTGGAAGTATGAAGGTATGTGTAAACAAGCATAGAACATGTCTTACATTATGAAGAAATATAAAACAGGCATTTAATTATTGTGCAACACTTGGTGTCTTTTAAATGTACTACATAAATAAAGAGAACTTGAACTATAGATATCTGTCAAATCATAGTCATTGCCAGAGCAATATGTCTGGTTAATATCTGGTCTCTTTCTGAAACATTTATTGACAGAATTTCCAGCCAACAGAAATAACCTTTTGACTTACCTGCTCACTTTTGACACGCCCACCGTCTGACACGTCCACCTTTGACATGCTTACAATTTGACACGCCCACATTAGACACGCCCACCATTGACAAATCCACTATTCCGGCCTACCGAACCTATACATTGCTGCCTCATTGGACAGCCTCCAGGCTCAAAGTGATCTCATACACCTGCTGTCCTGTTCAAGTGACCTAAAGAGAAGCCCAACCTGTCGCAAACACCAACACCTGCATGTAATCCTTTTTCTGCACTGCACCGTCTGAGGTAAGTCAGTGTGGAACTAAAGTCCGGAGAGCGGCAGCGTTTTCCTCGAGAGCACCGTTCGCGGCTTCCCGTTACCAGCGAGTCTCCCGCGTTGCTGTCCGCCCACCGGAACCTCCCTCTCCAGTAAACGAGCACCAGTGTCACTGGAAATGTTCTTTCTGAGGAGTGATTTGCCTCCGTGCTGCGCGACGTCATTTCCCCGCTCCGCACGGTGCTGAGTGCGACTCTCGCCCCGCTGCTAATAATACTGAGTTTAAGCGTTTCCCCCTGCAAACCGACCTGCATTTCCCAACCATCTGAACATCTGCTCGTCAGTGTCTTCAGAGTGGGGCTTCGGTTTGCCTGCACTCTTTAATCAACCCGTTGTGATGCACATTTTTATAGATTTAAATGTGAACCAGTGAAAAAGGAAAATCTTACTATCTGTGTATTACTGGGGCCATGTGTGACTCAGCAGTTCGAATAAACAGGTTTGAATTCCCAGGGTCAACAGGCTGAGATTGTGGGAGTTTTACTTACACAAAAGTATTATGAGAGCAAAAAATAATTGGAAAAAAACCAATTGGATTATGGAGGAGGCGGGTTCAAGCACCTAGAGCAGGCGCCATCAAAACATCTGATTGGTTGATCCTGCATCCTCTTGTTGCTTGGACCCACCTCCTCCACAATCTAATTGGTTATCTCTCTGAACCCTTAATCCTCAGCTCCATGGGTGGTCCACATTGACTGACCCCCCCCCCCCCCACGATATTTCCCCATCCACCAATAATGTGTCACTACTCTGTACTTGTGTAACATATGCTTTTGTCCAAGGTGATGAACAAGAGAGCAGGATCATCCAGCATCTCTGGAACATTTGAAGTTAAGGGTCTTTCCTCAAGGTTCAAATACCCTGATACAGCAGGATGCTCTTACTATAATGAATCTGGGTTGCGCATAGTTATCGGATCAAGGCCCTGTTGGTACACAAACCAAGAACCTTCCGGTTACAAACACATGTGTGCATGACAGACAGTGACCACTCTCCTTGTATTCAGAAGATTGAGATACGTGCAAATATGGTGGGGGCAGTATTTACAAGACCTGACAGGATGGTTTTTTGGAGACATGGCGGTTGGCCAGGTTAGCTATTTCTTTGAAACAGAATTAAAACATCATAAAACGTTTTTGGTTTGAAAACTCAGATTAGAAACTGAACGGAACAGTCAGTAACATGTATTAATAATTTATAATGAGAAAGCTTGGTTTTCCCTAGAAAGCTTCCTTTTTAAAAATGTCTGAATTAGGAATGGAGAAATATATTCGACATTTGTGTCTAGGGTCTTAGATGGAAATGTATTGAGCCAATCTTCAATTAATTGACTTAGATTTTTTTTTAAAAATCTTCATCCAATTTATAACTCAATGCAGTTGATAAGTGCATCTGTTTATAAGCATTGTGAAAGCTAGCTTTCTCAACAAAAAAAAGTGGGGTTTAATACCTTGACTGGATGACAGACAGTGTCAGTCACTGTTAATTTCTCTTTTGGATAACCTCGTTACTGGCAACTTAATAAATGTAGATATAAATGTAGCGTCTTCTTATGCATCAGAGGCAGTGGCTTTAAGGATTATGGGAATTGAGGGAGAAAAACCTAAAGACTTTGGTTGAATATTGAAAACCTGCATATCTGGCTCAATTTAAAGAAAAATGACCGGCAATAGATTAAGACCTTTAGATCGAACAAAAAAAATTACTGTTCCTCAGTGGAGTGACCTTCGTATCTATCCATCTTCAAACAGTTTATCCTAGTCAGGGGCCTGGAGCCTATCCCAGTCAGCAGAGGGTCAGATGTCAGTCCCTTATAGGATATATACAATGGGTAATTTGTAGATGCCAGTTCACCTTGACTGCATGTCTTTGGGCTGCAGGTGGAAGCAGACACAATGCGGAGGAAACATGCAAACCGCACACACAAAGCAGAAATGGGATTCAAACCCAAAACCTTGGATGCAATAGAGCCACCTGAAGGAGAATTTTAGCCTCAAATAGATGTGAAACTATCGCTTGGTTTTTTAAAAAAAATTGTCAGTAGTAATTAGTGGCAGGGTCAGAACTTCGTATCAGCGGGTAATCGGAGTGAGTGTCTCCCAGGCTGCCACACGGAATCCATCTCGGGCCGTAATTTTCTGCAGTGGGTCTATAATAAGAGGTAGCAGTGTCCAAATTAAATTATACACGTCGCTACTGCGTCTGCTACATTACCGCCTTTTGATTGTGTTTTCTTCAGAGACGCCTTCACACCTCATTGGATTTCAATTAGCAGGCAGGGGTGGCTGGGTCGTCAGTCCCATCTACCCGTGCTCCCCAGCATATTATTGCCAGGTTGGGGAAAATCATTTTCATCTTTTTTTTGGGCCATTTATACCAGTGAAGGAGAGAAATAATGGCATGTAGAAAGCGGGTTGGAAATAAGAGGTCCATCCGCGCGGTGAGGAGAGCTACAGGAGCCCAGCTGACAAGCGACTCGGGATGGATGTGAGGGTCCACATGTCCGCACTTTACACTTTACACAGGGATTTACAGGCTTACTCTGAGATACGATATTATGGACCATCGTAACATCACACGTGGCCACACGATGAACTTGGAAACGAGGGGAAAGATGCTCTTTTTCTCCAGCGTCAAGGGGATGGCTGGGTTGCGATGACAGGTTAGCTTTCCGGGCCCGCATCTGGATCGCTGAGTGCCGGCTGCGACAACGACAACGAGCACAGAGCCTGCCACAACCGGTTTATTCCAGGCTAACATGTTGCTCCCAGAATATCCCGGGAGATACGGCATGAAAGTATGCAAGCGGGCCGAACGGTAAAGCGTCCGTATGTCTGTCTCTGTGGCGGGGGAATGGGGGGGGGGGGGATTAAGTCACCAATGACACGTACTCTGCTGAATTCAGGAAGCTTGGGAGATGACAAATGGCCATGGACTGTAGTGGGTGCTGCTCGCCTTCCATTGGTCAAAATCAGAGGGGGGTGGGTCCCACTAGTCAGATAACCTACAGGGGCGGGGCCCACTGGTCAGAGCACCGAGGCGGGGGCGGCAGGTGGAGAGGTGGCAGTGTAGGTGACAGAGCGTGGGCCGAGCCCAGCAGGGGCACTGAGAAGCTGCATGAGGTGACCCTACCAGGACCAATGAGGAACAGCAGAATCGCACAACATGCAGTTATGAACATCTATAATTGAATGCAGTTCTTTGATGTTTGGGACTAAAACTGACGTCTTGATGTGCCTAAAATTCCCAAATGTATTTAAACCCCAGAAAAAAACAACCTTCCTGTGTTTGATTTTCCTATTTATAACAGTCTTCTGCCATCAGTAAGGGACGCGTGCGCAGCGTAGCCCGGATCCCATTAAAATCCATCCAGGGATACAACAATAAACTTTAAACCAGATGGAACAGGTGGTCCATTACAAGATGTTCTGCAGACGGTCTTTGACGGCTTCAAATGACTGTTGAAAAGGCAGGGAGGGCTCTAAAGAGTGAAAACAGGATTTTCTGAGAGAGTAGATAATAAATAATTCACTTTAGAAGGATGGTGTGACAGCATTGTCGATACACGCGCTTTGTCTGGTCACATGGACGCACACGTTCATATACCAGTGCAGGCACCCACCTGAGCACCCATCCATGCCTCCTCCAGCCCTCCTTCACCTTCAGGACATGGCGACGCGCAGCGATAAACGAGGCAAGAAAAAGAACCTGGGGTTCAGTGAACTACTGTCTGTGGGAGGTGGAGAGAAAGGTGGAGAGAGAGGGAGAGAGAGTGAGAGAAAGGAACTCAGAGCTGAAGGGAGACCATGGGAGTCAGGGTCACTCCAATTACAGAAGATTCACTCAACCCTTCATGCACCCCCGCCTCCCCACACCACCACCACAACGACCCTTCTAGACTTGGGGGGTGGAGGTTACATGAGCAAATGGCCCCTCCCCTCCAAGCAAGCCCAATCAGCTGCACTCTGCTGCTGATGCCCGCCCCCTTGATGAAACACAGCCCCACGGTGGTCCTTATCAAACCCTCGGTTTATTATTACGAAATGGTTTCTTCAAAAGCAGGAGGGAATGCGTCACATGACTCATGCCAATCAGTCTGACACTGTCAGATTATGAGTATGGGAGGGGCGGATATCTTTTGGCCCCAAAGGCTTCTGCCATTTTGTACTTTCACCACCGTGCCCTGTTTACGAGGCCCACGCCTGTCAGGCAGTCCCTCCTGACCCCAGAACAATGGCACGATGTCCTCCGTTCCACTCGACAGACTTTATCCGCCGCTGTTTTCAATGTGCCGTAAAGCTTTTACGAGGGAACGCATCATGTCCTGTGCTGTTTCAGCCGACTGCCACGTGTGAGGGTGGGACATGTGTGGGGCTTAGACCCTGGGGAAGACATCACACGTTGTCCAGAAGAAGCTTCCAGAGACGCTGTAACGGAGAGCACCCAGGGGATCCTTCGGGGTCGAATCCTGCCCCACCTCGGCCATGCAAATACCCTGGAATCACACACTCAGCTCTCCTTTAATCCTTTAATCTGAGACATTTATTCTGAGTAAATGTCTCGGTGTTTTGTTTTTCGGCAACAGTTAATGACTCCTAGAGCTTCTCCATTAAAGCTACCGCAGCAGTTGGTATCGTCCCCAATCTCTTCGGCACACCTTGCTCCTGTCTGACCCCGTAGTGCTGAATCCCATATTGCTTCCCTCTCCCTGCTGTTGCCCCCCCCCCCTAGTTCTGTCACCCCAGTGTGCAGCAATCCTGTCCTAATGGACTGTAATAACCAGAGGACCTGCCGCGAATTGATTTTGCTGGTACCTGTGCACGGCGCACACCTTTAATGAGCACACCGTCGCTGTCCCCGGGGCCTTGTCCTGCCTCCCCCTCCCCCACACACCGTGGGATAGGCCACCCCCCGCCTGGAGGCACTCGTTTGGCATGTGCTAAATGTCCGGCCGAAAGGGTCCGCAGCTGGCGTGCGTGTGCCGGATCTGCAGATGACGGGCGCCTTCTGTTCCGTCTGTTCGTGGCGGTGGCTTTCCGGATCAGAGCTGGAGCCGGCCCGCGGCGTGCACACACACGCCCCGCACGTGCACACACACGCCCCGCACGTGCACACACACGCCCCGCACGTGCACACACACGCCCCACGTGCGAGGGCCCCGTCCCGCACAGCGGCCTGCTGGGAGAATTAATGATGCCTTGCAGCAGTCTTTCCCTCGGGCTCCTCTGGCTCGCTCGCCCGCTCCTCTTCAGGCCCCGGCGTCGTCGACGGGCTCCTCATTTTGTGCAAAGAGCCCCCTCAGCATTTTCCGGGCCCCTCTGGTTCACCCCACAAAACAAACACCGCTGCCTAAGCCCTAACAGCCCTAATCTCTCAGCTCTTGCCCAAACTCCGCCATAATTCGGCTATCCGTCACTCTCGCTCGCCGTCAGAATCTGTTTCCGGATCCCTTACGCCGTTTATAACAGGTGGCGGGAAGCCTTGTCGGCATCGCCAACCGGAGCAGGCCCGACGTTGTGGGAAATCACCCCTGGGTGCTTACGCGTCCCTCTGTGGCAGAAGAACACACACAGCCCCGTCACTTCCTTAAGCGCCTAAGAGTTATTTTTAAACAGCCGGCACTCTCAGGCTCTGTTCCCGAGCCTCCTGACAACAGAGGCGCTCCCCGGTGCTGTTTCGGCTTCAGCTCCCGCCTACTGAGGTCCGGTTGCAGCCGCCCCCGTGCCACGCTTCACCGGCAGTCACTTCTTAATACGCTGGCCTCCCTTGCTTTTGCGTTCACTCGCCTGCAGGGGGCGCCGGGCCGAGCCTTACTATTCCTTTTTGCTCTGCCATCAGAAGACGACATTTATGCCCAGATCCCACCGCGGATAAGCGCGCCGATCTCTTGGAGACCGTGTTTGTGACGGGCCCTCGGCGGCACGCTGGAAATCAGAGCCATTTGAAAAGAGATCTGCTTAAGTGAGGCTTTATATCTACAAAGTAAGACACACTTCACAGCCCCAGCCTGACATTCCTCTGTTAGGAGATGTTACCTTCCCCTCTGCAAAATGCCACCGTTCTGGCATGTGTTATTTTCAGATTTATGCTGCAAAAGAGCAGCCTTTAAGTGCAGAGGTATTACAGCAGAGGGGTGGCCATTGGATGCCCTCTGATAAAACCTGACCCAGGCTGAAATAAGTGCTCAGGGTCACGGTGTTCAGCACAGCCCTGCAACGTGCCGACAGGCTCTTTGATCTCATCATTTACGGCGACCAGTACGGTTTTAAATAATGCACATTCCTCTGCCCTCAGAATCTGTATTGTCAGAATCCAGCCCTGTTTCATTGTCATAGTAATAAGTCTATGTTATGTTTTTACAGTTAGGGCAGAAATCAATAATTTGAGCTTAATTTAAAAAGATATTGTACATGTGTGCTGATATGACTTCAGGGTTTTCATACATACGGCTTATATACCTACTAGTGCTAATCATTTGAGCAATGTTTATTGATGATATTTTTCATTGATGCATGTATTATTTTTAATTAATATTTGTAATTATTAATAAAAGCTATTGTTTAATATTGATATATGCTTTCGATCCATTTAGAACTATCCATACCCATCAATGAACACAAGCTGATGTTTGGGAATAGGTTAATTATATAATTTAGAAAGCATTTTTCAGTGAGTATCAGTGTCTGACAGTCCTCTGGCTTCATAATTAATTATATAACTTTGAAAGCATTTATAAGCGAATCTGAACAGCCCTCCCCACTCGATGATGTCTCTTTCGGTACAGTCGCATGCCTTAATCTCGATTTACATCCTGCCTGGACTCGGGATGTTCTTAAACCATCATTTTGGGATTAGCTGCAGAGGGTCGGGTCCGTTGGTGATACGGTGACAAGCCAAGGATACGATTTACATAAATAAATAGCGAGGGAGAGCCGGCACTGAGCTCCGAGCTCTGAAGACAGGCAGGATGCATAGGGGGCGCCGACGCGCTAGGAAAACAGAAGCTCCAGGGAGTAAAGGGTTACAGCACACTGGCAGTCCGGCTGGGGGGGGGGCTCTGACTGTAATCCAGCAGAGCAGGGTGAGGAGATTGCTTGCAAATTGAAGGCTCTCCTTGCGGGGCCTCTTGTCTTTGAATTATTTTCCCAGCGTCAGAGTAACAGGTGAACCCTTCATTGAGGCAGAAGTTTAAGCGAGAACGGGAGCTGCGTTTAGCATCCCGCGGAAATCGATACCGTAATATCTCGCAGGGGCGCAAAGGGTTTTTGACAAGACATCCTGTCAGGGATATAATCCATCACGTCGCAGGAATAGAATTGCGGTGGTGTTTCTTCTCTCCCCACTGCTTGCTGCGGTGTTGCAGTCAGCAGGAGATCACCAGATCAAAGTTAATAGCTCTGTCAGGAGTTGCAGGCCAGCCTGACACCCGGTGAACTGGAGCCGGGGTCACACCGTTCGGAGCCTCGACTCTGCTGGCTAATTCTTCAGGTGAGGCGACTAGGCTTCGATAGCCGAAAGTCAGCTTCACCGTTCCCCTAATCCTGCTCTGCGTGCACGGCACGATGCCGACAGTCCTCCTGCTGCTAACCGTTTGCCTGGGAGTCTGAGCTTGCGTCCACCCACCGAAATACGCCCACACACGGTGCAGGGAGAACCTAGAGGTGTCCGAGAGGGGATCCCACACAAGTACAGGGACTTCATTAAAACTGACGCAGAGCTGGAGGTGAATGTGGACCTTTGACTGCAAATGCCACGATTTCTTTTTCATGTTACAAAGAAAGGTCAGTTTTTTTTAAGTATAATTAGCAGCTCAGGGTTTTGAAAACAGCTGTATAAATCTAATGTATCATATCTGACTGTGTGTACATCCATTTTCCATAGTTGCATATCTAGTGCAGGGTCATACTGAGCCTGTATTCTATCCCAGGATTCATAGCTCACAGGTCAGGGGACAGGGGTCACCCATAGGAGAGTACCACAAGGAAACCCACACAAACACAGCAGGGTGGCCAACTTTGGTCAGCTGGCTGGAGTGAGATTTTCAATTTGAGACTAGTCTGCACACGCATACACACACATTTACATGTTTTTAACAGTTTTAGTACCTTGCAAATAGTCTATAGGGTTTACAAACTTCCCCAATGATTTTGATGGAGCTCATTTTAGGCTTATAATGGAATAATATAGATTTTGCTGTAAGATTTCTTGTGTCAGCGTCTGAAAGCCTGAGTGCACGGCAGATGCGTCAGAGTTGGAAACCCTGACACAGAGGGAACAGGCAAACTCCACACTCATGCAGCCTGGGTTGGGAATCAACACCAGGACCCCTGAGCTGATGCCGTAGTACCAGCCTCAGGGCCATCGTGCCGTTTTAGCAACAGCGAAAGTCTATGGGGTGCAGGCGGCCGCAGAGGTCACCGAGAATGGCTACATTTGCTGATGTGCGTTTTTCCTTAATAACAAATTACCGCATCTCAATATTCAGCTTCCAGGAAGTAAGCAAAGATTAGCTTGCGCCCTGAGTTAACATAAGCGCATCCTGGATCCTCTGACTCATAATTACTCAGCTCTGTCTTGTGTAATTAACAGAGCCGGTTGGCTCCCGCCCAACCTGGTTAACGGCCTGTTTGGATAGATCACGACCTTTGATGGAACGCATGGAATATGTGTATTTCTATATCTTTTCAGGACATTTGAGAAATACTAATAACTCCGGAATGTTGCACCGTTTGAACCAGCCCGTCTGCAGCACTGTTCACCGGTATCTGAACCCCATTTTTTTACCACGGTCAGCAGCGGTTGGCAGGCTGGCTCGCCAGTCGTTTAACTGACCGCTTAAGGCTGGGTCACCCCCAGGGCAACGGGCAGACGTGACCGGCCTGGTTATGGAGCAGGAGCCCAGCTGGTCCCCGTGCTCTGGCCTCTACAGTGGACCTGTGATGGCAATATAACAGGCTGACGGCACAGCTCCTGGGAATGATGCCGCGGGGGGGGGGGGGCAAACTCCCCACAGCAGTTTCAGCTCTGCTTCCGTTTGTTTGGTTATATATGGGAATTAAAAAAAGGCCCCTTCTGTAGAAGTCCGGCCTAGTTGGTTTTCTTCCTCGGTGTCCCCCGCCCCCCGTCCCCCGCCCC